>OY856409.1:1857391892-1857836892 GCA_963693085.1 Alisma plantago-aquatica
AGATAAATTAGTGAAACCATCTCTAAGAATTCGTAATAAAGAATGGTTCACAGTATAATGAGCCAGATCACTAAATATGACTGCCTACTTTTGAGCAATTAGTCAAAAGATCACCTACAACAAAAGAGCCTTCTCAGAGTTCTAGGTAAGATAATTGTCCATTAAAAATATAACAATTATTAATAAATGTTCTTCCCTCCTTATCAACCTCATGTTATAACCTAATTAGCAGAGCATCCTTACTATTCTTCCTCTAAGATTCAAGGAGATCCAAAATCAAAACATAGTTTGTATAATACATCCTAAGTAAAACATATGCACACATAAATATTTCTAATTATCTTTGCATATTATAGGCTAGGTATAACATGGATCATAAAGATATGAATGGTAATAGACTAATGGACCCATACATACCTCAATCTCACAAGAGTCCTCTAAAACCTACATTTCCTATGATAAGTTGTGTGCCATCATATGTTATCTACGAATATATCACATGCATGTATCTTCTAAAGATAGGTCTCTAGATGGTTTTACAATACAAGCTAAGTAGAAAATATAGGCCAAAGATACATGCCTAGATGCTTATACAACACACCATAAAATATATATATATATCCTAGATTCTTGGATGCTTATATGTGTAATTAGTAGATAGTAAAACACTGAATCATATGACCTATCATAAGCCATTATGACATCTGAATAGTATGTGAGAATATTACGCTTTACATGTATCCTCATGTGGTTAAAAATAATACAACTATGCAACAAAATAGTAAAAGAAATGTTTAACCAAATAAGATATGTTTTCCCCAAATAAGACTATTTCTTCCACGAATTAGACCTATAAACCATATGTAAATTTGATTTTCACATAAGAAATCATAAAAGAAATGGTTTATTTTGAAAATTAAGAATTTTTCTGAATTTCTGTTGATGCAAAAAATATAAGATTTAAGCCTTCATTTTGTCAGTTGAAAAAAATTCAAAGGAAAATAGTACCAAAACCTACATATCAATGTCTAATCGTCCATTAGAATTTTCATTACAGTTGAAAGACACGGTTCTACCATATATAAATTCCCTTATACTTATATAAGATGTCCTAATTAGAACTTATATGCATAGAAAAATATTTCTAACCAACATTGCATATTATAGGCTAGGTATAAGGATCATAAAGATTTGTGAGGTTTTAGAAAATAACAAACCTTTAGATGCCTCAATCTTAGAAGAGATTTACATACACTGCAATCCACTACTCTCAAATACTTGCATGCCCTGCAATCCACTATTATCAAATCTAATTACTACCCAAGCAAAAAGTAAAACACTTAATTTTTACACACATTCTACATATATTTTTGTAATAGACTTATTCATAAAAATAGGAAGTCACTTTGAAACTTAGTAGTAGAGAGTCCTGCATTTAGAAAAAATCCATGTTACAAGGTAGATGAATTTTAAAACATGTCCCATGTCAATTACAACACTGCCATTTTTAAACACCCACAAATGACCTGCCAGTTAAGAAAATATTTTCTAAACATGGATAACTTAGTAGCAGAGGGTCTCACTAAATCTAAAATAGAGATTTCCTGATGCAAAACTTGCAGAAAATGAAGAATGGATTTTGTATTGGCCTTGTGAGAAAATGATTCCCTGACGCTTAATTTGCTAAAAATAAACAATAGATTTTGTATTGGTCTTGTGAGAACCAAATGGATGAATCCATCATGCATGCATGTAGGCAACTGATAAAAAACAAAAGAAGGTATATGTCCTACTTAAATTGGTAGAAAGTGTACTACCATGTTAGTAAATCGGCGAGAAGCTTGATGGATGTACTGAAAGTGTCTGAGTCTACAAGTGGATGCCAGGAAATAGATAAGCAACAATAATAAAATGGAAAAATAAATACTCTGGATAACTAAAAGAAAGGCAACAAACTTTTAAGACAATAATATGTGTATGAAAATCAAACATATCGACCTCAAATGTATTGTTCACCAAGCACACCTAAAAAATGTAGAAACTATAGAAGGAGATATGTCTAGCTGATATATGCTCATGTAAGCAAGTTACGAAAGATAACAAACAATACATAGTCAGTGGACTAATAGAACATGCATACCAAGTTTTGGAGGTAGCTGAAACTGTAACCTAGACATGGTAAGTTGGTATAGTATCGTAATCATCCAGTCATGAGCACCATACTAAAAGGCATCGACTTTGGAAGACAAGGCATTGTTTTCTGCATTGGAGGCCATCTTGACATCAACGTTGGAGGATGAGGCGTTGTTGTCATGTTGGAGGACAAGGTGTTTCTGTCGGCGTTCGACTTTGAGACGTTGTTGTCGACGTTTGGCTTTGAGGCATTGACATGTTGTTGGTGTTGGGGTCATAGGCTACAAGATCAGGCGGACCAAATTGTCAAAAGAGGAGAGTTGCCTTCGTGTTTAGGGCACTGAGTGATGGAAAGAACGTGGCTGAAAAAGTAGGTAATGAGAGTCTCGGTGCCCTAATTGATATTTATGAACTTGGGTATTGGATCGGACGACTGAAAAGGAAAAGTCATCCTTTAATCTGACAATCACCATTAGACAACCATTGGCTATGTTTGGAAAAGCGATCACCGATTATTGAAAGTTTGATGCCTCACCACATATTTTTTGTGCGGTGACACAATCCAGATGCATGGTCACAATGGACAGATATAAGTGTATTATTATATACAAATTCTTATAGCGACAGATCAAAATTTTAGCACAATGTTTCAGTTCGCATTTGGGCTGCCTGAGAGTAACTACCGCCAAATAGTTCAAATACAGCCGCCCAAACTCATTGTGACCAATCACACATCACCATTTTGCCAACGTGTCAAAATGTTGCACTCTCCTTCACTCACTCTGCTCTCACATTTTTTAGGGTTTTTACTTTAAAAAAACAATTTATTTGAATTCTTCTTCTTCTCCTCTTCTCACACTTCAACATTTTGAAAATGCTGGAATCTCCTTCTTCCCCTCTTCTCTCATGTTTTTTCTTAGTTTCTCACCATCCATATTTTAAATTTAAAATTTGAATTGTTGTTTTTCCCGGTTTGTCACTTCTTATGTATAAGACAAATTGGCCCACACGTATTTGCTTGGTCAAACAATATTTCCGCTCACGTTCAGTTATTGAATGAAGCAATAAATCCAAAAGTTGTGGCCTTCGCTCAACCTCCCACACCATGTTGGATAATTTAAATATAAAATAAAATTTAGGCACATACAAAATTATCTCAACGTTTAGTTACAACCTAATCATCCTTACACTCTATAGATAAAGATACAAAACTGAATTTGTTACAACAACCACTGTCTGAATCGAGTACATTCAATTTTTATTTTTATTTGTCGTACTAGAATTTAAGATAATAAAATAATGAGTCATATCACTGCATATAGAATCCTTCTCATTGTTTGCACTTTCCAAAATGAAGGAGTCATGCAAACTATGGTGGAACTGTGCCTATCTTCTAGCACTACATTTCAAAGTTGTGACACACTTGCATCATGTCTTACTTCAATAGAGTCACGTAGATCTCAATGATTTAAAAGAACATATATTTACATCTATGGTTTGAGGTCCTTTCAACGGATACATAGATACCATCGTCGAATGGTTATTAGAAGTAGACAGATGCATAGGCATGCCAGATGTGAAGGTGGTGGAGAACTTATTGCAATATATGCTAAAATTTACAATAGTTTTCCGCCCTATATGAAGTTAAGGATTGATATGCACCCATATTTTGACAGAGTCAGTGAAGTTATTCAAGTTCTCAATGAAGGTGTGGACTCTGCACTTGGTCAAAGAGCATTGTTTCAGCCTGTTATCTCAAATGATAACAACTTCCAACATCATGTGGATAATGTTGTTAGCGGAATTCATAGGCAAGAAAGGCAATGAAGATTCTTGATCCAATTCGTAAAACTTTGTCAAGCACAATTGAACGATGTTGCAATGAATTCATTCGAACAACCAAGCACTTCCTATCTTCCTCAGACTGATAGTGTTCCCAATGGAGATCATGTTGATATGCTTGTTTGCTTTGACCCTAAAATTAACGATAGTGCCTTTGAGGAGTGTAACAATCTGCATGAGGTTGCTGATTTGGCAGTCCAATGTAGTGAAGGTAATAGTTACAAATCCTCATGCATTATTCTATGAGTTAACATTTGTACTCATCTTGTGTTATAACAAACTAGATGCAAGTCTCGTGGAAGAGATGGAGGATTTCTATATTTCAAGCATGGATCAAAATGTTGAAGATTCTTCTGGTGTTGATATTTCCAATCCAATTTTTGACAATCTTCTCAATAAACTACATAAATTACCCACACGTAGTTTGTGCAAATTTTGTGGTGCCAAATGTTTCCAATTTGAATCACCATCTTTTTGTTTTATGAAGGGAAAGGTACATTTCGTTACCAATCCTATTCCAATAGAACTATACGATTTGTACACATCGCAAACACCAGATTCTATGGAGTTTTTGAGGTCCATACGAAGTTATAGTAAACACTTTGCATTCACATCACACGATATCCATCTAGATGAAAATTTGCATAGTATGTGGAATGGCATATATACTTTTTAAGTACAGGGTCAAATGTATCATTTCATAAATAGATTACTACATGAGAGTGATGGACTGAAATACCTACAACTCCATTTCTATGACACTGAGTTTGAGGTACAAAACAGAATGAAGGCAACTCCTTCACTAAATACTGAATCAATTACTAAACTAATGCATGTATTGTCTGTAAATCCATATGCTTAGTTTTTTCGGAGCCTCAAGGATATTCCGATTTCAGATAATTTTAGTATTTCCATCAATAAAGATGCACATCTAGATTAGAGGACATATAATTCTCCAACTGCTTCACAAGCTGCGGGTATCTGGATTGAGGGCAATGATGTCAGTGTTGTACAACAGTGAAACATAGTTGTTTATGCCAATTCAGGTGAATCATGTATAGTGCAATCATATTTAGGATGTTATGATCCTCTATCATATCCCTTGTTGTTTCCCAATGGTGAATTTGGTTGGCATCCACACCTCCCCAAAGTTGTTGTGCCATGGGATTCCATGCTACATAAATCATCGCATTCTGTTGACGATGTGATGGGCTCGAATGTAGCATGTTAGTAGAACATATATATTCATAGATTAACAAATTATGTACCAATATTAAAAAATTGTATTTCACATCATTCTCATATGTTTTTTAGATGGTGGTGGTTGAAACAAGATATCTGCGAGAGAATACTATTGTTACAAACTACAAATTTGTGTTCTTGAAAAAATCAATATGATTATATGTGGGTTGTTGATGGAGCTTCCACTCACGTGGAATTGTGTGCACCACTAAAAATCTTAAAGATGGTAAGTCTTTAAGTTTAGCCTTGCTTATACTAGATCGAGAACTCCACCCACGTATGCTAAGATACATGGAAGTCTTATCATAGTATAGTTAAGGGTTGAATCCACGGGACAACGGTCTTGTTGGGAGCAACAAGATGAAAAACGTTAGAATTTCACTTAATCTCTTAATAGTAGGTACTTAAATCAAAAGGTTGGTTTGGTTGTTTTTAAACTAAGAGGAAGTAAAGTAAAGCAAAAAAGTAAATTTAAGGGGGTCAAAAATGATAAGGGACCACTAGGATGTGATCGGCTTTCACCGCCACTACACATGGATCAAAACATGCAATATAAAACATAACCTGCAACAAGAGTCAAAACACTTAGTAACTTTGTAGATTTAGTTTCCTTTCAGAGAACTAACTACGAGAAGTGTGGGAATGTTGCAACGCAAGCCATCCCCAAATGAATGGTCACCTACTTTGCATCATTCCCTTCACGAAGTGTGTTCCTCGACTTTATCAAGGTTGTACTTTCATACGTCAACTGATTCCATTTCATAGTATGAAAGTACAACGATGTAAGTGAGTTTACTCCACTTCTTGAACAACACTCCTAGATACCGAAATAGATGCATGGTGGATACATGCATCAAGAACCAACATTCAATCGAGATTCAAATCTAATAGTACAAACATAGACAATTCATACTAAAAGATAAAAGGTAACACAAGTTGGTGATCAAGCAACAAGCATTCATTAAATGATTGATGTTGAACTAAAAAGAAAGCATCTCTATATTGCAAACTATGGATTACATTACATGAAATGAAAACATGGGTAGCGGGGCTACTCCCCGCACCCTAGTGAAAGATACTACTCGCTCATAGCTAGGACAAAGAAGGAGGCGAGAAGAGAGAGAGAGAGCGTCATCCCCACCAAGGAGAGTGTAAAGTCAACCCCTTGGATAGAGAGAGAGTGGCGATCTTCAAACTTCATAGGTTGCTCGATGATGAGGTCTCCTCTTCCCACCTTCTTTGATGAAGAGAGAGAAAGCAGCTTCAGGATGGAGTGTAGATCTCAGACCGACAGCCTTTGGGCGGAGGATGGAAGTTGGAAAAGCTCTGGAGTAGTAGGGGCAGCCTCTGGGCGTCTGAAACTTGATACCTTTTGGGCGGACCCCTTGGGTCTTATTTATAGGCCTTAAGTGAAGTCCAAACGGTTGGGTCAGTTTTGGGTCCAAACGGTCTTGAAGACCGTTTGGGTCCTGAGACCGTTTGGACTCTGAGACCGTTTGGGTTCCGAGACCGTTTGGATTCTGAGACCATTTGGGCTCTGAGACCGTTTGGACTCATGTGGTCTTGAGGTCGTTTGGACTCATGCGGTCTTGAGATCGTTTGACTCCATGTGGTCTTGGGACCGGTTGGCTTCATGCGGTCTTGGGACTGTGTGAGTTCATGCGGTCTTGAGACCGGTTGGCTTCATGCGGTCTTGGGACCGTTTGACTCCATGCGGTCTTGGGACCGGTTGGCTTCATGCGGTATTGGGACCGTGTGAGTCCATGCGGTCTTGAGACTGGTTGTCTTCATGCGGTCTTGGTACCGTGTGAGTCCATGCAGTCTTGAGACCAGTTGGCTTCATGCGGTCTTGGGACCATGTGAGTCCATACGGTCTTGAGACCGGTTGGCTTCATGCGGTCTTGGGACCGTGTGAGTCCATGCGGTCTTGGGACCGTTTGAGTCTTTTGTGATTTTTTGTGTCTTTTTCTATAAGTAAAAAGGTGAAAAGTTAGTCTAAAAGTATATTTGCAATAAAAGAGGATAACTAGGGATTCTATCTAATTTATCTAAGAAAGAGTGTGGAAAATTGAAGAAAAGCACTAAGATAATATCGCAAAATTGGAGGTTATTAGTCGTCTCCTTCAAAAGTATGTTATCGACATGTACATCAAGATAGAATCAACACAATTAAACTATATCACAAAGGAGCAAAAGCGAATACATGTTGATTTGTATCAAGGAATCACTGATAACATTAGATCTAGAGAAGTCCATAGCAGCATGGTAGGTAAAAGAATTGTATTACCTTCATCCTTTATTGGAGGACCATGTGATATGCGTCATAGATACATGGATGCCATGGCATTGGTACAAAGATATGGCAAACCCGATATCTTTTTAACAATGACATGCAATCCTAATTGGGATGAGATAAAAATAGAGTTATTCCCTAGACAACTAGCTCAAAATAGACCCGATTTAATAGCTAGGGTTTTTAGAGCAAAATTGGAGGATCTAAAGGACCATCTATTTAAGAAAACTATATTTGGCATCATAGCGGCACGTGTTCATGTTATTGAATTTTAGAAAAGAGGACTTCCGCATGCACACATTCTTATCATCATGAAACATGACTATAAGATCGTCAATCCAGATCAGTATGATACCATAGTTTGTGCTGAAATTCCAGATCCTGAACGATATCCTTTATTACATGCATTGGTTGTCAAACACATGTTGCATGGACCATGTGGTGTCCTAAACCCTAAAAATGCTTGCATGGTAAACAAGGAGTGTCTCTTCCGATATCCAGCGAATTTTTGTTCCAATACCATGCAAGGTAGAGATTCATTTCCAATTTATAGGAGAAGAGACAATGGAGTCATTATTGATGTAAGAGGATCCACACTAGATAATAGATGGGTGGCGCCATATAATCCATATGTTTTACAGAGATATAGGTTTTTATATTAACGTGGAGGTATGTTCGAGCATCAAAGCAGTCAAATACCTCTTCAAGTATATATACAAGGGACATGATAAGGCTTCAATCAACATAGCACCTGATATTGTAGACCATACCGTCAATGAGGTGAATCAATCTAGAGATGCTCGATGGATATCTCCACCGGAGGCAATGTGGAGGATATTTGAGTTCAAACTTAGTGAAATAAAACCATCTATAGTTTCCTTGCAATTGCATCTACCTAACACGCATAGTGTCACATTTTTAGAAGATGATAACTTGCAAAATGTTATGGAATGAGATGGTGTTTGCAGGACAATGCTCACTGAGTATTTTGTGAAAAACTCGCACGATGAAGAATCTCATCAATATCTTTATAAACAATTCCCTGAGCATTATGTGTGGAATAGATCTGGAAAATATTGGAAGAAAAGAAAGCAAAGAGAGGTTATTGGTCGTATCGTTACTTTAAATCTTGTTGAAGGTGAGAGGTATTATTTGAGGATATTACTAAAACATGTAAAGGGTTCAACTTCATTTGAGAGTTTGAGGATCGTCAATGGTGTTATGCAACCAACATTCAAACTTTTAGCTGAACATTGGGGTCTTATTGAGAGTGACGATACAATTTCAAAATGTTTAACTGAGGCAACACATTTTGAATTCCCAATTTTGCTACAGATATTATTTGCTAGAATATTAGTTTATTTTGAACCAACAAATGTAAGAGTTTTATGGGATGCAAGCCTCAATGATATGTCGGAAGATTTTTGTAGGACTGAAATCACCGATGAGCATCAGTTGGAGCAGACAGTGCTATAAAATATTAAATCTATTCTTGAGAGCATGGGGAAGGTTATAGAGGATTATGACTTGCCAACTATTGATGATGATTTTTCAATAAATACTAGACAAAACATGTCACATGAAATTGTTGAAGAGATGAATATACAAGTAAGAGAAGAGGATCTATCATTCATTTAATCACTAAACTATGACCCACAACATGCATTCAATGAGATATTCAACTACATAGTGGGAAACCAGCATGGTGTATTCTTTGTTGATGGTCCTGGTGGAACTAGAAAGACATTTCTATACAAGGCATTGTTAGAAAAAGTAAGGTCTATGGGTTTCATAGCAATTGCAACAATGACATCTGGAGTTGCAACATCGATCTTACTCCGGGGGAGAACTGCTCATAGTAGATTCAAAATTCCAATTAAAGTTGGAAACAATTCAACTTGTAACATAAGCAAACAAAGTAGTCTAGAAGAACTTCTTAGATCGACAAAATTAATTATATTGGACTAGGCATCCATGACATGGAGACAAGCCTTTGAAGCCTTAGATCGCACTTTGCAAGATATCACGGGATCGAGCCTACCATTCAGGGGAAAGTGGTAGTTTTTGGTGGTGATTTTAGACAAGTTTTAGCTGTTGTTTGACGTGTAACTAGAGGTGAGACGATTGATTCGAGTCTTATAAAGTCATTTCTTTGGGAGAAAATGCACAAACTAAAACTAAAGCAAAATATGAGAGCTTTGTGAGATTCCACCTTCTCAAACTTTCTATTACGTATAGGACAAGGAACAAAACCAGTATTCGGTGATGATTACGTTCGCCTCCCACATGAAATGGTTCTTGAGTACATAGATCATGCGACCTCTAAGAAACGACTCATACAACATGTCTTTCCAGTTCTCAGTGATAATGCAACGTCGACTGACTACATGATGAATCGTGCAATATTATGCACGAAGAATGAGTATGTTGACAAAATGAATAATGATCTCATACAACAATTTCCTGGGGAGGAGATCACATATTATAGTTTTGACAGAGCTGTTGATGATGAAAACCATAACTACCCTGAAGAATTCCTCAATTCACTGGTTCCAAATGGTTTGCCCCCTCATGTATTACGGCTAAAGAAAAATTGTCCCATAATGTTGTTGCAAAATATTGATCCGGGAAATGGGTTATGCAATGGAACACGACTGATTTATAAAGGGTTTCAGAAAAATGTCATTGACACAGAGGTTACAGTTGGTCAAGCACGAGGAAAAAGGGTTTTCATACATAGAATACCTCTTATAATGCCTAACAATGATGGTCTTCCATTTTCTTTTAAACGAAAACAATTTCCCAAGCATTTGAGTTTTGCAATGACAATAAATAAGTCACTGGGTCAAACTATCCCTAATGTTGGAATTTATTTGCCCCATCATGTATTCTCTCATGGACAGTTGTATGTAGCACTGTCAAGAGGGACATCCCAAAATACAATGAAGGTCTTGGTTAAACCAGGAGAGAAGAATTTCAATGGTGGAACATTTACAAAATATATAGTAAACAAAGAAGTATTATCCTTTATCAATGGTATGCTTTTATCTGAATATTTCATGTTAATTATTTGTATTTACAACTTTTCTAAGCTAACATCTTTACATGTTATAAATAAGATGACATAATATAACTATACCCCCTTTCGACGTGTACATCGATACCTAAACTGGAATTTAAAGGTTCACATGGCCTTCAAATGGAAAGCACATGAAATATCAAGGGGAAGAATGAAGCAGAAATTTTTGTTTATCGATGAAGAGGTATACTAGATTACAAAGTTCTAAATTTGTTCTTATTTAAAAGACATTCATGTGTTTATGTAATGCCTCAATGTATCTTTTGTTTCTTAGGGAGAGATGATGGAAGCTAGTTTAATTGGTGATGCAGTTAACAAATTCAGTAATAATTTTAATGAAGGAAAGTGTTATGTATTGAATAATGTTCATGTCGAAGACATTCACAATGCCTATAGAAATGCAAAGCAGAATGAAGAGTGCATAATTAACAATAATTGTGTGGTTGCTGAAGCATTTGAAGATTGTGAAAAAATATATGTTTACTCATTTTAGTTTACTAAGTTCAATGACTTTCAAGGTCTTCAAGATAATAAGACATTTATTATAGGTATTTTTACTTTAATTTCATTTATAATATCATTTTATAATATTCATAAAGTCTTATATGTCAATTACATATGTCATTGGAATGATTACCAATGTTTATGATATTCAAAGAATTACAAAGAGATCTGGTGAATATGTTTCCAAGTGTGACATCATATTACAAAATGAAATGGAATAAATACTAATTATTTAAATTACTCAATCACTAAAACAAAGTATTCATTTACTAACACTTATATGTATATTTATGGTATTTAGGCACACTATGGCTAGGTGCTCATTGTGGGGTGAAACAGATGTGATGTCACATGACAACTTGAAAGCACAATATGAAATGAGAAGTATAGTTGTTATTACTGGATTGCAAGTAAAGGTAAGACACAATCAATAAATTTAATTCTATTTGTGAGACTTATTTTATATTAATTTAAAAATAATTATAGGTTTATACCTGTCAAGTACTTACACAACAAGACTTCTCTTTAACCCCCCATTGCCATGGGTTGATGAAATGAAGTCAAAGGTAGTCATTTTCATATTACACATTCAAATGGTAGTTCATATATATTTCTTTCAAAATTGAATTCTATAAATTCAATAGGTTGTCTGAAAGTGGTGTTGGTTCTTCATCACTTGTGAATGTGTCCATGCAAAAAGAGAATATAGAGGCAATAAGGATCAATCTTTCCATCTTGCATGAATCTCTATAGAGTGGGGCACTACACAAAGTAAGATACCTCAATGTTTGTAACTTATAGAAATACTTAAATGTATATAATATGAAAATAACATGTTGAATATTTTTAGGATCACATTTATGAAATTAAGGCTGCAGTTGTACAGATTTACCGTGATCGAACCTTTTGGTACAATGCAAAAGATAGTGTCCTCAGACAATTTACCTTCTTTTATCATGTAATAACATCTATATATTATAATTAGCTTGTAAATTAATATTTCGTTTTGTTGATTATAGGTACATTATGAAAGTTGAAGTCATGGACACTTTGGATTCTATTAAATTAACATTATTCGACATAGTTGGACATCCTCTCCTTGGTTATACCATTGTAGAGCTAAACAATATCCACTCACAGGCACTCTATATTTTTATACATATACATATAATATTGATGAACTTTACATCTGTATTGATATTAAATTGGTCTAATAATATAGGAAAATGGTGAAGATATGGTGGATATCATATTATAAAAGGAAAAATGGAATCAATTGCTTTTTCATGTCAAAGCACAAGAAGCCCAACCATTTTTTCAAGAATCACAAGGGATGCCAACAACAATGAAGTAAATAGATAAAGTCTTAGATGTAGTTCCCTTAGATATTAAGCAAGAATGTATGAGTCTTTTGTTTGACATCGAACACAACATTACTTTTTGATTTTGTTTTGTATCTATCTTAAAATGAATTGGTACTTTTGTTTTCCGTATAATTTATATTCCCAGTTGTGTTTTACGATACAATCTTTTTATGATTGTTATTTATATATACTTACAGTAAAATTAATTCCAAAGCTTTGTGTGACAACAAATACAAAATGATCAATAATTACAGTTCAAACACAACATTTTTCCAAAATAATCACTAGAACTATAAGTATTTTGACTGCGTATACGATTATATTATCAAATTGTCTGAATATTTACGCTAATCATTTTTTCATATGTAAAAGGTTTGAAATCAAATTATAAAATATTTAGGATTAAATCACCAGAAAGTGATCAGATGCATTGATAATAAGTGAGATATTTTACTATAATATTTATTATTTATTTATGTCCTATTTCTTATTAAATAATTAAACTCATATTTTCTTCTCCAATCAGGTGTCCACCTCACTTTGATTGTTTGTATGAGGATGAGCTCAGTAAACTTCAATTTTGGATGGGAAAATAGATGTGTTACATCACATGCAGAATTCTGTCACATAATGAACTTTTAGTTACAAAATAAATATGTATTTTTATTATTTATGAAAGAAATAGTTCAATTTTTCTTATTTAACAATATTAACATTATGGTATTTTTCTAATGCAATTCCAACAACTTTTATATGTCACGTGCATGTGCACGTGTGCATTCACTAGTATATATATACATATATATATACATATATGTATATATATGTATATATACATATATATGTATATATATGTATATATACATATATATATGTATATATATGTATATATATATATATATATATATATATATATATATATATATATATATATATATATATATATAAATATATATATATGAAGTGGCTAACCATTCCAAACCCTAAGAAAAATGGGACTAGTTCACATGATAAAATATTATCCCAATCAAATTTGAAATTGTGACTAGTCCTCTGGGGTAGATCTTGTTTCAATTAACTATTACAATAGGAACTAAACATCATCCTTTTCAAATTAATTGTTATGTGTGTGACATTAGAGGTACTAATTGCATTGGTTGTACATTATACCTTCAGAAATACAGAGAGCCACCCAGTAGTACAACATTACTATCAATGTAACAAGTTTAGATGGAGACAAACCTTAAAATTACCATGGACAATGTTATCATGTTTGTATAATATGTTCATCTCATGTTATCCATATTGAATTTGTCAAATTAAGATGACATGATGTTATGCATTTATTCTACATTCCTTGTTTCTACTCGAGTTAAAGAAGTGCATAAATGTTCAGTTTGATTTTAACCCATATGGGCATGGCCATGCCTTTTGTAGTATCACTCACTAATTGGTGAAAGAAGTAACATACAAAGACCTACCATCATGGCTCTAGAAATCGTCATTCATATCTATGAAGTTAGTTTACTTGGATTTTTAGGATTTTCCAATCAAGGTTAGACATATATCCTGATATAACACTATTTCTATCCTAATGGACATATAATTTACATATATTCTATAAATTAAAATGCAAACCTTGACGTTGGATACATATGATTTTGTTGTAGCTCACCCAAAAAATCACATGATTATACTTTATTAAAAATAATAGAAAATTAAAAGGAAAACAATAACTCAATAAATCTCTAGAAGTTTCCAACTAATTTTATTCGTTAAATAAGGAAAAATGGAGGTTGGAGTTAAATTAGCAGGAAAACACAAAAAGATCCAATTTTTACTCAACCCAAGAGCATATAAGAAAGGTATGCATGATTTATGATATCAGACATTGTGAACCCATTACAAAGTGGGGTAGATGTTAGCACCTTGATCTCGTATGATATCTATAAGGCATCCTTTTCATGAAGATTGGATTAAAAATCACAGTGGTCGAGATGGTAATTAAGGAAAACAATGAAGAAAGAAAAATATTTTTATGTTGGTGAAACTTCAAGGTTGAAGATGACTGTGTCTTTCCTATCTTATCCCTAAAGGTCAAAGTTTTTAGTGCATTTTGGTCTTAATTGCCTCAGGACCTCCTATGACAGAGATGCATCATTGGTAGTTGGGAGAAATGCATAGGTACACAGAGAGACAAGCAAGATAGGTTTGGTAGAGAAAGATCTAGATATTTAAAATGATTTGCAACTATCTATAGTTATGAGCATAGGAGAGTAGACAAAGAAAAAGTTATTAGGCGGTCTGCATGTGTTAACAACATAGTTAGTGTCGGAGAAAGGATCCTATGATGACATGCTATAAAAAAGGGAAACTTAGTTCACTCTCAGGATTTAAGAGAGATGAAAGTGGCTCATAATATAAGGGGTGTGGGGGTCTATTTATACATAGATTTTAGGATTTGGGGTTTCCAACTAGAAAGATCTAGAAGAGGTGATTGAGCATGATTATGCATCTCAAGGTATGGCTTGTAGATCAAGGCAATCCTCCACACGTCGCCAGTGGATTTATATGATCCACCGCATGGCTGAGGATGGATAAAGTTGATCTTTTGATGTTATAGATATTTTAGGAATGTTCAAAAGAACATTGTGAATGTGACTTATTCTTAATAAATGCTAGATATTAAACTAAAAGAGAGAGAAAAGATGTTAATTTGGGATTATCATTCATTATTATGCAAAAAAAGTGTTGTTGTGACAAAAAGGATCGCACTATCCATGATGAAAAAAGAAATATTTTATTCAAGATAATTATAGTAGAAAATTTATGACAAAGACTTATAAGCAACAATAACTTGCAAATTGTACTTATGTCAAAAATATAGATTTCTTTTTAGAAAGCCCCAAACTGTGTAGAAGTGGGTCAATATGGGTGGAAATAGGAAAAAATATAAAAAATGTGGGAAATGGATAAGATGTGGAAAATGTGAAAAAATCTACTTGATCGTTGGCTAGATTATTAACATTTATCTTGAATTTTCTTTTGAGTGATGAAAACTAATGTCTTGATAGTTCACCCATTTCAAGACAAGGTTCTAGAATTGAGTGAGCACTATATGGTTGAGCCCAGTTTAAAACCCATTTTAGGTTACAAAAAGATAAAAAGGTTGGCCTTATAAAAAATGTTCTAATAAACCTTTTCGAGGGTTGAAAGCGTGTGTGGTACCTTTTCCTTCTAAGGATAAATTAATGAAGTAGTCTTTCATAAAAATGATAAGATTGGGCATGAAAATGGTAACCTTCTAGTGAAGCACTTACCATTATCTAACTAATCATGCATTTCCATGTAGATTTAATGAGTCTTAAGATGTTTGTCATCCATAAAGGTGACTCTCATCATTAATTCAATTCTTAAATCAGTACATGTTTGATGCTCTAACTAACACATGCTTAGTGAGAAAAATGTGGATGTGAAAAGTGGAAATGATGGTGGTATGTTGGATGTAATTACGACCAAGAGTATGTAATCATTGAAAATCATGGAAACTCTCTTAGTGTGAAAATCTTGAAAATTTATCATCTCTGTGTATCTTTCTAGACATTTTAGTATTAGTTTTTTTTCATACTATTTTTGAGTTAATATAGAGTGCACAAATTCGGGTTAGGACCACAACACTGATGGTGAATTTTCCAATTTGAAATACGAATCTGATTGCTCAATATTGAAGACTAAGGGCATTAAAAAAGTTTCCAGTTATAAATTAACTTTTATGACCAATGACTATGTTGGTCAATCATCTACACCCTAGATCATTTGTAATCTTGTAAGACAAAGTTTATAGGAAAGAGTGTTCAACAATTTGAGATCGTACATTAGGTGATCATACAATCATAAGGTTGTCTCCAATATGTGTTCCTCCAATAATTTATCAATGATTCCCTATTTTGTCGATAAGAGATTGTCCCTAAAATTCTAGTTATCACTTTATTTGATCAAATTTCTTTTGAACTATATCCCTGATGAAAAATCTCATAATATATGAATATAAAATCATATGTTATCAACTAAAATCTCCTTGTAGATGTAGAGATCAGAAATCTAGATATATGTTCATGACATGATTGGTTTAGTTTTAGGTCACCATCTTAACCTCACAAAGATTTGGAAATACAATCATATGATTAGTTCAATATAGGCCTTGATAGAGGATTCTAAAAATATTTGCAAATATGAGGATAGGATTGGTTCAATTTTAGGTCATGACCAAGGACACATTAAATTTAGAAATGTGAGTACAATATTGGTTCAATTTTAGGTCATATACAAGGACCATAAAATGATCTCAAGATATGAGCATGGGATTGTTTCAATTTAGGTCATGATCATGCAACATAAAACTTTTCTAAAATGAAGGAATGATTAGTTAAATTTTAGGTCATGAGCTAGGACCATAGATGGGGTATTAGATAAACTTCCAGATCTAGAGAATTTCTAGATATTCAAAAGTTCTCAACATCGATAACTTTGGGATTTAGACAAATTTAGATATTTATGGTATTCATCATAGCCAATGAGTGTATTAGTTATTTATATAATTCTTAAAGCATTATCTAGTAGTTTAAATTTATCTAGATTGCTTGTTAGGAGCTTTGAAGGCACCATATCAATTCTTATAGTCCCTTGAAAGTTCTCATGATGGATAAGATTGGGCACCAAACAAATATATTGGGTTTAAGCTTGCCTATATGACCAGTGATTATAGTCAATTAATCGTTTGTTCCTTCTAGCATTTATCATTTCACATGATAAAACTATTGAAATAGTGCTAAAAAAGTCAATATCTGGCATTAGGTGATCATCCTGTGATAAGGTGGCCCCCACAATGTGCTGCTACAAATTTATCATTTGTCCCCTATAATGTCAATGAGAAATTATCCTTGACTCTCTAGTTCTCACTTGATTTTATCAACATTCTTTGAACCACATCCCTAGTAGGAATTGTTTCTTTTTGAAGTGATATCAAGTCTACATAGATATGATGATATAAGGCTCCCATTAGAGTCTTTGATAAATATCAAAAGAAATGTTAATGCAAGTAGATGATAGTTTATTAGATCGTGATAGATGTAGGGATAAATAGAAAATCAATATGTCATTCAAAAGAGTAGTCTCAGGTGCATTACTTCTATAAGAGTGCTCAAGATGAATAAAGTTTAGGTACCAAACAAGTTTCCAATTTTAAGATAGCCTTCACATCCAGTGACTGTATTGCTCTAGACAAATTTTTAGATATAGGACAGTCTTCCCAGATAGTAACGATATTGGTTTTTTGTCTACTCCTTGGAGAATTTCCTATATTCCAAATGTGCCCAAGATAGATAAAGTTGGATTGATAGTATAAGACAACTATTTGACCCCTAGACAATCTCTGGAATACAAGATGGTTCAACATGGTGTGAGCATGATTTCCCTACTATATGTAGGTCTTTTATGGAGGTGATTGTTTTTTGTTATGTCTTTCACAAGGAGTGCCTAATAAAACTCTACTTTACATACTTTCTATATATATTTTACACCTCTTTTAGTATAACTTTTGTCAGTTTTTCACATAGTTTTTCTATCTTTTTTGACTAAATCCTAACTTACATGATTTCCGGAACACCCATATCTCAGGTCACAGTTTTGGGGACTGCGACCGCGGTCTACTTATTTCACAACCATGACTACGGTTCCAGTGCACCCCATAGATCTTGATCATCAGGCAATGAGACAAGACCACTACCGCGATCACTAATGGACTCCTGAAGACCATGACCACGGTTGTCACAAGATCACGACTATGGTTGTCACAAGACCGTGACCATGGATACTAGAAGACCACGACTGTGGTTCTAAGTCAGTGGGGTGTGCCTATAAATAGCACACCCATCTGTCTTGTCAGGACAGAGATCGAATCCAGAGGACCATGAAGTGTGGCTGCATTTTAGATTCATCCCCAACCATTCCATCCATTAGTCTTAGATCTCCAAAGGCAGAAGCTGAGGAGAGAGAAGATTGAAGATTCCTTCTTTGAGAGAAGAAGATAATCCATGTCATCCATGCGATAGATCCAGATCTGAAGAAGTAGTGTGTCGTATCACGTCTCTTCCTCTCTAGATCTATCATTCCATCCTGCTATACTTCCTCCCTCTCTTCGTGGTATCTCATGGATCTATCCTTCTATAACGATGTTATGTTATCTGCAAGCATAAGCAACTAAACACCTCAACTCTGGTTGGAAGTAGCCACTAAGGCTCTCCTAACATGTATATTGTCACTTTTTGTTGAATATACATATTCATATAAAGATTATCTCCATGAACCTATTTTAATGCTTCACTTGTATGCTTAGCTACCAGCTTGTGATGTTTCATTGTTGATATCTCGAGAGAGTAATATTGCTTTTATCATGTGTCATGGAGTTGTATGAATGCACGAAAGTGTTGGAATGCTAAGGTTTTAAAACCATATGTTACGTTGCGAAGTTTATGTGTGGTCATCTCGAGAGAGAGGCTACTCTTAGACTAAGATCTTTCCTAATCTTGAGAGAGAGTGGAACAGATGCTTTTGATGGTTGTTGTAATCTTCGTAAGAATATGCAAGAGAGAGAGACGATGTTGCATGATGGTGAGATGCTTTTGTAGGTGAACCCCAACCCAGGTTTCCTCCCATATACTTGTTTCATCTTATTTCTTTTGTTTCTTTTGTTCTTGTTGTTCTATTTCTTTTTAACTACTTTAGTTTGCATGCTACCATTCCTTAGGGAACACCTTTTGTTTACCCTCTTCAGTAGGAGTATACGAGTGCTAGATTCCGCGTGCTTAACACTACCAACCTTGTACCTATGTTTGACCCCGATCGCTATATCGGACCCCGTTTATAGTTGTGGGGGCCTGAAAGTCGAATTACCTCTTCAAAAGTCCGACTACTCTGAATCCACTCCTTTTGGACGTGCGATTTAGGCCGGTCAACTTTTTGGCGCTGTTTTTAGGGACAAGACAACGCGACACTGTTAAGAAACCGAGTAAGCTTACTATACACCCGTGCCTCAAGTATAGCAATAAGCTTGACAACACAGTTACTTTAAGTTGATTAACCTGGGTTTGTGTAGAGTAGTTCCTTTGGATCAGTGTGATTTTCTAACTTGACTGTACGATCTATTTAGGTACGTAGGAGGAAGCAACTTGTTCGACTTTACTCCTTTTCGCCATGCCGCCTCACGTTGACGTCACCCTATCAGGCGACGAGCAGATTGTGAGGAATGAACAAAACCCACCTCCACTAACAATAGATGAAGATAGAGGTGGTCGTTACAATGACGACCATCAGTATTAAGAGTAACAAGAGTGGCATGAAGATGGCAATCGTCACTATGAGGAGCGTCACCTTCATCGCAGGCACAGAAGAAACCATAACAATCACGAGCGCAATCGCACGAACAACAATACCGAAGACAATGAGGAGGAGGAGAAGACTCTTTGGGAATTGGCTGCTACAAAATCCAACAACTCAAGATGCCCTGTGATCATCTGGAGATTTGATGCAACAAACTTTGAGCTGAAGAGAGCTCTAATCTCTATGATCCAGAAAAAAAGCTTCTGAGTGAGTTCAAAGAACGATAACCCTTATCATCACCTCGATGCTTTTAAGAATATCTGTGACACCATCAAGATGTGCGGAGTTCCGCAAGAAGACATTTATTACAAAGGCTTCATTTTCTCCTTAGAGGATAAGGCACTATCCTGGTACCTTGGATTGCCACATCAAACTTTGAATTGATGGAACACATTGGTTGATGCTTTTGTTAACAAGTTCTACCCCATAGAGAAAACTGTTCATAACAAATAGAGGATCACATCTTTCATGCAGAGACCAAGTGAGAATATGCATGAAGCCTGGGAAAGTTACCAGGAGTATCAGAGAGATTTCCCTCACCATAATTATAAGAAGGGTTTCCTAATCACGACGTTCCACAATGGTTTAACACCAGACGAGAGAGTCTCACTAAATGCAGCAGCAAGAAGCGACTTTCTCAGTAAAAAGCCAAGTAGGATTGTTAATTGAATCAAAGGCTCTTAATGCAATCACATCTTAGATACAAAAGATAGCCATTGATGTCTGACAAATGAAGGAATCAGGGGGAAAAGGAAAGAAGAACGTTGAAAAAGTGATGAAATGTGTCACTTGCGGCGAAGGTGGGCACGAAATAGATAACTTCATATACACCTGACCCGAAGAATCAAGTGAAAGTGAGTCTGAGAAGGAAGCTGAAAATGTCTCTTATGCTAACTTCAAGAGACGTGATCACCCATGTTTCAGTTATGGTAACAAAGACACTGCAGAGAATTCACATCAGCTAAATAATCCACCCAAGCATCTGCCATGTTTCGAGAAGAGAGGTAGAGAAGCTTAGTATACCAGAACCAATACTTTTTAGACAAACAAGGCCAACTATCAAGGTCATGGGAAGTATCAAAACTGTGAAGTGGGAAACACAAGTCAAGGACAAGCACAAGCTCAAGGACAAGGTCAAGCAAAGGATAACAGTCAACCTAATTTAGTAACTCAACTATTCAAATTTGTAAAGAGGTAGGATATGGTGAACAACCAACTTGCACAAAGTGCATTGTTCAACTCTAGCATTCTAAATACGATGCAAGTCCAAATGGCAGATATGCAAACGCATCAACACCAGATAGACCAACAACTCATACAGTTGGCTGAGCTAGTAAAGAATCCTTCACGAAAGATACCATCTAACATTGAGTCTGCCAAGATGGCAGTGCTTAGATCGGGAAAGACGATAAAGCACCCTGAGGTGACAAGACTTGAAGAGCATGAGCCAGAAATTATTCCTGAGAGGTTAGCAGAAGGACATGGACAACAAGCGGAAGCTAGAGAACCAGACCCTGTTGAGGACATATTCACTAAAAGGAGTCCATATTCTCTAAGAGTGCCATTTTCGTACAAACTCATGAAGGCACATCTTAAAAAGAGATATGAAAGGTTTATGGAAGCTATGAAAAAGTTTCATCTTGATGTACCATTCCTGGATGCTTTAGAAGAAATGCCAACGTATGCCAAGTTTTTCAAAGACCTAATCACAAAGAAAAGAAGAGGAGGAAGAATTGAAACAATGCACCTAGACAATATGTCAATTTCTTTAATAAAGGCAGAGTTACCTACCAAGAAGAAGGACCCTGGAGCCTTCAATATACCTTTTGATGTAGGAGATAATATGAAAAGAAAAGGTCTCACTGACTTGGGGGCTAGCATCAGTCTGATGCCTTTAAGCCTTGTGCAATAATTTAGACTGACTGATATGGTCAGGACCAATATGAGGATCGAGTTAGTGGACCACACATTCAAAAGGCCCGTCGGAGTAGTTGAAGATGTTCTGATTTGCGTGGGAAGATTCTTCATCCTGTGTGATATTGTTGTCATTGATACTGTAAAAGATCTTAAGTGCCATATTATCTTTGGCCGCCCTTTCCTGGCAACCGGGAGGGCTCTGATTGATGTCGTTGAAGGCATCATAATTGTGAGGGTTGGGAATGACCACATTGATTTCAAGGTAAAAGATGTCATGAAAGGACCGTCTCTGATCGAATCTCCCTACTTCATGGATAGCTACAAAAAATATTGTGAAGAAGTGAAAGAAGGTACCGCAGTGGTAGACCCTCTTATGAGGGAATTAAAAAATCATGATTAAGAAATTGAATACCCCAAGGTTACTGATATACTTGACTACCTGAATCAAGATGAAGAAGATCTGAGCAAGGAGGAAGAAGTAACTGAGATGGTTAAGTATGCCTCCCTGGAATAGGCACCAGAGGAAGAGGAGGCATCTAAATCCAAACCAAAACTGAAACAGTTGTCGGAAGGTTTGAAGTACGAATTTCTAGATCATGAAAAGGGAAACCCTGTTATACTTAATGTTAATCTAACTGAAGAGTAATTGGAAAGACTTCTTAGGGAGTTAAAGCTGCATAGACCCAATAAGCTAAGTCTCCTATGTGATAGAGATGTTTCCTATGTGATAGAAATAGAGATCTATAGACCTGTTATAGACCCAATAGGGGCAGGATAGACCCAATAGGGAAGATAGAGATGTTTCCTATCAATAACCAGAGGTCTATCACATAGAAATTGGAACTATCTCTATAGATATCATTCTGTGGATGATATCAAGGGGCTTAATCCTGCCCTATGCATGCACCGCATAAATTTGGAAGAATCGACAAGACCTCTGGTTCAACCCCAGAGGAAGCTAAATCAAATTTTAAAATAGGTTTTGATGAAGGAAGTCATTAAGCTAAGAGACACATGTATTATTTACCCAATAAGCGACAACAATTGGGTAAGCCATATTCATGTTGTGCCGAAGAAAGGGGGAATGACTGTTGTGAAATGAGATAAAGGAGATGAAGTAGCCACCCAGACTGTCATTAGGTGGAGAATGTGCATAGACTATCAAAAGATAAACCAGGTGACAAAGAAAGATCACTACCTGCTACCCTTTGTCGATCAAGTTCGAGAAAGAATGGTGCATCACGAATACTTCTCCTTTTTAGATGGAAATTCTGGGTTCTACCAAGTTCATATCTTACCCGACGACCAGGAGAAAACTACCTTCACTTATGTATATGACACCTATGATTTCTGAAGAATTCCGTTTGGATTGTGCAATGCTCCTGCAACATTCCAGCATGGCATGATTTCGATGTGCTCAGATTTTCTGGAAGATATTGTGGAGGTTTTTATGGATAATTTTTCTTTCTACAGAAAATATTTTAATGGATGTATAAAGAACTATTGTTGGTTTTGCAGCGCTATGCGGAGAAGAAATTAGTTCTCAATTGGGAAAAATGCCATTTCATGGTACAAGAAGGCATAGTATTGGGCACAAGGTTGCAAAAAGAGGAATTGAAGTAGATGTCAGCAAGGTCGAGGCTATCTCTGGACTGCCTCCATCTAAGTTCGTGACTGCAGTACAAATTTTTCTTCGTCACACTGGATATTATCAAAGATTTATAAAGTATTTCTCTAAGACTTCAAAGCCCTTGTCGAATTTGCTGATAAAATATGTTGAATCTGATTTTACAAATGATTGTTTGAAGGCTTTTCAGATATTAAAGGAAGCTCTTGTAACCCCACCTATTCTTCAAGCTCCAGATTGGGAGCTACCCTTCAAGCTGATGTGCGATACTAGCAACTACACCGTCGGAGCAGTCTTGGGGCAGAAGAAAGACAAGAAACACCATGTCATCTACTATTCCATCCGTACTCTTGACGAAGCGTAGTTAAATTACACAACCAAAGAGAAAGATATGCTCTCCATTGTCTTCACCTTTGACAAGTTCAAGTCTTATCTAATTGGGTCAAAGGTAAAAGTTTACACAGATCATGGAGCAATAAGATACCTAATGCAAAAAAAGGACACCAAGCCTAGACTACTAAGGTGGGTGTTACTGCTCCAAGAGTTCGATCACGAAATCATTGATAAGAAGGGGGCAAAAAATGTAGTTGCCGACCACTTGTCAAGGATTGTCGTCGAAGACAAGAATACGTCACCAGTCAACAATAACTATGAAGATGAGGATTTGCTTATGATAGAAGTCAAAGAACAAAAGTATTTGTGGTTCGAAGATATCTGTAACTATCTTGCTTGTGGGGAGTTACCCCCAGAGATAACATATCATCATAAAAAGAAACTCTTTTCAGACGTAAGGAACTACTATTGGGATGACCCAGTGCTCTTTAAAAGGTGCTCTGATAACTTGTACAAAAGATGTATCCTTGAGGAAGAGGTGCCTCACATCTTAAAGGAATGTCATTCCTCACTTTATGGAGGACACTTGGGAGGTGGAAAGACTGTCGCTAATGTCCTACAGTCCGACTTCTACTGGCCCTCACTGTTCAAAGACGCTACTGCTTACGTCAAATATTATAAGGAATGTCAGATGACGGGTAATATTGGAAGAAGAAATGAAATGCCTATGGCGGAATGCATTGAAGTAGAAGTTTTTGACATTTGGGGAGTCGAATACATGGGCCCATTTCTGCCATCCCAGGGGTATAAATACATCCTTGTCACTATCGACTATGTTTCAAAATGAGTTGAGGCTGTAGCTACCAAAAGATGTGACTCCAAAGCTATCATAAAGCTTTTTGAGAAAACAATTTTTCCAAGATTTGGTGTACCTTGTACTGTGATTAGTGATGGAGGTTCCACTTTGGGGAAAAGTAGTTTAAAAATTTGCTAAAAAAGTATGGAGTCAAGAACAAAGTTTCTACACCCTACCAATCCCAGACTTCGGGGTAGGTAGAAGTGTCAAACATACAACTTAAGCAAATTCTTGAAATAACAGTTAGTAGAACGAGGAAGGATTGGGCGATGAAGTTGGATGATGCCCTTTGGGCATATGGAATTGCTTATAAAACCTCTATAGGAACTACACCCTATATACTCTTATATGGGAAATCATGTCATTTGCCATTGGAACTCGAGCACAAAGCCCTCTGGGAAATTAAGTTTCCTAATATGGACATGGAAAAGGCTGTCCAAGGATGTTATCTGTAACTACAAGAATTAGAAGAATTGAGATTGCATGCCTATGAAAATGCAAGAATTTACAAATAAAGGACCAAGGTGTGGCCCGACACCCACCTAAAGAACAACGATGTTCATGAAGGAGACAAATTACTCCTCTTAAACTCTAGCATTCAACTGTTCCCTAGAAAGCTAAGAAGCAGGTGGTCAGGTCCCTTCACTATGGTAAAAATCTACCCATCAAGAGTGATGGAAATCCAAGGGGAGAAGATTGGAATCTTCAAGGTTAATGGACATAGGATAAAAAGGTTTTACAGAAATGAAGCCTTTGTGAGAAGATCTGAGATCAATTTGGAGGAACCAAGCCAGCCAAATGAGAGAAGCAATGAAGATTTACCACACCCAACTGCAATACCCAAGGAATGAAGTTTTACGAAGTCTAGATAAGAGACTTTAAAGCAAGCACTTCTTGGGAGGCAACACAAGTTGATCTTTGTTTTCTCTTGTTCATTCACTTTGTTTAAGTTTTTCTTCTTTTTGATGTACATGTTCATTTTCTTTTGAGTATTTCAAGTTTCACCTAAAGAATCGACCCTTGTGTGATTTTGTCACGGTCTAAACTGCAATCGAAGTTTAACGCTTGCCTACGCGATACTGCGACCGCGGTTGTTATTTGTAGCAACCGAAAACCGCGACCACAGTTCTTTCACAAGAACACCGCGAATGCAGTTCTTCCAGATGAAAACTGCGACCGCATTCTTTCCCTTTTACTTTTTTGGTCGCAGTTACCTGCATATATATACACTTTAAGCACTTTTTGCTTGCAATCTCTTCTAAACTAAACCCTAATCTCTGCTCTGATTGAAACTGATGACCTGCTCCCCCAACGATCACCTAATCTCCACCCCATCTACATTTTTCTCCACCGTCACTACCGTCATCGAAGTAAATGTCTGGGTTAAACCTTTTTCTTTGTGCTTCTCATCGTCGTACCACCTTCTCGCCTAAAACTGATCCTTTTCGCCCCGATTCTCGACAACCGATGATTAATCAGGGTTTCTCTTTGGTTCCATTGATGATTATCCTGACTGCCTCACGGTGACGTTTGTTAATAACCTCTAAGAAAACCCTAAAACACTAATAATGGAACAACTGAAGTTGGTGAACACAATGAAGGGATCATCAAACTGAGGAAGGAACCGGAAGGGTCAGAAGAAGGAAAACCACGACCGTGGTCATCACCTCTACAACCATGACCACGGTGTGTTTGAAAACCTCAACACCGGCTGTGATATTTTTCTATGACCACCAGAACTGCAACTTGCCCAAGACAAGGAGAAAACAGCGATCAGGATCTTAACCACGACTGCGGTCTTTGCTCAAGAAACCGTGACGGAGGTGTTGTAAGCTTTATCAGAAAAAAAAACCTACGACCGCGGTTGCTCTACACAAGACAACCGTGACCGCAGTCCTTCCTTATGAATTGTGACCATGGCCCCTTCTTAGATAACCACGACCGTGGTGGTTCTTCACAAGAAAACTGTGACCATAGTCTTTACTCAGAAAACCGCGGCCGTGATCTCTTTCAAGAGACCGTGACCACAATATACTCTAAAGTTACAAGACCATGATTGTTGTTTCTATTCTATCCCCTTGAACTCGAAACTTTAATAATATACTAAGTGCCTATCCTGGGCTAATTGCGATAATAATAACTTTCGTTAAATTAGATTAAAAACTAATTCATTCAAAAATTTACATAATGTCTGCTCCAACAGCCAATGACCCCTATACGGGAAGGCTACTTCCTTGAAAGATGTAGAAAAGATAGTTAAGGACCTGACATAAGAACTGAAGAAGAATACTTCTCTACCAATGCCAAAACAAGTGGAAATATAGTTGAGGTTGGAGCAGTATCAAAGGATACTGGGGGAGCAGCCACAGGAGGAATCCCCAGAAGAAACAGAACATACTGAGGGTACCAAGACCTATGAGTACCAGCTAGGAGAGCCTGAGAGCCAAGTGCATGGCAAAAAGAGGAAAGCTGCACCCAAGGAAACCAAGGGCAGCAAAAGGGAGAAGCCAAAAGTTGCTGGCAGACCAATTAAGAAGGAAAGAAATGGCAAATTGGCAGTAGGGGAAACATCTCCACAGTTCGGGGAAACTCCATTTGTGCCCAGGGATGCATTGCACCAGTCTACCTACAACTAGATGCACCTATACAAAGAATACTGTCTGACACATTACCTAGATGTGGAAGACTTCAAGAAAATTGAGATCTATGACAGGGCAATGAACTTCCTTGCAGGTGCAAATCTACTCACCCTATGCACGCCTGAGGTGAAATCTACAGCAAGCTAACCTTAGAATTATTGTCCTCATTAATGAAGGTCACTACCAATAGTGAGACACGAAGGGCAGGAGGTGGAGATTTCCAACTTCAAGTAAGGCTAGGGAGAGAAACCCACATGGTCTCAGAGGCAGATCTAAACATAATTTTCACCGCAACGGAGGAAGAAACCAAGGCCTGCTCCATAGCCCTGAGCGAGAAAGAGATGATCACATATGATAGTGACGAGATGTGGGGAGAACTAATTAGGGAGGAGAAATATAGTTCTAAAAACTCCAAGGCCTCCCAAATCCCCTCCTACTTCATCTACATAATGCAGAAGATCACCAACTACATAATTGACATAAGGTCAGAGATAGGAACAGCCAGCAAGGGAGATCTGTTCCTCATCTGGTCCATGATCAATAGAAAACAGGTGAATATCAGTAAAATATTAATCAAGCATCTATCAGTAGTAGTAGGCAGGGATGTAAAAAGAAATTCTACATTCTGCATGGGCAGCTAGATAGCCATGATCACGAATTACCTATTGGACGAAGGAGTGGTCTAGAAATATAAAGAAATGGAGGGGCAACAATGAATAGACATCAAGTCCCTATCCAACAAAGGTATTCTAGAAGTAAAGGGGGAGAAGGTTTTCTTCAAAAAAAAAGGGCCAAAAAGACCATTCCCCCTTCCCAAAATGGCATACTATGACGCCAACAAGCTACGGCCAACCCAAGACGATAATGAGAAAATGTGCTCTGGGGCACTACACACAAGCACAAGTATAGATCCAGTACATACAACAGGAGAAAGCAGTGCCCCAACTTTGATAAAGGAGAAGAAGAGCACGGAGCCACAGAAGAAATTGGCAGTGGAGAAAAAGAAAATAGAAACAACTACTCTACCAACCGCAAGTGAGATGGCTGCAATACAACCCCTCCCCACGCCTCTACCTCAAAAAGACCTAGTGGGAGATGTAGAACCCACACCTCTCAAGCCACACAAGGAATCAACTACCGTGGAGCCAGAGATGGGAAACGAGAGGGTCGTAGAAGCTGACCGACAACCCAACATAAAATCGGAGGCAGAGCCAAAAAGACAAGGCTCTCAGGATATACCAGATGCAGAGATAGGTGGAGCGGATATAGACCAACCAGAGGAGCCAAAGGAGAACAAACAAGTCCCGCCACCACCTCCTCCACAACCCATGATTCCTAGCTCGTCAATGATGCATCCGGAGCATCAGCTGCACCAACAGCACCAACACACACCTTCCTTTGGGGGTGCCCTAGGAATAAGGTTTGATGCAATGTGGGAACACATGCATCAATACAATACAATAAATACTACTATTTCTTCTTCATTATCAAAACTAACAATGCATATGCAAGCACTGGATGAAAGGACAAAAGCATTCCCAGACTTCGTTCAAGAAGTTCTAAACAATCAGTGGATGATGATGGGAATGCTTAAAAATATGCAGGACAAGATGGCGAACCTTCGAAAGGAGAGGCAAGCCATCCGAGCTGACAATGAGCACATGCTTCGGGGCTACGACATTGCGATGGATGGTCTTGAGGGAAAGCGTCAAACCTACAAGAAGACCATCAAAAGCTTGAGAAGGAACATGAAGAACTTGAGGACCGGTGGAAGAAAAAGAAGACAAGGCGATGTACGAGCCCCGCACACTCGTCAGCCAGCCCCTCCAGCCATAATGATAACATGGGATGTTACAACCCCAAATTTTGGGTTCATTTGGTGAGAAATGTAATTCCTCATATTAAAGATATTTGGACAAATAATATAGTTTGTTGTGAATAAATGGATTTCGTTTAAAATAGCTTTGTTGTTTGATTTGTGGGCATTATTGGCTATTGGGCCCAATAACAAGGAAATTCAATTAATTAATTTAGTTGTTGAGAAAAGAGAGATGAGGTAGAAACCTCTAGATGGCAAAGGAATGTAATCCAACAATGAATTTCGTGCCTCTTGGGTTCCTTGGGTTCCAAGGAAATAATGATTTCATGATCAATGGTTTAAAAGCAAAGACTAAAGAGAATAAGGGAAGAGATTTTCGTATTCCAAAATATTTGAAAGAAAAAGGAAAAATGAAAAGATAAAGAAGAGAGATAAGGCTACTTCTCATTGAAGGATTTGGTTTCCTAGTTGGAAAGGAACTCTTCGATTCATGAATAGCCGACTTGGGGACTTCATGACCTCCCCTATATAAGGGGTTGGCCTTCGGGTTCGAGTTCCAAAGAGATCTTGCACGTATCTCTTCTTCCTCTTCTTATTCTTCCATGTTCAAACCCTAACCTGTGAAGACGGCTCTATCTCATGTGCAACGAGTGATCGGGTGTAGTCGGGGTGGAGGATGGATGCCCACGAAGTTGGGGGGAGGTTCACCATCACGGCCCTGCCATAGGCCGATCGCAGTAGCCGCGACTCAGCTGCTATGGCAGCCGCGCACAGCAGGTGCGTCCGGGCCAAAATGGCCACCATGGCGGCAAGTTGTTGCACCCAACTAAGCACGGAGGACCGGCGGAGGTAGGGGAAACACCCCCGAGGGTCGCCGGACCCTGGAGAGGAAGCAACGCGTGCAAGGTTGCTGCAAAGCGGCGGCTAGGTCAGCAGGTGTCGACCTGCTCAAGGTAGAAGAAAAGGAAAGTGGCGCTGGACGATTATGCCCCCCACGGGAGTGAAGAGTTCTCAACTTAACCTTGGGCATTTTGGTATTTTCGAAATGTTCCCAAAGCAACGAGCCAACGTTGCATGCGCTTGATGACGTGGCGCAATCTGATTGGTCCGGGTAAGTGAAATCTTGCAAAAATCGTAGTTAAATATTCGTAGCTCGGATGACAAAAGTTTATACATGAAATTTGATCAGGAGAACGAGAGGGACTCAATAAAAATGTTACTAGAACCTAATTTTGCTTCTAATTTCAAAAGTGACAAAAGTGATCATATAATGCATTAAACTTTGATAAAAAAACTCCTAATTGTTATTGGAGATCAAATCAAAGGTGCTTAAAAGGTTAATTCGAGTATTAGTATCCTGTTGAGAAGTAAAGTGAGATTTGAATATAATTTTGATTATGTTATGGCTTGTTTTAGGGTTTTAATCCATGAATCCATGATAATGCATGTAGAAACCCTAATCTAGAGTCAAGAATGTAATTAACTTGAAAAGTTTGGAAATAAGTCCATTAATCATAAAGAGATACATTAAGATCAAAAAAGATGAATTGTTATACATAATTAGTTTAATTGAAAGTTCATATGCATGAATATGTTGTAACGGGCCTTGAAACCCTAATGTTGACTAATTTGACTATTAATGGCTTTAATTGATTAATTTCATGATTAAAGTTGGAATATGTTATTTCAAGCATTAAAGTCCCTAATTTGTGGATAAATAAGAGTAATATAGAAATTAGGGTTTTCTCATGAATAAAAGGTGGAATTAATGGAAAATCGAGTTCTTATGTGTTTTGGATCATAATGGACTATGAATTGATGATAAATGCGTATAATGACCTTGAAATAACTTAAAAGGGTAAAGAAGGTAGTTTTGGTATCCAAGAAAAATAATCAACTTTAATTGGGCTTATGATGTTGAAATTAGGGTTTATGAACTAAGAGAGAGCATTTAATATGATTAAAGTGTTATGGAGGCAAAAACCCTAATGTGGTCTAGAAAGCCTAAGGTGGAATCCAAGTCTAGATTTAGAATGTTTTGGATAAACTATAACACTTGGATCGTATGCATTAATTTCAGGATATTGTTGATTGCTTGTTGATTAATTCTTTATCCTTATTGCTTGGACAATCAAGTTGCTTGGGATCAGGTATGTGGTTAATTATGGATAACCGCCTTAGTTTCCCGAGGATTTTCCGGAAGATTAATCGCAATGAGTGCAAATTATCTGTTTGGATGTTCATACTTGCAAATCATAAAGTCACTATGAATATCACATTAAAAAAATAGTAGTATGTATTTTCGCACCTACATGCCACCCTGATGGATGATGCCAAAGGTCAAGCCCAGATGGGTAGAACAATGGACACCTTGAGTGGTGACCCCAGGAACCAAGAAGGTGGCCTATAATATTGCATGACTAGTGGGCACCATGAGTGGTGACCCCCAGGAACCAAGCTCGGGATTGAGAAGGTGGCCTTAAGTCATTGGAAAAGGGCACCCTAAGGTGGGTATGCCAGGGTTAGGGCAAAAGCGGTGGAGAATGTCATACTGAAAAGTGTAAATTGGCTTGTTAATTAATTTGATTGTGACTATTAAATTGTTAGCCATATTTGCAAGATTTTGGTTGTTCCCACATACCCGTATATTTCGATATACTAATCGACGTTTTGTTTGTCGGCGTTTTTGGAACAACAATTGAAAGAACAAACAGTAAAGTGACACATTACAGAAAAAGAAATAAAGTGCAAGGAGGATTAGATAGAATAATTCAAGACCAGGGTAGATAGATTTCCAAGGTTTTCAAAGGTAAGTAAAGTTTTAATTTTATACCAAATTCCAGTTAGTTAGTAGAATTTCATAATTGTTATTGATTATTTGTCAAACCTTTGATCCTGTTGATTGGATAACGGCACCGACCTTTCGGTCTCCCTTAATTGGGGGTTACCAGGAGGCGGGGTCGTTACATGGGAGGACCGAGCACAAGAAGTTGCACACCAAAAGATGGGAGTGCGAACACAAAGGCATCACCCACAGTTGAGCCAAGGGGAAACCCTCCACCTCAACGGTCGAGCTCTCAAAACAAAAATCAAATGAACAAATATGCTACAACAACAAGGGGGCTCAACCTCAACTGTGTCCCAGAGGAAGGCCTAGATGAAGACACTGAAGATGATGGAAATCTAGAAGAGCATCACCTCTCCCAACCAACACACACTCTAATGCTAGAAGAGTAGATTGCTTGTTCTCATCGTAAAGAGGTGGTCGCAGAACTTAGCTCAGTAGGAGCAGCCGAGCTTGACCGAATGATAGCTGAGTTGGGGGCCGGGTTTGAGGAGACTAGTGAGTTCCTCCTCTTCCAACCTAATCACAAGCATAGTGACTATCTTTATGATGGGAAGATGGAGGCAATGCTAAAAATGATGGCGGAAGCCAAGTTGGGGCAAACTTTTGAGGAGATTCACGTCAAAGACAACGTAGCTGTTGAAGCCTCCTCAAGAGTAGCTGAACCAATAACCCCTACGCAAATGATGTATAAAGTGGATGAACAAGTGGCCAAGGCCATGCCGACAATAGAAGAAGCCTTGACACCCTTGGCATATGAGACAATGTCTGATGATGAGTTTGGCAGACTGTCAACTTTCTTCACAAGCGAACCCGCCAGCGAGCAGACTATGCAAACTAAAGTAGAAATACCTACAACAGCACCCCTCTTCCCTACAAGATGAAAGATATGGACATGACTGCGGTATCACATATCTCATGTAGAGATGTCCACGTCTTGGCAGATGTCCTCAACGTCAATGATGATCTACCTGGGTCAGACATACTATACAACAATAAGGGTAGACGTCTGTCCAGAGACCACTTCGGGGGGATATTTCTGAAGAAGGCGTGAGTACACAAAAGGACATTCAAAGTACTCTGTGCCACCCTCCTTAAATAATTTTTATACCCAGACAAGCCACAACTGATCTTTAATGGGATGACGCATCTAGCCAGCCTACTGTATAATGAGATTACATGGAGGCAGATGTAGCTGAGCTAAAGGTGGCAGTTCGACAGAAGGGGAAAAGGTCCATGGTGCTTCCCATAAGAAATGCAAGACATTGGGGACTAATAGTCATCGATCTGCATGAGCGTAAGACAACAATGCTCAATTGTTGTGCAGCTAAAATGGATAACACCTCATTAGTCTACAAGAGGAAGGAACCTAGAGACACCTTGAAGATACCGTTGTGCTTACAACGAGCAATCAAGAAGGTGGGCAACAAATTTCAAGGGTCCTCACAGCTTTTTTCTATCAACAAGAAAGTTCCCCAATAAGAGGATGGTTCGGGGGATTGCTCCTTCATAGTACTACACATGATGGAGGCCATCAACAAGGGCATTCCCATGGAGGACCTAGACACTGAAGACTTGCATGGACTGCTGGGTATATACACTATGGAAGTCATCTATCATCAATTCTTCAACGATCCGGTGATGCCTACAGAAGTTGTACCGCGCATGCTTCACGTGGAAATTCCCTTACCGAAAAAGGTCACTTGGAGGGAACATTTAAAAGCCATGTGGGTCGATCTGACAGAACCAGCCATGGCTACAACATGGAAAGCAGGCTAGAATGAAGGCTCTGAAAAGGTTGTAGAGCACAATCCTGAAGAAGAGCCATGACAACCTTTAGTAGCAGAAGCTCCTACAAATCAACCTCCAAAAGAACAACCTGCGGAAGGAGAGGTTGAAGAGGAAGATATGGGGGATGATAGACCAGACGGTCCGGCAGGAGAAATTGTATCTTCTTTTGAGAATTTTGACAGATGCAGCTACTTCAGCATGTCACTGGAAGAACTGACTCTTATTATGAGTTCTCTAATAGAAGATGATTCGTGGGGAGATGTCATCTTTGAGCAAGATGGCATCTTCATGCTAAAAGACGACCTCCGAGAAATGTTGAAAACATAGTGATACCTTTCTGTAAGCACGATGTCAACCTACCAGGCGATACTAGGTGATACCCTGCCATGTACTCACATGGCGTACTTCCTACTTGTAGATGACATTCTCAAGGACAAAAAGTTAGGAGAGAAGGAGTGGTCGCAACAACGCCTGGAGATGACCCCTCCAGATTAGATGTTCCTGCCTATTCTTCACGATAACCATTGCACTTTGCTGCATGTCAACCTTCATAAAAGGACTGCAATTCTATATAGCAGCTCCGACACAGCCTTCACGCTCAACAAGAAGACCAATATGACAACAACAAAGACACCCACAAAATAAAAGTCAAACACATGCGCCAAAGCTATCATCGAAATGATAAGACAACATTGCAGAGGGTACGATTGTACAAAAGGCAAGGACTTCAAGAAGACACAATACTACCACAAATGCCCTCAGTAGGTACCCCTATCTAATGACTATGGTTTGTTCTACCTATAATGGATGGTGGCCATAGCCACTATTGGCTTCAAGGTGGAAAACATGTAGTATGAGAAATATCACATGTTAAGGGGTATATATGCAAGCATGCTCCTAGAGTCCAAGTGGGCCTCAACCGACAACAACAAAAACAAATAAAGAAAGCCTGTTTATACATATCACTCAAATTTTGACACCCCAATATGGGGTGCAGGATAAGTTTGGGGGAGGAGTCATAAACGGGCTACATAGGTACATTTAACATCCCTTTCCCTTTTACCTATTTTTACCGCCAATATTTTGAAAATTTTTGAATTTGCCACTAAAATTTTGAAATTGAAATTTTGAATTCTTGTTACAACTAACCTTTTAGAAGCTCACCTCCTCTCTTGCTAAATTTTCTGATTGTAGTGTTTCAACCCTCTTAGAGAGAAATATATGAGCAACATGTACAAGTATATATGAGTAAAACAATATTCATAGCAATGATGTTATACCTCATTCTTGCAATAAGACATTGTAAATGTAATAAACTTAACTCATGAAACCCTCAGAGACTACAGAACTTCACCTAGTCATACTCCTGACCAACCACCCTCACCTGACACTTTTAACCAGAAAATCCTTTTCTCTATAGAAAGGGAAAAAGCCTCCCTCTTCAAAGAATATATAAAAGAGGCTTGTCCGCCCAGAAGACCAAGTAAAACTCCCCAAACCCAAGCCTGAAAGGAGAGGTAAAAAGCCAAAAATAAATAAAGAAAAATGTATGAGAGTTGTGCCCAAAAAGATGCCAAAAGTTTCCACATGACTGGTATATTGTTGCACTCATGAATGCAGATATGTCGTGCCCATAAGTGGAATCTTGAAGCCAAGCTTACACACCTCCAATCTTGAATGAAATCGCACACAACCACCTGACTTAAAGTTAGAAGCCCAAAAAGGGCAACAATGTTCTTACGACAGTTGTGGGTGAGGAGTTTAGGGGGAAGAGGAAAACACCTAAAAGCCTTAAGCCTGCCCTGCTCGAACACATCAAGATAGGGTAAGCTGAAAAATAAAGAATTGGTGTGAAAGCTACCCTTCGAAAAAGATCTGGCAGTAGTATGGTCATTACCTAAGGGAGGGGGTGATAAGTTGAGAAGGAGAAGCTTTTTACAATTGAAGGTTATGACAGAGAATTGAAGTTATGCAACTCCAGTTGAGGGGGGAGATTGTGACCTAAGGGTTTGAGTACATACCACAATAGTCTTGATGCAAGAATGAGATATATCAATCATGTTATTATGTTGTAATTTAAGATTGTTCATTCTTTCTCTCTTTGAGTTCTCAGACCTACACTTAACTTCGTTCATGCCCCAAGCATCACTCACTGTTCTTTTATGAAAATCAAAAAGAGTGTAATGAAGTTCAGTCGACTTTGACTTTTGGGGCCATGGAATACAAGTTTCGAAAGGCAGTATGGAACTGCTCTATTTAGAGGATGGGTGCTTGATTCTAAGTTTGGGGGATTTAATAACACTCTACTTTACATACTTTTGTATATATTTTACACCTCTTTTAGTATAACTTTCGCCAATTTTTCACATAGTTTTTATATCTTTTTTTACTAAAACCTAACTCACATGATTTCAGGAACACCCATAGCTCAAGTCACAGTTTTGGAGACCATGACTGCGGTCTAATTATTTCTCAACCACGATCGTGGTTCCAGTGCACCCCAGAGATCTTGATCATCAGGCAATGAGGAAAGACCGCAGTCGCGATCACTGATGGACTCAAGAAGATTGCGACTGCGATTGTCACAAGGCCGCGACCGCGGTTCTCACTAGATCGTGACCGCGGTTATCACAAGACTGTGACCGTGGATACCATAAGACTATGAACGCGGTTCTAAGTCGGTGGGGTGTGCATATAAATAGCGCACCCATCTGTCTTGTCCGGGGGGGAGATCAGATCTAGAGGACCATGAAGTGCGGTTGCATTCCAGATTCATTCCCGACCATTCCATCCATCAGTCTTGGATCTCCAAAGGTGGAAGCTGAGGAGAGAGAAGATTTAAGATTCCTTCTTCAAGAAGAAGATCATCCATGTCATCCATGTGATAGATCCAGATCTCAAGTAGTGCGGCGTATCACGTCTCTTCCTCTCTAGATCTATCATTCCATCTTGCTGTACTTCCTCCCTCTCTTTGTGGTATCTCATCGATCTATCCTTCTGTAACACCATTATGTTGTCTGCAAGAATGAGCAGCTAAACACCTTAACTCAGGTTGGGAGTAGCCACTAAGTCTCTCCTAACATGTATATTGTCTCTTTTTGTTGAATATACATATTCTTATCAAGATTATCTCCAAGAACTTGTTTTAATGCTTCACTTGTATGCTTAGCTACCATCATGTGATGTTTGATTGTTCATATCTTGAGAGAGTAATATCACTTTTATCATGTGTCATGGAGTAGTATAAATGCATGAGAGTGTTGGAATGTTAAGGTTTTAAAACCATATGTCACGTTGTGAAGTTTATGTGTGGTCATCTCGAGATAGAGGCTACCCTTAGACTAAGATCTTTCCTCATCTTGAGAGAGAGAGTGGAATGGACACTTTTGATGGTTGTTGTAATCTTGGTAAGAATATACGAGAGAGAGAGAGAGAGATGATGTTGTGAGATGCTTTTTGTAGGTGAACCCCAACCCAGGTTTCCTCCCATGTACTTGTTTCATCTTATTTCTTTTGTTTCTTTTGTTCTTGTTGTTCTTGTTTCTTTTGAACTACTTTAGTTTGCATGCTACCATTCCTTTGGGAACACCTTTTGTTTACCCTTTTTAGCAGGAGTATACGAGTGCTAGATTCGGTGTGCTAAACACTGCCAAACTTGTCCCTATGTTCGACCCCGATCGCTACATCGGACCCCATTTATAGTTGTGGGGGCCTGAGAGTCAGGTTATCTCTTTAAAAGTCTGACTACTCTGAATCCACTCCTTTTGGATCTGCGATTTAGGCCAATCAATGCCCTATAAAAAAAGGCTCTATTGGGTGTGCCTACCTAAATGTAGGTCTCTGTATGGTCCTACCTAGATCTAGTGCTTCAGTTAAAGGAGACACCTATTCAGAATAGGGCTTGAATGTGGAATTTTGTTTAAGATAGAACTTGGTTCATGAAGAACGTCTATTTGAGATAGGATTCTTTAGATTTGTTAGAGTCAGTCAATGGATGCCCATTCAGAATAGGGATTTACAATAGATGCCTATCTAAGTATAGGTGGTTGGTGTGAATGCCTAAATGAACATAGGGCTTTATGGTTGGAAGGAAAGGTGGCTTTTCAAATTAGTCTTGTGGTCTAGTCTAATGGCTTAGTCTAGGATCCCAAAGAGATTGGAAGCTAAGCACATGATTGGTATAATTTATGGTTATTTTCCATGACCCAAAAGAACTAGAAGATAAAATACCATATTGGTATAGTTTGAGGTCATGTTCTAGGACCCAAAAGGATTGAAAGATAAAGAACTAGATCGGTCAAGCTTTATGTCATAGTATAGCACCCAAAAAGATTGGAAAATGCATGATTGATCCAATTTTAGATCATGTTCTAAGACCGAAAAAGATTGCAAAATTATTCTGTGATGGGTTTAGTTTTTGTTCATGGTCCAAGACCCAATATAAATTTGGAAAATGGAGTACGTGATCAGTTCAATTTTTGGTAATGATCCAAGACCCAAAAAAGATTCAAAAAATGAAGTTCATAATTGGTCCAATTTATGTCATAATACAAGACCCAAAAGAGATATGAAGATGAATTACTTGATTGGTCAAATTTTTGGTCATGATCCAAGACCCAAAATGGATTTAGAAATGTCATTGTGGGTTTGGTTCAGTTTTAGATCATGATCTAGGACCATAAAATGATTGGAAGTGACCATTTGCAAAATTGGTCATGGTTGAGGAAGCCTAGAAAAGTGTAGGACTTTTTAAATCAAGATAAAATTTCAATGATGTGTTCTTACACCAGTCACATAATTTCTGACTATAGGTCATTCTTTATCTATGAATTCTGATGCGTGTTGTATTGAAATCTGAATTCCTTATTTTCAACTATCATTGAGGTAAGGAATGTCATTGCAAAAGAGATGATCATGGTAATGGTCTGGAATCAATGTCTAATATATCAATTAATTTGATTTGGTGAATAGCACTGATTCTACATTTCTGACAAGTATCTAGTGGCTTTTTAAAAAAATGATCAACATATCTTGCTTGGAAGGTAGATGTCAGAAATTGCTTTGTGGTTGTCATTAGTAGAAGTTTTATCATGTTGTCTCTATTATAAGACAAGTATTCTAAGGAGACATGAGCTCATAATTATTGGGTTGTCCTTCTACATGGTCATTGGACCAGATGTCATTTGTTGTTTTAGTTTCTATCATGTAGAAAGCATGCCATTTGAGGCCACATTAACTAGTGGGTTGTAAATATATCTGGGGGTGCAACTTAGGTTTTCAATATCTTAGGAGATGACATGTCTTGTTGAACTATTTCTTATAATATGTAGTCAAGGGTTGATAGAGATATATTTGAGTTAGATTCTACCTCCATACTAAACTATTCATCATGGTCTTTTTTGTCTACAACCTTCTTCCAATCATTCCCTGACAGACTCTTCCAGTGGAGATATGTAATGGTTGTCACAAATGACATTCTTGATGTTGAAATAATGTGTGATATGACACATAGTGAGCCACTAGTATCTAACATTCCCTTCCTTATTCGTCTTTGTTGAGCTAAGGGATTATTATCATTTGAATTATGGTTGTAGCGTTTCCCCCCATTTTATTCCAGAGATTTTGAATTCTTATTTTGACATTAATATGACCATTAGTCACCAAGAAGTTTGTTTTGGATGACGTTTTATTCATTTTTTAATTTGAGATAACATGGTTTTTGGATTATTATGTTTCTATTTATCATGGCATATATTAAGATGTAGACCTTATAGGGTTGTTTGTTTGGTTTCTCTTTTGGAATTAGTCATTTGTTCAACATTCATGTCTTCTAGATTAAGACCCCATTGGTGATTTGGTGGTAACGAAGACCCCTTTGGTGATTTGGTGATAACCCATGTTAGTTAGGAGGCCCATCATGAGATGTGAGGGGTGTTCATGTAAATCATTTTTCCTTACCTGATGGAAAATGACAACTACCTTGATCACCATACTTTCCACTTTCCAGTACTATAGTTTGAGGTCATATGAGACCCCAAGCATGTTTGAGATTGTCAAAGGTCTTCTATGAATAGGTTTTTTCTTCCCTTTGGATTATCATATCCATATGTACCACTAGGGGAATATTCACTTTGTGTAGATTTTATGCTCTACTACATTGGTACAAAAACTACCTCTAGCATCGGTTAAAACATACCCGCAATGTCGATTTAAAAGTGAAACCTATGTGGGTGACACAAGTGATACAATCCTAAGAAGTCAATTCCTAGGGGAGGCCAAAACTGATGACCAAGACATCCCACCTCAGTTTCTATGATAAAACAAATTGACACATCATTTACCCATACCATGTCACATTTGTAAGTGAAAAAGGTTACTTTGTCATTGGTTGTAACTAAAAAATGACACCTTCATTGTGACATAGTTGTTGGTTACTTAATGGGAAACTGATGATTAAGATATGCAGTGATGGTTTGTTCAGAGAAAATTAACAACTATGATAGTGTTTCCCAGAACGGTCATGCTGCTCGATATGGCCGTTGTGATTAGTCCTATAATATTGGTTTTTCTTCCTAAATCGACGTTGAAGACCTTAGCTGTCGGTTTATTTTGAAAACTAATGACTAACTTTTATTTTTTATAATAGCAATAAGCAGACCTGCTATTTGACTGATCAGTAGGATGCAAAACCTACAATTGTAGGTTAACAACATCTATGAGTTCAACTAAACAACAAGCCAACAAAGATCCTACAAAAATGTTCAAAATCCATTTTCATCATATATTTAAACATAATTCTATTCATTCATTTCAGCATTCATTCACACACATGGTTCTTCATTCATGCATGGTATTTCATTCACACATGATACTTTATTTACATATGCACCAACCCATTCTCATGACATAAATAAACACAATTCTCATTGTATTCATTCATCTTCACATTCACACATTATATATTTATACACGCATGCCAATAATTTACTCACATCAAATTTAAAGTTGCATGAAGTAATCAGAAGAACATGTATATAGAAATAATGAATCAAACTTTAAAAAAAGCATTCTTTAATCTCAATCAAATTCAAAGTTGACATCCCTAATGAAGTCTATTGTATCTCATCTAGCTTTTCCTCGTATCAAAGTTCATTCTAAAGTTCTACAAAGATATAATGATGTATATGATTCAAAAGTTTGATATTTACATATTATGTAATGAAACTATATATAATAATGATGATCAAGACTATATATAGATTGCATTTTCTATACAGTTGATGTCTAGTGCCCCATATCTAACAATCATGTCCATATACTGCATCGCATAGTATCCACATGCCCAACCATTGTCTTGTACATGACACTATAAATTTTAGTACACAAAATGTTAATAAGTAAAAGTAAGTATAGTTGGCAAAAATATGCATTTGTGTCAAAAAAACCACCTGAATATTATTCCAAACTATTGCTTTCTTTTTGTTGTCGGCTGTTTCTCCAACCATTTTGAAATGTTTTATAGCCCAATACATTAATATAACACATTAAATTGTATTAGTAAACATTCATGTGATAATGACTGTTAACGAGTATATATATATTAATTTACTCACGTGAATAATGTACTTTTCAATTTGTGTCCCCCATTGTCTACTTCATCACCCTTAGGATCTAGATAATACATAGTTAGCATCGCAGGGAAAATAACCAATAACACCCAATGGTTATTCCTGAGTGAAAAGAAGGTAAACAAAATTAAACTCCAAATCTACAATGAGATGTAATTTGAAGTTAAAATTATAAGCAGAGTAAGCAAACTTATCCAAAATTGTACATAGCTAACATCAAGCTCTTTTCCTTTTTACCAAAATATTTAAATGTGGTAGAGTAATATTGGTAGATAGATGTTGGGTCTTTACTTACCCAGCTAATCAATGATGAAACTAGAAATGCCACATGGGGCAGTGTAAACTCTTTACAGATCCTATATAACTGGCTGCAAAACATATATCATGTATGTATTAATATAAAAGAAAACAAATTAACATATATAGAACAAGGTATTTAACTATATAATATCTCATCACATCCAAAGTTCTATCACAGATGTATTCAACCAAGAATAATTAAATATCTCCAACAGATATTGTAGAAAAATTCTGGTATTATGAGGTTGACCTATAATGTCCTCCTTAAGATGGATCATCATACGTGATCCTACTTCATGTTCTCATTTCCATTTTTCCATACCCCTGAACTGAGGACCTATTGACTCAAATACATCCTTTATAGGCCAACCAGGAAATTAAGGAGGAGTTTGAGGTGGTGGATGAGCTATAGAGTTTTCTTAGGAACTATGTTATGCATATGTATGATATCATATAAGTGGTTTCATGTATATAAAGATACAAACACAAAATAAATTTACCATACATCAATATAAATAACTCCATTGTTGGGAGATGTGACCATGCCACCTTTTACATCACCCATTGTCTTGTGCTCGGGGTGGTCATATGGCAGTGCAGTCTGCTTCCAAGCATCATAGACAAGCATCATCGTCACGCGAACTGCATCAGCGAGCAACAATGCACCATGAAGCATGTGACCTTCAAGGTGTGGGAAAGCCACACCTAGTGGAATGACATATTCTTTAAATCTAAGATGGAATGGATTCAAACCCTAAAAAATTACATAGAGTATTATATATATACCTAAACACAAACATATTATAAAAATCATTTTGAAAGATTGTTATGTCACAAAAATACTTATAATGGGTGTGCTAGGTGGTGGGTCAATGGGATTACTGTCAGCCACTTATGTCGTAGGAGGTTCCATCTCGTATGAAAAGTGGGCCACCATAGGCACTGTCTGAGAAGAATGATACGTTCTCATTGCTTCCTCTATCCCTTTGTAATCAGATCTTGTACCTTTTTTTAGAGTCCCCCATTCCTCTTATGCTCTGATGACCCAAAGAAGGCTCTTATATTGATACCAGCATCGACAACCCTAACACACCCATGATGCTCTAGGTTACCTAGCGGAACTGTGAATTCTTCCCTTGTTCCCTCAAGGGTGAACTTGGCTTGTTTGCTTTTCTTATGGAACTCCCACTAATCATCATCAATAGTAATTGGTAAATAAACATAACATGAATACTAATTTCTCTAAGAGTTGAATTTTACCATTTTTATATCCGCCTTAGAATTTGTGGGGTTGTGTATATTTCGAAATTTGCTTTTCCTCCCAGCTATCCAGAGATCATGGCAAAGTAGAGGTTTAGTAGTAGAGGACTCTTCGGTACCAGGAGTAGGCTGCGGAGAAGAAGATGCATGCAATAGCTTTTAGCGAAGATGTGCATAGCCAATTGGACCCATTGTGTGGTTGTGCACATTCTTTATGTGCCTTTCTCTTGGAGCATTTCTTATAGACTAACTAGTCCAAACCATGTATTACATATGTAATACAATGAATTCAATATGATGAGAGAGACTTATTACCTTGAATTCTTCTGTTTGTCTCTTAGAAACAAACATTTCCCACTTTTTAGGATCAAGATAGTTCTATCGTTCAGTGGTATACTTCTTCTTGTTATCAGCTTTTTGTATGCATTCTCTTGTGAGAGTTGTCCTGTAGTTCCTTATTACCCTATCACAACGGTGCATAACCTTTTTATGATGTAGTTTTTCATCCAGTTCAAATATGATCTATAAAAGACATTGTATACTTAATGGAATATTCCTAAAAACATACTTACAAGTAGCTTTAAAAATAGAATTATAAATGATAATATCTCACACATAGTTCCTTTTTTATACAATATTTCTTGTTTGGATCAACTGTATTACACTATTCTACATTTACATCCACCTTGCGACGAGTGAGAACCCCTAGATATGACACAAAAGAACATTGGTTCTTCCCAATAGAATTTCCTTGATTATCAAACTAAATTAGTTGCTTCAGCCTGTTACCATTTTGCTTTATTAACTTGTTCATAATGGTGATATCTCGTACTGTTTCACGCATATGATATTGTGCATGAATATCAACAAGAACCTTAGGGTGCACATCTTCATGCTAAAATTGACAAAAAAACACACATAATTCATAAAAGGATATAATTTTGAAATTTGATAAAAGAATACAACAAGATAGACATTATAAAATGCACATGTTTGTAATAAAAAAATACAACCTAAAATAGTGTTAGGGTGCTCATCCTCATGAAGCGCATTGTCAGGGTACTCATCCTCATGGTAATCATCATCATGATCATTAATCTCATGGTCATATCCCATCTAAAATAATGTCATATCAGAAATAGTCAAATAATGAACTATAAGTGATAAAGAATGTAAAATGTTAAATAACATTTAAAAAAATAAAATCATTCCTCCAATATTTGGATCTTGTATCAATTAACATCCCCTCATTGTGATCTTCACACTAATATATGTCAGTGTCAGCTTCTATATTTGGTGTTGGAAATCTGACTAAGAATGGACTTCAGTCATCATGCTTGTCATATTACTCTTCAACATCTATAAGATCTGCAATAGACTGCCTTTTACCATGAAGAACAATCAACCATTTTGCATGCGTAGGATCATTGATATAAAATACTTGCTTCACATGTGATGCCATTATGAATGGTGCACCCTTCTCACCAATATTTTCAAAATTGACTAGTGTGAAACCCAATTTATCCACTACAAATCCTTTGGTGTTATCAACCAAGTTACACCTAAAGACCAAAACTTTGATAGCTATGTAGTCAAACTCCCAAATATCTTCAATGACACCATAATATGACATTTTAGCTTCACGTGGACTCTTATCCTTCACACTAAAAAAAACCATGAAGATGCTTGAAGGGTGACCCCAGTATTTTGGACAACACTCTAATATGAAAATACTAAAAAATAACATTCATTTTTGGACAATACTAAAAAAACTAATATGAAAATCCATTTATGTCAAGCCCTTCATAAGAAATAACATTCATTTTTGGTATAATGGTGAGACATTTGATATTTTCAGCAACATTATATAGTGTTTGAGATAGTTGAAGTAAAACATTATCTTCAAACCTCCTAATAAATGTCTTCTTATCCTCTCTAGAAAGCCACATTGGCTCAAGGATATTATTTCTTGATGAAATTGGTATGTTCGATGATATAACTACTCACTTCATTGTTGTTGTGTAAAATATACAAGTGTGCTTGTTACCACAACTCATGACTGATTACTTTTAGTTGTGCTCCTAAAGTCCCTCTGTCGAAATAGTCCTCAAATGCTTTTCATTTATAGGAGCTTCTTTGAAACTCAGAAAGTCATTGAAAAAGTCCATAACCTCTTTGGCCTCATATCCCACAATAATACTTCCTTCGGGCTGATATCGGTTTCAAACACCACATTTAAAAACACTCATGTACCGTTCAAAAGCATACATCCAATGTAAGAAAATTGCATTTTCATTTCCCTAGTCAGATGGACAACAAGATGTACAATGATATCAAAGAATGAAGGAGGAAAATACATCTCAAGCTAGCATAGGGTAACAAACACTTCTCTTTGCAACTTATTGAGATTCTTAGGATCAATAACTTTGCAACATATATTTTTGAAGAAGAAACAAAGCCTTGTGATTGCAATCCTTACATGCTTGGACAATATAGATCAAATGGCCACATGCAATATTTGTTGCATTAGAGTGTGACAATCATGATATTTAAGACCTATCAACTTTATATCCTTCATTGAAACTGTTCTACAGATATTGGAAGAGTATCCATGTGGTACCTTTACATTAAGAAAACTTCAACAAAAAATTCTTCTCCTTTCTAGACAATGTGTAACAAGTAGGAGGTAAATATGTTTTTCAATCACTAATAACTTCTTTTGTTAATTATTTCCATATTCCCATTGCATGTAGGTCCATTCTATATTTGATGCCATCTTTAGTCTTTCCTGGTATATTCAATAGAGTACCAATTACACTATCAAAGACATTTTTCTCAACATGCATTACATCGATACAATGCCTAATTGCCAAACAACTCCAATAAGGAAGATCCCATAACATTGACCTCTTCTTGTATAAAGATTTGTAACTCTATGTGGGAATGGTACATTGTGACCTCATACCGAATGCATTCACAAAGTCTTTTGCTCTTCATAAGCAACCTTCCCTAATATAGGATTGGGGGCACTCCATTTCTCATTTGATCCATTGAACGCTTTGTGCAACCTTCAATAAGGATGAACTTTTGGAAGAAACATTTGATGACCAAGATATATAGTCTTGCCGCCATATTTCAGTCGTATTGAATCAATGTTCTCTTCACATATAGGGTATGCTTTAGATCCTTTTACACTGTATCCAGACAAATTCCCATATGCTAGAAAGTCATTAAAGTGAAAAATAACATGGCATGCAAACAACATGTCTCTCTACGCACAACATCATAGGTCATCACACCTTCTCCCTGGAGTTTCTTTAAGTAATCAATCAGAGGTTTAAGTAAACATCAATATAATTTCCAGGTTGTTTAGGGCACGATATAAACAACACCAGCATAACAAACATACTTTCCATACACAACTAGGGAGGAAGATTGTATATAACAATCATAACAAGCCAAGTGCTATGTTATCTTCTCAAAGTGCCATATGGATTCATCTTATCAGTACAAACCCAAGTCTTAGATTCCTAACCTCTTCACCAAATTCAAGGTATAATAAATCAATCTTCTTCCACTCTGGGAATCAAACAATATCATAGGATCCCATCATTATTTTTCTTCAACTCTTCATGCCACCTTAAATTCTTTGCATTGATGGTATTTGGTCAAACAAGTTGAAACTGTGGTATTATAGGTAGATACCAGATCACCTTGGTAGGAGAGCCAATTTTTTACTTTGCCAAAGTCATCAATTTATACCATGACGCCCCGCCTCTTGGACAGTCATTCAAATCGACATAGTCCTTTTAAAATAACACACAGTCATTGGGCATGCATATATCTTCTTAGCCTTGATTCCCATTGGGCACAACATTTTCCTTAATTCATATGTTGAGATTGAAAGTTCATTTCCTTCGAGAAGAATCTCTTTCAACAAAGACAACAATGATGTGGAGCATTTGTCACCATCTATTGTTAGCCTTCAGAGTATACAATCTCAACACAACACTCAACTTGGTAAACTTAGTACAACCAATGTATAACGATCACTCATCATCAAGAACAATATTTCTAAATAAGGAAGGTGGATCGATGTGTTATACCTCACAACTATCTAGCATCACATCAACCATGTCTATCAAAATCAGTTCATTCACATATACATCATCTTTGGCAATTTCTTATTCAACACTAGTACTACGATCAACATCTACTGATCTCATGGTTGGAATCTCTAAATGCCAGTATGATTTTATATAGCCCTGTACAATCCTATTGCACATGACATGACTTTTGATTTCATCAATAGTGTTGACTTTCAAGTTGTTACAACAATGCTTACATGGAGAATAGAAGCTATCTCCAGATTGTTTACTATGTTCCTCTGCAAATCTAATAAGTTGATCAAGGCCAGTAATAAACTCCAGGGTGAAGCGATTTAGAAAGGACATCCAAGATCTATCAATTTTATGATCAAAGAGAAAAAAGTATTAGATTTAAGATTTACATATTACATTTAGGATTTATAGATATATTAAGGTTTACTATTTGAATTTAGGGATATGTGTTTATAGATTAGGGTTTATGGTTAATTTATCGATTAGGGTTTGTAATTTACATAGAAGGGTTTAGAATTCATTAATAAATATGTTTCACCTATCCCATTCTTGAACATCTAATCTCAACAGTAAGTGTATAATGTGTATTCGATATTCAAGGAAATTTCAACAACATTTCCCCATAGCTCTCCAAGTATACCGATGTAGATGGGCAAATGTCCACCAACATATGTCATTAGAGAAAAATAGGGAAGTGCTCTAACGAACCATCTTGAAAACTGAATATACATTATACACTTACACCCTAGGTGAGATTAAGTGTTCAAGAACAGTCCCAAACTAGAGACTATCGAAGATTTTCTCCTAATGAGTAAACCTCGGACAAATTTCTAGGCCATCAAAATACATATATGTCGTCATTCCTATACCTATGAACATAATTTCATTATTCATATCCTAGGTTTTATGTAATATTATTTAATTCAATTCATTCTTCCATTTGGGTTAGTTAATCAAGAGAGAAAGCAAGCAATATTAATTAATTAAGATAAACTAGTAATTGAACTAAACAAACAAGTAAGAAATAAAATAAGAAATTAACTAAACAAAACCTAACTTAATAAACTAAGAAAAATCCACTTACTCTAATAAGAACTAGTTATCAGGAACAAGGCAAGCAAGCGAATCAGAGAGCGCCGTCAAAGATAAGAAAGAGCACACCTAGTCAGCTCTCTTACCTAGGCCTAAGGGAAGTAGAGAAAGTGAGTGGTGGAGAACAACAACTCCTCAGGTGGGTCCAAGTAGAGAGCTCTGGTATTCAAGCTCCAAGAGGGATTGAGGCGGCAATAATGTCCAGTAGCAAAAATCCCTATGGCATCGAGCAGGAACAAGAGTGGTGGTGAGCACAACGTGCTTCAAGAGGTGTCCAAGATCTGGCGGCGGTGATGTCCAACAATAGAATCAACACTGGCAGCAAGCAAAACAACTCCATTAGTGGCAGTGGCAACGGGATGACATGATGGAGAGCACCAAAAGAGGAAAGAAATTTTGTGGGTTGGACTTGAGTAGGACATAGTCATCACTTGTATAAAAAACTAATAGCTAACTCATTATTTGTTACCAAGAAAAATAAATCTGACACAAAACCTAGTGACTTAAACGTCGATTTTCTATAAAAAAAACTGATGTAAGAGGCCTTTAATCGAATGAAAAAAATCAGCCTAAGTAATGTCTATAGTCATTGGTTATATTCATAACACCAACACCAAACATAGTGAGTTCAATGTCGATTTCATCTAGAAATTGATGCAAGAGGTCATAATTTGAATGAAAAAAATCGACATCAGTAGTGGTGATAATCATTGGTTGTTTATTAAAAAAATGACACCATACCTAGTGACATGGACGTCCGCTCTACTTTACTGAACCGATGCTAGAGGCAGTTATCCATATGAAAAATATCAGCTTCAATAGGGGCTGAGGTTTTGATTTATCCAAAAGAAATTGACACTAGAGTGAAATTTGGGGGGGACACTTTTTTGCAGGGACGTGACGGTAACACTAAGACATCGGTTTCTTGATGACAAAAGGACATAGATTGTGCAAATTTTTGCAGTTTTTCATGTGAATTAATGTTGGTTTTGTTGAGAAGAAACTGATACCAGAATTATTTTGTTGTGCAAATTTACTTCGCACGATGATGTCTATCGTCAGTTCTATTGAAATCGACACTCGTTTGAAAATCTTCAGAGGCAAATATTTTCCCCCAAAAATTTTTATTTTGTGGGTTACTTTTAGACGTCAATTTTCTTAGAAGATAACATATGTTAATTAAAAAGAGGTACTCATGTCTTTTATTAATCAGTTGGACTTCATCAAACATGACGTTTGTGCTAGAGAATTGATGTTTCTTAGTATCCAGTGTTAGTTTTTTAGTGTAATTGACGTCAGGGTAAGTGACATCAGAGGCCAGAAATTTACTTGTCTTGATTTCATGCTTATGCAACTCAAGTTGTTCCATCTAGAGAGTATTCTAGTGAAAATTCCTACCTAGTTTGGTTAAGGAAGCAAACATTAGAGACATGCATATGGTACCCATTATCAACACTTCTTGGTGTATAGAATTTGTCACAAGCATGTATCCACATTTTTAGGTGTTTTTGGACTTAATTATTCATCTTTTTGGTTTTTTTGCATTGAAATCCATGGTCATTGATTCATGGAACCTTAGGATGGGGGTTTTTGAATCCCAAAAGAGAGTTATTATGTTGCAGTGTTATTGGATGTCATTCTATATAAGCAATTACCACACACATATGTCCAATTATGGTTCCCTATGAGCTTCACAATTAAAGTATTTTTAGTTAATTCTTTGATGTTGTTGATATTGATTCTCAAAATATTAGGATGGATGTTTGAATTTTGGATTTATGAGAGTTTCCTAGTGAAGGTTACCTATTTGTGGTCCCCTAGATATATCATCACTGAAAGTGATGAGACGGGAACAATGCCACAAAGGATCCAAATCTCCCTATTCTTTAGTTCACTTATCTTTGACTGCCCCCCTGAGCAGGGTTTTATCATGTCTAACCATTGAAGTTCATGTAGTTAATGACCTCTAGATTTGTTTTAGGATGTTTTACAATTGTGGGTCTACTCCAAATCGCCTATGGACGCTCATCTTAAGAAGACCACGAAGAGCACACTTGTTAATTTTAAGAAGTGATATCATCTTATAATTCTAGTGTTAGATGATTTCATTTATTAATTGGTTTGTATGGGTGAGATTAGGTTTGCAACACATTCAGGACTTAGGATAATGTCCATTCTCCTTCTTTCCTAGGCCTTATCGTTCCACTTTGATCCTTCCGCTTCAAGGTGCACATGGGGGTGTCCAAGGACTTAAGTAGATTAAGTGGATCTTTAATCGATTATGATTATTTGTTTTCATTTTGACTTGATTTTTTTCAATTTAATGTTTTATTTTTTCTATGAATTTGACTTTCTTTAATTTAAATTTATTGAATTTATTCATTATGATTTTGAGGTTTTTTTATTTTCAAATATTTTTCTCATTTTTATGATTTTTAAGCAAAAGCAATTAGATAGATCCTTCATGATTCCTAAATGCTTTAAGTCTCATGATTAATATGTCCCTTGGTGCTCTCTTGTAGAGATCTAGCTCAATCAACTCAATGAATACATGTTGGTGTGTTCCTTCTATGATCTGGCTTGAGTAGGGATTCAATTAAGTTTTTGGCTACATCAGGCTCTTCGATAACAAGTTCAATAATGACTGCATCTATTGGTGCATTCCTATTGTTGTCGGGCTCGAGCAGGGATTCAACCAATTTTGCGGCTGCATTTTTCTCTTCAGAGATAGGCTCTAGAGTGACTTCATCTGTTAGGGCATCCACTTAGATCAAATCAACCTTGATTAGCTTTTTAATTTTGACCTTGATGGAAAGACATGAGTTTATTTTGTGTCCCTTGTTGCCATGAAAATCACACTAAGTGTTGGAGTCGAATCTCTTTTGCAAGAGATTAGGAGGATTCCTTATGGCATGCAACTCCACCAGATGCTAGATCAATGGTAGAATGCTATTGTAGATGCCCCCTAAAGGCATGAACCTTCTCTTTTGTTTCCGCATTGATGTCACCTTTTTGACAATGGTGAGAGATATAGTTGTTTATGAAAATGTCTCTTATTTTGTCGTTCGTTGGCAATCAAGCCTTATGATCTTCAGGTGGTGATCTTTGTAGGTGTCAAATTCTACTATCTTGACCTCTAAATCTCCCAATTTCTACATTATTTCTCTAATATTATGATCAATTGTGTTGGATATCTGACCGAATTATGACTATCAGTGTTGTGACTAAGCCTGGATGAGGTGGGTACACATATGATCCTATAACTAGAGCATAGTTTCAAGGTGGAGGTGGATGATATTGACTACATAACACCTCTTCTTCTATGGTGGAATTTTAGTATTTTGACCATTTATAATTTTTTGGTTTTCTTCCTTGATAAACAATGACTTCGGATTGTTCACCGGATCCTTCAGTCAAATCATCCACTTGCTATTCTAAAAATTAAATGTATGTGCCGTAGTTGTATCCTTATGTAAATGCTCATATGTAACATTCTTTAGTTCGTATGCCCTTAGCGTGTGTTGTACAAGATGGTTTAGTTGTTCACCCTGTAGGTTTAGTTCGTATGGATTTGATTCATCTTTCCTAGCTTTAGGCATCTACTTTCTACTGAATTCAAGTGCATCTATGACCCATGGTTCATCAACACATCATGAGTGATGCATGGGTCCCGTGTTGACCTTTGCATTCAACTCATGATGAAAATCTTCAACCAGTGTCTTTATCACCTCACCAACTTTGGAATGTTTGTTAGAGCTCATCATCTCAAGATGTTATTTCCAAAGCTATTAGTAAGAGTTCCTCTCCCTGAGACTTTTGTGATGTCCTCCTCTTTTGTGAAGGTAGAATAATTGGTTGTTAGGATCAGAAGACCAATTGCAAATATGCACCTTGTGCAACAAGGAGTTTGAAAGAGAAGAAACATGGTTATAAGCAATCTGACCCTTGCATTTGGAAAGAGACTTTAATAACTGGCATTCATGTTTTCATTTTTGTGTCCACAAAATTCGAGGAAGGGTTTTTATAGAAACTAACCCTTGCAAAGAAGAGGGTTCCAAAAATCATGATAGACGAAGGTAACCTACCCTTGCATAGAGAAGAAGTCAAGGATCATGATGAGATATAAAAGTTCACCCTTTGCACAACAAGAAGTTGTTCATGTATCAACACAAATTCTTCGATCCAATGATATGAAGATAGGAATGTGCCCCTGGATTGAGTCGTATGGAAGGATTTTTCTAATATCATCATGAGATATGTCTAGTAGCATCGTTATATACATATTTTTGTTATTGGTTGTAGATGGTAACTTACAATGGTATCTAGGGAGAACGTGACCCACTCCGGGCTAGAGACTATGGTTGGGGATCAATATGTGATGTTTCTCTCTCCTCAAGAGATATTTGATGAGAGAAACATTCATAAAGAAATGGATATCTTGGGATAACATGACCTTGTTGGGGCTAGAGACTATGGTTGGATCTAGGTGTGTGAGATTCCTCTCTTCTCAAGGGATATTTTATGAGATAAATACTAACAAAAGGGGTATCTAGGGACAATGTTACCCTATTAAAGCCAAAGAATATGGCTAGATAGTATGTGTTAGATTCCTCCTTTCTCATGGGATATTTAGTAAGATAAATACTCACAAGATGAATGGTATCTTGGGACATGGTGACCCGCTCAGTGCCAGAAACTTTGGCTGCATTTGGGTGTGTAAGATTCCTCTCTCCTCAGGTTAGATTTTATGAGAGAAATAGTCACAAGGAAAAGGGATATAGAGGGACAAGGTGACCCTTTTAGGGTTAAAGTCTATGGCTATATATGGATGTGTGACATTCCTCTCTTCTTGGGGGAGATTTTGTGAGAGAAATACTCACAGAGAAATTAGTTGTGTTGGTCTAGTTTTAGGTCATGGTCCAATACTGTAAAAAATGGGTATAAACGATGAGATGGTCTAGTATCAGATCTTGGCCCACGATCGCAAATACATGAAAGTGAAGTGTAGTGATGTCCTAGTTTTAGGTTTGGTCTAGGACCATATAGATATGAGCATGAAGGCACAATGATGGCTCAGGTTTAGGTCATGGTCTGGGACCATATATATAAGAAACTGAATGCATAGTGATGGACTAGTTCTAGGTCATGATCTAGGATCATATGAAATAAAGTGAATCCAGTATAATGGCCCAATTTAAGGTTGTGGTATGAGACCATGGTGTATGACAAGTAAAGATTGTTGTCTCTCTTGATATGCTATAATCTAATTTTTACAATGCAAATATTCCCCTTTTGTATTATTAACATGTGCATTTTGTGTTTCAGGTGATCAAGGGAATTAGACAAGATCCAACAAAAACGATGCACTATTATATGTGTTTGGATGCTTGTAGAACAAACTATACCATGTATATACTTTATACAAGTGTATTTTTCTCAACTTGCTAGGAATGATGTAAGAACAAGTGATGATCAACCCTACCCTATCCAAAATCCTTTTTCACACTTATAAAAAGTCTTTAAGATAGATACATTTCACTAGAAAAATTAGAAAAATCATTTTATATGTTTTGCTAAAAATTTAAAATTGTATTTATAGACAAACTTTTGATCAAACTACACTTCAACCGAGAATGAGCCATTGTAAAAATTAGTTGTTACAAATTTTTGAAGGAGATTCATTCTTAATTGAGCTACAATTTGGCCAAGATGGATCTCTGTCGAAGTACATTTGATCGAGAATCGATCCACATTCAAAATCAACATACATTTTTTCTCTATTGTAAACTCAATTTTTTGACATTACAACAACTAGTTTAGCATTTAACTTGGTCGAAACACTCCCAACAACTATATTGACCATTCCTATGTGTTTCCTATATATAATAGTACACATGACACTAATGATACACACATGAGAAAATCTATTACATATTATCTTTCTCCAAACATAGAATTATACATTGCTATATACATATCTAAGCCATAGCTTAACAATAGTGTCATAATCCACCATATAGCCTTGCCTATACTTGTGGAAGTTTATCATCAATTGTTCATATTGAAAATCTTTTAAAGAATTGAAATTTGTATATTATGACCATTGATGTTCTCTCTTTCCAATCTTTTTCAACAGTAATGTTCAAGTGTTCATGGACAACTTCATACGAGAAGGCTTCTTAGGGACTTACTAGAGAAGAAGGAGTCTTCATGTCAGTGCTCTTCCTTGGACGTGAAAGAAGAGTCCAAGGTTTGTGCTCTTAAAAGCCATTAAAAAAGAGGTGAACATTCAATGCTCTTCCTTGGATGTTAAATAAGTGTTTCATTGATCTTCAAAGACATTAAAGAATATGTGAAGGTATGGTGCACTTCTTTGGCCGAGAAAGAAGAGGGTAACAATTGCACCTTTCATTATTCCTTGTGATGTTAAAAAAACTTGATTGTTACAAATCCTAGTTGTGAAGAACCAGGTAGTGCACTAATGTCTTTTGGTGGAATCACTCTACATTGGGTGTCTCTTCTAGTTTTCTTACATTGTCCAATTACTTGCTTTCCATTTTCATAACATATACTTTTAAGAAAATTGCAATCTAACCTCCTTAGTGTTTATAATTGCATAACATTAGTATTAGCTCTATTCACCCCACTTGAGTTCAACAGGTGGTATCAAAGTAGTCTTCAAGGAACTTTAACAAGTTCTGAAGTTGGTGGGAAACTTCTTGGGACAACTCAACCTTCAAGGATCACACATCAAATAGTTGAATATATTTGATGGATCTAACTACACTCTTTGGATGCAAGATATAAATTTTTTAATTTGAAGTGTTATCTTGGTTTTTGGAAGACAGTCATCCATCCATATGTTCCTCCAAATACTTTTTTTTGAGGCACATATGGATGGATGAACATCTTTCAAAGATCAGGGATACTTTGAATGAAGAATGACATATATTTCTTCCTAAAAGTATAGTTGGATCAATCAAAGATAGTTGTCTGGTTGATATGTGATCCTTGAAGATTGAGTTGGCTCAAGAAGTTTCCCCTCATAATAGAGACATGTTAAAGTTCCATGAAGACATGGTTGGAAACAACTAGATAGTGGACCAATGGTTTTTGACAGAACCACTCTACATCGAGTGTCTCTTGTGGATTTATATCATTGTTGAATTACTTTCTTTACATTTCCATTCAATTATCTTTCAAGAAAGTTGCAATATAACCTCCTTAGTGTTTGTAATTACATAAAATTTATGTTATCTCTATTCACCCCCTATAGAGATCATCAAAGATGGACAAACCACATGCTACTTGGAGACATCACATTCATGATGGCAAATCCTTATGGTCAAATGAAGATGATTTTCTCATGGAATGAATTGATATTTTAGTCAAATATGGAAGTAACATTAATGATTTGAGGATTGAGTATCCTTACGGAGTAATACTGAAGAGTTATTTTGAAATGGTCAAGCTGAGTTGGAGGCATTTCAAGAATGTAAATGTTGGGTAGACCTGAGCATCCATAGCTTAGGTCAAAGTATATGATGCAAATCTAGATGCTATTTGATCGTGAGCATATATCTTACTAGTAAAATTCGATAGCCGTTTGAAGCAAGGATGAAGGCATGGAAGCTCAATGTATCCTAGAGAAGTTCCTAAAAAAGGATGCTTCGTTAGTTAATGTGTGGTCGAAGATGAAGATTGAAGAGCATTCAGTTTACTTAAATATCATTTCGGAAGCTTTTCTGGGGTAATGAATGGTGGTTCATGAGAAGATACAACAATCAGACACCCTTTTCGGTATTGTGGAAGTCTAAAGATTTATGAAAGGTTATCCAAGTTTGAAAAGTTTTTGTTTCTTTTCATACAATTTTGTAAGCATTTTCCAATTTTTTATTCACAAGACGATTCAATTTTATTGGGTTTTAAAAGTAATTTCAACTTTGTAAAGCTTTTTCTTTAAAATATTCTTCAATTTTTTTGAGGTTTAGAAGCTCGTTCAACTGTTATTGATTTTTATTAAAAGTTTTTTTTAAATATTGTTCTTTTTTGAAAAGAATTTTTTTAAAGATGTTTTTAGCTTTAAAAAATAAGAATTTTTTGTTTTGAAAAGATTTTCCTTTTTTATTGAATTATGTTTCTTTTTTTTTAAATTAATTTTCTGGAAGACTTTTCTTTTTTAAGTGTTATGTTGTTTTTGTAGAAGAAATCCCTTTTTTGTTTTGAAAATATTTTTATGTTTTCACAATAACATTTCTTACTTTAAAGAACTTTTTTTTGTATTGAAAAGATTTTTATTTCCTTTGAGAAAATTGTGTTCATATTTTTAAAAGACTTCACGTTTTTCATTTAAAAAAGCTTTCTTTTTTTAAATATTCGTTTTTGAAAAGTGTTATTTATTTGAAAAGACTTTTTTGTTTTAAAAACATTGCTCTTTTTTTGAAAATATTTTTACCTTTTAATTTTCTTTTGTTTTCTTTTGTTTTGGAAATACGATATTGACATCATCATCTTCCTTTGATTTGTTTTTAAATCCATGGGTTTTCACATACAAAAAAGATTGACAACTCAATTTGTATGTTGCACCTCTATGAATGTGTTTATGTAGGTGTTGCAATGTAAGCATGTAAGTTCTTTAATAATCAAGATAAATAAAATAAATGTACATGTCTAACGGATCTCTCCCAAAGCTCTTGTTCAAAGTAGTGATTCTTGTTTTAAAAGGATTTTTTATTTTCTGGAATAAGGTAATTCTTTTTGTAAAAGTTTTTTTAAAATTGTTCATTAAATATTTTTGAATGAAGTTTGTTGGGTGAGAGAGATGATTTGATATTCTTGGAGATCATTAAATATTTTCAAGATTGACCATAGATCAAAGATTTTTGATGATTGAGATCATTTAAAATTATTTGGAAGCCTTTTAGAACATCTGAGAATGTTATTTTGCTATTATTTGAGATCATGCAAGATCATTGGTGTGGTAATATTTTTATTTATGATCTTTGATATTGATAATATTTTTTGACATGAGAATGTTAGAAAATGAAGAACGATTTGTGAATGATGACTACAATCTCCGCACAATCTTAAAATTAGCAAAGCAAGAAACAACTTTGAGAATTGTAAAATAAGCAACCACAAGATTCATATGTAGAAAATAAGTCACCCTTTTTGCCTGTGATTTCAAATGTTATGTCATCACTCAAGCATGACTTGTGTAGGAGGGTTTGATCCTAATCTTCTCAATGGTTGATAACGCTCATCACAAGGTAACCCAAATTCTTTGGATATTGGAAATTCTCCCAATACATCTCTTTACCACATACACCATAATCATTCATGAGCGCTAGTGGAGAGGGGTGTCCTCAAGGACTTTGAATGTCTAGCTTAAATCTACACTTATATCTTTACTAACTCCCTTATACCACATTCTAGGTGTAACATACTAAATCATGGATTCAATTGCAATTTAACCTATTTTCAAGATTTTATTTTGTTCATGTCCCTTTTTGTCCTTTTCCTTAAATTCTCCTATCTTTCCTATCCTCTTTGGTCTCAGTGTTGAAATTGAGGAATACATAATGGTGTTAATTATATTTGACCCTCATTCATTACAATGAATGGGTTTATGCACAAATATCTCAACTAGTGTGTTATTTAGAGATTGATAATGCAAAATGATCATTTATGAGAGATAATTAGTATATCATACTAATTTAGAGTTTTTATGGCTTTTTGGGACATGAAATGATAAATAATGCGATTTTCAGTTAGTTAATGAAAGAAATAACCCTTTTCTTTTCTCTCTCCTCCTAAATATTAATGAAGAAATAAAAAGCAGAATATGCGGTATGACATAACTCTTGAATGATTTTATAATATACATTTCGAATTTATACTTAAGGAATTGCTAAGAAATGTCTTTTCATATTACTTCAACCTTTAAAACGCATTAATATATACATTAATGGCTAATATAGTTATTAATGTTGGATAAATGGGCTCTAGAAGGGGGGGTTGAATAGAGCTTCACAAACTTCACAAAATTGATTAGACCACCAAATTATATTAAGTGCAGAACTTAAACCAAAACAACAATTTGATGTCCTAAACTAGCATACAAAGCAAGGATAAGAGACAAGGAATAGCATGCACTTGGACAGGTGGTTTAGAGTGGTTCCATGTCCTAAACTTAGGAGCAATGTCAGTCCACTACCTAGAGTTGGTTAGACTCTAGGATTTGTAACTTGGTTCTCTTATATATATCACACAATAAGATTACAAGCTACAACAACCAACCATCCAAGGACTTATAAATCAAGCCAAGATCTTCTACCTCACCAAGGACTTACCCACCAAGCAAGTAGTCTTCAGCCTTCTTCAAAGGACTTACCCACTCTTGCTCTAGTCTTCGGCCTTGCAGGAATTACCCATCTTGCTTGAGCTTTGCCTTGCACCTCTCCTTCTCTTGGAGAGCTTTAGCACCTTCCTCCTTCACTCGGAGGCCTGGAGCAGCTAGCCTTCTTCTCCTTCACTCGGGGAAGAACAACAACCGTCTTCTCTTTCACTCGGAGAAGAATCTTCAAGCAATCTTCATAGGGAATGGAGATGGGAGAAGTAGAAAGGAGAGCTTTACAACATTACAAATGATAGCTCTCATACATGGGAACCTAACTCACTCATACTCACGAATTTGCTTTGAAGGTAGAGAGAGAAAGGGGCTCAAAGGATTAGAAACCACTCAACTAAGGCTAGGACCAAGCATATGTGAATGAGCAACCTTGGAATGAAGTCCAAGAGGTCCTATTTATAGTTGAGGGTGTCCCTTTGAGGTTGGGAGAGTTAAGGGGCACAAAATAGCCGTTTTACAACTTGCAACGGATCTATTTTGAGTCCCACCTACTCCTCCAACGGTTGGAATTGCTTTTTCTGCATTCCAGTACAGTCTGATCGGCCGAGTTTCAATAAAGGCAACTCGGCCGAACCACTAAAAGACAAGGCTGAAAGCTAGACTGTCGGCCGAGTTCCCTTGGAGAAACTTGGCCGATCGGTCGACTTTCATCTTGGACCGATCAGTGGATAGACCGAGTTTCATGGTCTAGAAACTCGACCGAAAGGGAATCAGCTGAGTTTGGAACTCAGCCGATTGCAACAAAAATTCCAGAATAAATGGATCGGCCGAGTTTGGAATTCGGCCGACAAAATCCCTGTTATGGGTATTTTGGAATTTTCGTAAAACTGTACAAAAGATGGATTTTTGAGTCCCAATAATTTTATCCATCTTAGTTACAATGCAAAACATGAGTATAAGTGATTACATCAATTGTTCTAAGCCAATAAGGGCTATTTCACAAAACGGTTAAAAGTCACATGTTTTGCATGTGCTGGATGAGTAGCTTTTGAGTTGAATGGGATTCTTTTCTTGTACCTAATGTCTGAAACAATCTCAAATAGATTTGTTAGATACATATGAATGGAATGGTTAAGTCATTATCAAAATATGGGCAATGTGCGACACCTAGGTCAACATTCTCCCCCTTTTTGACAATGACAAACCATTCCCCAACATATTGAAAAGAATGTGAAAATTATACCTTTTCTTAGGGAATTGCAAGGGGATGCAAAGATGATCAATTTGTAGTGCTCCCCCTCAATTCATGCTTACTCATGCCTGCATGGTTAGTTAAAAAAAACAACCAAAGCACATATGTATACTATATGATTCTAAGCAAGTCTAGATGCATTTCAGTTAATAGACAAGAAAAGAACCATACTAGCAATAAATTCAATATGATTGAGCTTTTTCTCCCCCTTTGTCATCTCAAAAAGGCAGGGGGGGTAGAAGAGCATAAAAGCAAGGTCTTCTCCATAGAAAAACAAAAACACTCAATCAATCACAGTAAGCTCACAAAGACAGAGGAAAACCAAGATAAACAACTAAAGCATGTCATTAATCAAAATATGGAAAACACTAAAAGATATACCATACAAAGCGTTCCCATAAAACATAAAACAAGACTGCACGGATAGCATAGAGCAAAAATAGTACAACTCAGATGATGTGCCTAATGTATATAGTGCAAACATAGTCCAAAGAGATACAGCATGATCATCTAAGACTAAAACTATATACATCAGCCCACAAAGCTAACTACTCTATGTCTATGTCATCAACAGCAGCATCGATATCCTCATATGGCCGGTAGTCCTCATCTCCGTCGTCAGAAGGAGGAGCAACATCCTGTGTAGCCTCGTCAGCATGATCAACATCGTTGTCATCATCCTCATCATCAGCATCAGTCGCAGTAGCCTCATCGTCTTCATCAGCATCAGTCTCAGCATCCTCCTGGTCAGGCATATCCTCATCTGGAGAACCAGAAGCTCGCCTGGGCCACCTAGCACTCTGTTCGGACCAAGACATGCCTAGAGCATGTAACTCATAGGCAACCTCAAGGGGAGGAGCAGAAGAGGTATACTGGGCCAGAATCTCAGACAGACGACCACCTGGAAGTGCCAGAACTGGGGAAAGGTGTCCACCAGCAGAGGGCTCAGCGGAAGCAAAAAAGGGTGGAGCAGGGTAAAACTGACTATACGCATAAGAAGCGTAGTCACCACCGGGATAAGGCTGGTAGGTGGGATAAGGCTGAGGGCAAGATATATGCATGGAGGACATGATATGATAAAGATCCTGATGAAGGTGTTGCTGGACCTGCATGTTGTACTCTTGCTGGTGCATGAGATACCCCATAAGGGCCTCATTTGAAACATGAAAATCAGCAAAGGCAGGCTGAGGAGGAGGCTGAAAGGAAGGCTCAGGTGGAGGAGGTGCAGCTGAGGATGGTGGAGGTGCAGCGGAGGATGGTGGAGGTGCATGAGAGGAAGGTGGTGGTGCCTGAGAGGAAGATGATGCACCAGGGGTAGGAACACTCTTCAGGAGAGTGGTCTCACTGATATAAACACCTTTGCGATCCGGTCGGTAGAGAAGATCGGCAAAAAGGGATTTACCAGTGGCATGTTGGAAAAGACCACAAATGAGGGCAGGATAGGGAAGATGTGTGCCCTTTGTGTTCTTTCCAGAGTCAAAACAGGTCATGTGATGGAGGATATAACGTGCCCATTTGACTCCTTGATGCTTCAACAAAAGATACATCATAACAGCCGTATTCTCAGCAATGTCCGTCTGATTTTTCTTAGGATGGACATTGCAGCTCAAGATAAAGGCCAAGACGCGGCGAGGAGCAGAAAGAGCTGAGGAAGGCAGAGTACCCCTTTTTGTATAGGGAAAGTTGGGTCGCTTGAGAAATTTATGAATATCAGTCAAGTCAACCTCAATTGCCTTATACACGTCATCGGGGTAGAGAAGATCAAGATATTGAGGATAGTCAGCGATCCAAGATGTCGTACCGACATTTCCATGAAGATAGAGATTGAAAGAACGCTCGGTGATATGGAAAGGTTGACCAGCAATCATGGACGTCAACACAATAGAAGTGTCCACGGATGGGACCAAAGAGTCATAGTTCCAACGCAGATTGGCGTAGAACTCACGGACAGCTTTGGAACTAGATTTCAAATTGTGGAAACGAGCATCTTCTATGCAAAACGGATCAAGGTGATGAGTTCGAAGGATTTGACAAGCTTCATAAAGGTCAGGGTGAAAGCTGTTAGGTTGATGGAGAGCTTGAAAAGGAAAAGGAGTGCGAGGGAGGAGCTCTTGATATCTAGTAACAGCAGCTTGATCAACAAAAGAGAGATTTTCGAACACAGTATACCTTGGAGCAAGAGGGGTCGCCTGAGCAGGGGAAGGGACAGCTCTCTTCCGTCGTTGGGACCTCATGGAGACGAGATAGAGGAAAGAGAGCCGAGCTTGTAGAGAAACTAGGCAGACGGAGCCCCGAGAGCAGCAAGAATGAAGAAGCTAGGTCGATCGGAGGTGGAATCAGCTGGAACGAGGTGAGAAAGGGCCAGGGATAGAGAGGGGCGGGTGCCAGAGCTAGGGTTTGGTCGAATTTTCTCTAGTTGAGAGGGAGAAAGTCGGCTGATTCCTATATATATAAAACTAGTCTGCCGCCGATCGGTCGAGTTTGGGAAATGGAAACTCGGCCGATCGAGCGCACAGGCACCCTGAAGCCCGACCGATTGGTCGAGTTTGAAACTCGGCCGACCAAAACCCTGAAGAAGGAAAAAGCTGAAACTCTAGCCCTAACCTCAAATGACCTAATGCAAAAAAATCTTTTTTGTCTAGTTTGTATATTAAGGATATTTAGGCACATTCCCATCATCATAGGGTACTATTTGTCGATTAAAACCCAATTTGCGAGAAAAAGCTCGAAAAAGAGACAGAAACTAAAGAAATTTTAGCAAAAACAAGCATCTTGAGCAATCAAAGCATTTAAAGAAAGAGCAACACATATAAGATGTAACCAACTAATTAGAGAGCAATTCAATATCATCAAGAGAAATTATGAGCAATTTTGATCTAATAAAATTAAATTATTCTCTAGCAAGTGGTTTAGTGAAAATATCGGCCAACGGATTTTCCGTATCCACATGTGTGATATAAATATCCTTTTTGACAATGTGGTCACGGAGAAAATGATGGTGAACTTCTATGTGTTTAGCTCTACTATGCAATATTGGATTGTAAGAAAGATTTATTGCACTAGTATTATCACAGTAAATAGGAGAAGCATCAAAATGAATGTTAAAGTCTTGGAGCATTTGCTTCATCCATAGGACCTGGGCACAACAACTTCCGGCTGCAATGTACTCAGCTTCAGTAGTTGATAATTCTACTGTGCTCTATTTCTTGGAGAACCAAAACACCAAGCATGGTCCCAAGAGGAAGTAAGTGCCACTTGTGCACTTTCTATCAATTAAGCAACCTGCGTAGTCAGCATCACTATATGCCACAAGAGTAAAGTCCCTTGACTTAGGATACCATAGTCCAAAATTTGGAGTTTTGGCTAAGTACCTCAAAATCCTCTTGACAGCAATAAGATGTGATTTCCTAGGGCTTGATTGAAAGCGAGCACAAAAGCCAACACTAAACATTATATCAGGTCTAGAGGCAGTTAAATAAAGTAAACTTCCGATCATACCTCTATAGAGCTTCTCATCTACCTTTTCACCTTCTTCATCCTTGTCGAGTTTTGCAGTGTTTGACATGGGTGTATCCATCGGCTTCATGTTCTCCATCCCAAAGCATTTGAGTAGCTCAGTTGTGTATTTGCCTTGGTTGATGAAGTTTCCTTCCTTTGTTTGTTTGATTTGAAAACCGAGGAAGAAGGTCAGCTCACCCATCATGCTCATTTCGAATTCACTCTGCATATGAGAGCTAAACTCCTTGCAAAGATCAAGGTCAGTTCCGCCAAATATAATATCATCAACATATATTTGAATTATGAGAAAATGGGTAGAAGTGTGTTTTAGAAATAAAGTACAATCAAATTTGCCCATGATATACCCGTTATCTAACAAAAAGTTCTTTAGTTTCTCATACCAAGCTCGAGGTGCTTGTTTGAGTCCGTAGAGAGCTTTTTGCAAGAAATATACATGATTGGGTAACTTATCATTTTCAAAGCTTGGAGGTTGAGCAACATATACTTCCTCCTCGATTGTACCATTTAAAAACGCACTTTTAACATCCATTTGATAAAGCAAGAAATTTTTATAACTAGTAAAAGCAAGTAGCATACGAATAGATTCTAATCTAGCAACAGGAGCATAGGTTTCATCAAAATCAATACCTTCTTGTTGATTGTAACCTTGAGCTACTAACCTTGCTTTGTTCCTTACCACTTTTCCTTGCTCATCAAGCTTGTTGCGGTAGACCCATTTGGTGCCAATGATCTTTCTATCAGTTGGTCTTGGCACTAAGGTCCACACACGGTTCTTCTCAAATTACTCAAGCTCTTCTTTCATGGCAAGGATCCACTCATCATCACCAAGGGCCTCTTTGATGTTCTTTGGCTCTAGTTGGGAGATGAAGGCACTATCTGCTTGTTCTTTGTTGTGAGAAGCTCGTGTCCTCACTCTCTCAAATGGATTGCCAATGATCAACTCCTTGGGGTGATTCTTTGCAAAGCGGGGAGTGGGATCCTTCTTTTATTCTTCTTTTTCTTCTTCTTCAACCTGCTTACCTTTGTCTTTGATGTTGAGCTCTTTTAAGATAGGAATGATTTCATCTGCAACATCATCATCACCAATATGCTTTCTACTAACAGGGTTAGTTTCAATAAATTTAACATTTATAGATTCTTCAATTTTAGATAGTTCAATGTTAAATACTCTAAATGCCCTGCTAGTAGTGCTATAGCCTAGGAAGAAAGCCTTGTATGATTTCGGATCAAACTTGTCGAGAGAATCCTTGGTGTTTAAAACAAAACAAGGACATCCAAAAACATGAAAGAAATCAATAGACGGCTTCCTACCACGCCATAGTTCATAGGGGGTTTTCTTAAAGGTCGGATGTGTGAAAACTCGGTTTTGCACAAAACATGAGGTGCTAACGGCTTCAGCCCAAAACTTCTTAGGAGTGTCATACTCAAGAAGCATGGTCCTAGCCATCTCTTGTAGTGATCTATTCTTCCTCTCAACAACTCCATTTTGTTGAGGTGTGCGAGGAGAAGAGAAATTGTGCGAATAACCTGATTTTTCACAAAAATGTTCAAAAAGATCATTTTCAAACTCTCCCCCATGATCACTACGGATAGAAACATCATGGCACGAAGCTTAGTTTTCAACTCATTTACAAAAGCTCGAGAAAACATCAAGTGTAATGCTTTTAGAAACGAGAAAGAAAGTCCAAGTATATCTAGAAAAATCATCAACAATAACAAGACAATACTTGGAGCCACGAAGCGTTTGTGTTCTCATTGGTCTGAAAAGATCAATATGAAGAAGCTCAAGAACTCTCTTGGTACTCATGACTCCTTTGGATTTGAAGGAGGATTTGGTTTGTTTCCCTTGTGTACAAGGTTGACATTCCTCATCCTTTTCAAAATCCAATTTAGGAAGTCCTCGAACCAAGTCCTTTTTGTTCAGTTTCTTCATTTGATGCAAGTTCACATGACCCAAACGACGATGCCAAAGCGAAAGATCGTTTTTATCCACAACTAAGCATCTATTTAGTATGGGCTTAAGAGCATCGAGAACAATCACATAGAGATTACCATTTCTAGTTCCCTTATATATAACATTGTAGGACAGGGAATCTAGAAGCAAGCATTCTAAAGAAGTAAATAGCACAAGATAACCATTATCACATAATTGGCTAACACTAATTAATTTGTGATGTAGGCCATCAACAAGCAATACATTTTTAATGCACAATTCATTGCCTACATCACCCTCACCTATAACCTTACCCTTTTTGTTGTCCCCAAAGGTTACCGATCCTCCTTTCTTTTTCACAAATTTGTTGAAATGGATGATTTCTCCAGTCATATGCTTAGAGCAGCCACTATCAACAATCCATTTCTTTTTAACCTGCAAGAAAAGAGGATGTCAGAACCCAACTCAAACTTTGGGGTCCGGGGTTAGCTTGGGGACCCATTTCATCTTTGGGTTGGTCCCCTTGGGCTTGTAAGGACAATAGGTAGAATAATGATCATCACATTTGCAATGAATACATACCATGGGGTTTTTAGAGCCGGAAGACTCTCCATTGAAAATTGGAGTTTCCACACTCTTTTTCTTACCCTTCTTCTTCTTCTTACCTTTTGGAGTAGTCTCATTGTATCCTAGACCACTAGTACCAACTTGTTTGGTAGAGTGCTCTAGAACATCATTTAGGGATTTCTTACCCGAAAGAAACCTTTGCAAAGTAGATCTTAATTTAGCATTATCATCACTAAGATTTATAACGGTAGTAGATAAACTAGCAAGATCTTCTCTAGTATGCAAAAGGTCGGCCTCAAGGCAGAGGGCTTTAGTAAGAAGAGAGTCTTTTTCTAGAGTTAAGTTAGAAACTTCATTTCTAGGCAAGATAGGTCTAGAAGATAAATCATTTGTTTGAGCAAGCAATTTAGCATTTTCATATTTAAGAACAACAATTTCCCTTTGATAAGCATAAACTTCATCTCTCCTAGCATCATCAATAAGCTTAAGTTCAACATTTTCAGTTTTTAGAACATCAAGCTCATCTAGGCAATTTTGGTTCTCAACCTTAAGATTTTCAATAGTTTTAAGATAAGTATCATTCTCAACCTCTACTCCATTATATTGAAGTTCAAGGTCAAGAAATTTCCCTTGCAAGGAATCTATGCTATCAAGATGTAATTTCTCATTTTTATCAAGAATATCAATCTTGGCATAAAGATCATCAACTATCTTTCCTAATCTTTTCCTTTTAGCTTTACATTTAGCAAAAGATGATTGACATTCATTAAGCATTTCAATGAGAGTTTCCTTAGATAACTCAAGTAAATTTTCATCACTTACCTTGCTTACCTCACTTACCTCAATTACTTCTTCACTAGTAGATGCCATGAGGGCAAGATGACATTCTCCATCCTCAGAGCTTGAGGAACTTGAAGTAGAAGACTCCTCCCATGCCGCATGAGCTACATCTTTGGATCGTCTCTCCTTCTTGTCCTTCTTCTTGTACTTGGCTTCTCTTTTGTATTTGTCATCCTTCTTGTGGCTGCTCTTATGATATCCCTTCTTGGCCTTTGGGCAGTCACTCTTGTAGTGGCCTTTTTGACCACACTCGTAGCACCTAGGAGTTGAGGAGGAGGGCTTGCTCTTGAAGTGTCTTCCTTTTGAGTAGTTGGCTTCATGATCATTTGCACCTTCATCTTCACTTGAGGAAGGGCAGGGAGACTTCATGGCAAGTTGTTGTTTCCGGACCATTTCTTCAACTTGGGCTTTGAAGGCTGTGTCCTTCATCTTCTTTGATTCCTTCTCTTCTCTTTTCTCCTCTTCCTCTTGCTTGTCGAGCCTAGGTTCATGTGCTTGGAGGTTACCAACCAGCTCCTCGGTTGACAACTCGCTCAGCTTGTAGACTTCATCAATTGAAGTGACCTTTGGCTCCCATCTCTTTGGAAGAGATCTCAAGATCTTGGCATTGATTGTACCTCTATCCATGACACTCCCAAGGGCTGCAAGGTTGTTCAAGATGACATTTAACCTTGTGTACATGTCCGCAACTCTTTCATTCTTCCCCATCTTGAAGTTCTCAAGTAGGCCACCAAGCATATAGACTTTGGCCTCCTTGACTTGCTCCGTCCCTTCATAGGTGACACACAACTTGTGCCAAATCTCATGTGTCGTGTCCCAAGAAGAGATGCGGTTGAACTCCGATGGTGTAAGGGCGGCGTAGATGAAGCTCACGACTTTAGCATTTAGTTGAGCACGCTTCATCTCATCTTCCGTCCATGTGCTGATGTTCCCCTTTGGCTCTTCATACTTGAGATGGACTATCTTCCACATCTCGTAGCTCACCCCTTGGATGTAGAATTGCATCCTTCTCTTCCAATATAGGAAGTTTGTGCCGTCGAAGACCGGGGGTCTCATGGAGAAGCTTCCTTCAAGATTGAGTGACCCAAGAGCCGAATCGCCCATCTTCTCCTACTTGTTGAAGTAGCTTGGAGAAGACCTACTCTGATACCACTTGTTGGATCAATGGGCTCTGGAAGGGGGGGTTGAATAGAGCTTCACAAACTTCACAAAATTGATTAGACCACCAAATTATATTAAGTGCAGAACTTAAACCAAAACAGCAATTTGATGTCCTAAACTAGCATACAAAGCAAGGATAAGAGACAAGGAATATCATGCACTTGGACAGGTGGTTTAGAGTGGTTCCATGTCCTAAACTTAGGAGCAATGTCAGTCCACTACCTAGAGTTGGTTAGACTCTAGGATTTGTAACTTGGTTCTCTTATATATATCACACAATAAGATTACAAGCTACAACAACCAACCATCCAAGGACTTATAAATCAAGCCAAGATCTTCTACCTCACCAAGGACTTACCCACCAAGCAAGTAGTCTTCAGCCTTCTTCAAAGGACTTACCCACTCTTTCTCTAGTCTTCGGCCTTGTAGGAATTACCCATCTTGCTTGAGCTTTGCCTTGCACCTCTCCTTCTCTTGGAGAGCTTTAGCACCTTCCTCCTTCACTCTGAGGCCTGGAGCAGCTAGCCTTCTTCTCCTTCACTCGGGGAAGAACAACAACCTTCTTCTCTTTCACTCGGAGAAAAATCTTCAAGCAATCTTCATAGGGAATGGAGATGGGAGAAGTAGAAAGGAGAGCTTTACAACATTACAAATGATAGCTCTCATACATGGGAACCTAACTCACTCATACTCACGAATTTGCTTTGAAGGTAGAGAGAGAAAGGGGCTCAAAGGATTAGAAACCACTCAACTAAGGCTAGGACCAAGCATATGTGAATGAGCAACCTTGGAATGAAGTCCAAGAGGTCCTATTTATAGTTGAGGGTGTCCCTTTGAGGTTGGGAGAGTTAAGGGGCACAAAATAGCCATTTTACAACTTGCAACAGATCTATTTTGAGTCCCACCTACTCCTCCAACGGTTGGAATTGCTTTTTCTGCATTCCAGTACAGTCTGATCGGCCGAGTTTCAATAAAGGCAACTCGGCCGAACCACTAAAAGACAAGGCTGAAAGCTAGACTGTTGGCCGAGTTCCCTTGGAGAAACTTGGCCGATCGGTCGACTTTCATCTTGGACCGATCAGTGGATCGGCCGAGTTTCATGGTCTAGAAACTCGACCGAAAGGGAATCGGCTGAGTTTGGAACTCGGCCGATTGCAACAAAAATTCCAGAATAAATGGATCGACTGAGTTTGTAATTCGGCCGACAAAATCCCTGTTATGGGTATTTTGGAATTTTCGTAAAACTGTACAAAAGATGGATTTTTGAGTCCCAATAATTTTATCCATCTTAGTTACAATGCACAACATGAGTATAAGTGATTAAATCAATTGTTCTAAGCCAATAAGGGCTATTTCACAAAACGGTTAAAAGTCACATGTTTTGCATGTGCTGGATGAGTAGCTTTTGAGTTGAATGTGATTCTTTTCTTGTACCTAATGTCTGAAACAATCTCAAATAGATTTGTTAGATACATATGAATGGAATGGTTAAGTCATTATCAAAATATGGGCAATGTGCGACACCTAGGTCAACAATTAAGGGCCAACACTTGCACAAAATGAAAATCTACATCTAGGCATTAGTATTAACCTATGGACCAAATTTGAGGTCATTTGACCCATGTTTGACCCTCCAAATTGTTTTTACAAGTTTTTATTATAATTTGACTAAGGTTTGTAATCAATTTCATTTATGCGAGTAATTAAAGCTAAAGTTTCAGGTATTTCACTGTCACACATTACATTGATTTCATTTTCCCTCATGCATGCCATAAGATGGTCCTAGATCAATTTCAATCGCGATCTGACGATCACGATGTCATCCTCTTCCTCTGGTTCTTTGCGAGTTAGATCCATTTTCTCAGCTCTTCAATCTGCCACATCTCTCTCCCTCAACTGACCAATGTTTCATTTGATTTTTTTTCCCTTGGTCTATCTCTCTCTGCCATTTTGAATGAGCCCCAGCTCATCCACTCCCTTGCACTGTGGGAGAAATGCCCATTAGGGCATCAAATCCCCTCTCTACCTAGAAGACGCAAATGTTCCCCCACGGCTCCTCCTTCCTATTTAAAGGGACAAGATTGACCACTAGATCTTGCCGACTCCTCTCCATTCAATTCCACATGTTCTAGACCCAATCTCTCTCACCTGCTCACTCCTCCTCTCTAGTGATAGAAACCTAGAATTCAGAGCGTCGGCCATCACCGACAAATTGCTTGGGCGGTAAGCATCCTTAACCTCAGCCCTTCACTTTGGCATTAACAGTTTTGCTCACCATGACCCAGATCATTGTATCCTGTAAGCACCTTCATCTCCATGTTTTCTCCGCTCTCCAATCTATCACCACTGGTATTCCAGGTGGTTTTCCTTTGAGTTTTTGTGCCTACACTTTTGCATGGAGGCGGCGAACATGTTCACGTGAGTCGTTGCCCTATTCGAGCGGTCTCAGGGATTCTTGCCTCCTTGGCAATGCTCCAACAATGGCCGAGCAATTTTGGAGCCCTTGTGCCCTGCTCCACCTCTTTGATGAATCACCAGTCTCGTCTGGGTTCGCTGAAGGCATTGGCAATCTCAACTTGGATGGAATGTTTCTCATGCTAGCATTCAGATAGGAGGTAGAACCTTCAGATGATGCCATCGTTCCATGGCCTGAAGCTGAACAAACCTGGTCATGGAATGACCTTGGCGTCCCCACATTTGCAATCACCTAAATAACCTAGCAAGGGTATACTCAATATTTAATATTTCATTTTTAGTTTATTAATAAAATGCTAGGCGAGCCCCACTTTGCTAGTTGGAAGGTGCCAGTTGGCCCAAGTCAGTGTGGGCACAAGGTCCATTGACCGCTGACTGATGTGGTTTTTCCTCAATTTTTCATTGGTTGATTATATATAATTAATATTAAATTGTAGTTTTATTAGAAAAATAGAAATAAACACTCGTTCGAAAGGACTTTTCACAAGGAATATGAATTTATAGGTTTTAAGTATCATTTTGCATCACCATTTCTATGTTTGTCATAAACACCATTTTAATTATATAAAACCTTTAAAATATGTAACTAATTCATTTTAACTCCAAATTTAAGAAATAAATATGTTTTATTAATCAGGAGAATCCAAGAAACTGATTGGTCCATGTTTTGAGTTTTAAATCGGTGGCTTTCATAGAAGGTCCAAAATTAGTGTTTTTCTTATATATTATGTTTTATAAACCCTAATACAAGTGATATAATTGTAACTAGGATAAAGTGGTCTTGGAATCAACTTAGCGATGAAAGTGATTACTAGGACTCTAGATGAGGTATGTGTATGTGCAACCCTATTTATATATCAGTTTGAACACTTGTCTTTCAGTTGGTAATTTTGATATCCAACCCTAATATTTCTAATGAGGCATATTCTTACCCCTTGATTCTTTCTATTGCCTTATTTTGGCACATTTATTTCACTACTTATTTGGGTTTTATACCCCCTTCCACGTCACTATTAATTTGTTGTTTAATATTGCCATTTTATTTATTGAGCATGATAACTTGATGACTTATTAGCTATTGTAGTGTATCTCTATACAAGACACCCATAGTGGACATGTGTAAATTTACCCAAGGGAATGTGATAATTCTCCCCATTTTAGATATATTTGGGTGATTGGGAATGTGTTATTTCTCCCTCACCCTGAGGTTGAGGTTGGTAGGTTCCTCAACCCTACTTTAGATAATATAGTTATACTTTTATCATGCATTAAATATTAATATGTGATGTTATGGCAAGTAATCGCTTTTATGTGCCTCATACTTTTGACAATTCTTCAGCATAAGGGAATAATTACTACATGTTTACTTTTTGCTATACTTTATTTATCCTTATTTCTTTAGTTGATAGATACCTTTCTCTCTCCTCTTGCTAGGTGATCCCAACCACACATGTTTAGGATCAGAGTGCTCCACAGGAGCACAGTGAACCAGCCTAAGACTTGGAAAGGAGTTCATCCTTCCATCATGGATAATAAGTTATTTATTTTATTGGAGACATATTGATGTAGCTGAGTTTCCCTCTACTTAGATCCCTTATTCATATAATGCCTGTACACCCTTATTGGGAAAATTTTGATGTACTCTTTATTAAATTGAATATAGTCAAAGTTTTAACTTCCACTATTATTCATTGGTGTTTTGTGTACCATTAATAGTAGAGAGTGGATTTCACCTTCTTTACACTGGGACCCAACATAAATTTTGGCACCCATTATGTTACACATGGGTTTGTAGGTGTGTTTTGTTTAAGTCTAAGCTTTAATATCTCCTAAAGAAATCCCATAATCATAATAAAGCAAAAAAAAAGATAAATGATAAGAATATAAGGAAACAATCATGCACTTATTTAGAAAGAGAAGATCTTACTTATCTTAAAGACCTCTGTAATCCTTTTCTCTCTTCCTTTATTATTGTTGTATATTTCATAAATAAGTCAATGAAATAAATGAATGAATAAACAAAAAAGGAAGTTGGACACAAAGCAAAATAGAAAAAACTAGGGAAGTGGAGGCTAATTCCTAAAAGGGAAGTAGAAGCAAACCCTAGAAGGGGAGAAGGGCCTAACACTAAAAGTGATGATTGTTAGAAAATGTGGCAGTTGCCATCCTACCAAAAAATATAAAAATAATATCAAAGAGAAAATCCTTTTTTTCACTATCGGGATAGAGGATTCTGCTGACTTCACTAACAGGAAAACCAAAAATGGTGATTTTTTTATCTTTTCTCAGGTGGAACAGACTGTTCAACTGCAAAGTTTTTCTATAAGATTCTTCTTGAAAATTTTATTTTTTGGTGGATTCCTCTAATGCGCCTTCAATATTGTTTTTTTGAACTCTAGATTTTGGCAAAAAATGAAAGAATGAAAGAAAAAAATATGGAAAAATATGAAACAAAATGGAAAAACTAAAAACCTCGATCAATCGATAAAACATGATATGACAAAAAATATGACTTGGATTTTCGGAGTATCCCAGCAGAGTCACCAAACTATAGTACCCAACCCAAAAAATCACATGATCCTAGGTCATGAAACAACTAAAAAGAAAAATATATGATAAATTGATAAACCTCTCAAAGTTGCCACCTCATTTAATTACTAGAATAGGGAATCAAAATTTAGTGTTTAAATCAGCAAAAAAACACAAAAAATCTAATTTGACTCCATTCAAGGTTAGATAAAAAAGATATGTATTATTTCATAGCTCGGACATGGTGATCCTGTTATGAGTGTGGAAGGTGTTTTCATTCCACTCTCGCTTGATAATGATGTTGCATCCTTATCATACATCTTGTATTAAAAATGATGATGATAGAAATGGTAATTAAAGAAAATGGTAGAAGACATAGAAATAATTGTTTAAGTTATCAAATCTTTGAGGCTAGAGTTAGTCATGGAATTTTCATCATATAACTAAATATCCTAAATTTTAGTTGCATTATGGTCCGAATCTCCTTACGACCTCCCATAGTGGAGCCCATCATTGCTAGTTTGGACCGATGCTTACGAAGAAAGAGATATGAGAGGGAAACATTTAGTAGAGAAAGATCTAGATCTTCAAAATAGTTTATAGAGATCAATGATTATAACTATTGTAGAGCAGAATAAGTATTAGTTAATAAGAATTCTATCAGTGTTAACAAGGCAATATTGGTGTCAGAAAGGATTCTCCCATCACATCCTACAAAATAAGTTGGAGATAGTTTGCTCTCTTGCTTTAGGAGAGACAAAATGGATTCTAAATACAGAGAGTGTGGAGGTATATTTCTAGGTAGAGTTTAGGATTCAAGTATTCTAATTGGAAGAATCTAAAAGAGGGGATGGATTGCGCAGATGTGTCCCAAGGTGTGGCATGTAGATCAAGTAATTTTTCATGTGCCACTAGCGAATTGCCCTGATCCACCATGTGGCCCAGGCAGGATAAAGATGACTTTTTGTGTTATGGTATCTAAAGAATCGGTGCTAATGGGAAAGTTGCATGTAAGTCCAGATAATAGATTTTATTTATAAAATGCCCCGAACTAGGTAAAAGTGGCTAAATATGGGTTGGATTAAAAGGCAAGAAGTACTAAATCAAGAAAAGGTGGAAATGGGTAAAATATGGAAAATATGGGAAATGTGAAATCAAGTGTAATAATACTCCAACATTAGGTCGAGAATTAACATTTATATGGAATTTTTCTATTGAGTGAGAAAAATTGGTTGTAAACAAATCCATACCATGCTATAGGTCTATAAACCCTAATGTGATGATAATTTCAATATATATAACCTAACCCTAGAATTTTTACGTGTTGATGACCAAAACATGTTGAATAGTAACTTTTTTTAACCTAGACCCTATAGTTGTAACCAACTAACCATAACCTATGCATCCTTGGTACCATTTATAACATACTAGTGACATTACATATTTTAATAATAAGACATATCGTAATATACATGACCAAGAGCTAATACCATACATATAATTTAATATGTAAATGAGCTCACTAACTATGCAATACATGTAATCTTGTACATTTATTTGGATATAAAAACTTTAATGTGATTAAATAGTAAATCAATTGAATAAGTATGCATAATTGATTAATGTAGTCTACAATGTACTTAAACTATGTATAACTTAATAATTTTATGATGTATATAAGTGAGGATAATTATTGTTTAATTATCTAATTAAACTTTATACATAATGCACCTACTAAGTAATATATTATGTTTTATTCAAGACAATCTAACATAACCCTATGGTAAGAATATGTTGATAATAGGTCTCTAAATCCTAATTGTTATTTTCTTTTAAAAGAAGTAGGGAGATATTAATATTCATTGTGTTCCCCTTTTCCTATCTAAAATATAACTAGTATAGCTCTATTATCAATTAAAATAAATTTGGTATACTACTACCATCAAGAATACAACGAAAAGGTGAAGTACACCTAATGCTTGATGAAGGAGTACATAGGCACATTGCTTCACAAGGTTTTTAATACGGTCTTTATCTAGAACTAGGTTATTGGGCTTGTGGTTGACATGATGAACAAGAATATCATCAATGTGTTTCTTCAAATACTCAATTATCCCCTTCCAAGTGACCCTAAAAAGAAACATATTTAGTGGTTAAGCTAGCACATTCGACATAGAGTTGTAGTTTGTTTAAATGATTATCTTCTTGCTACCCTCCATTAGAGAAATTTCTAGGGTCAAATTAATTGCTCCAAGATCTTTTTAAGCTATAATGGTTGATCAGATAGTCACTGGTCCACAAATTTATTCCCCTTCATGATTTTGCACAACATTAGCAATAGCCGATTAAATGTTCAAAAAAGCCAAATTAGTATTAAATTTGATCCAGTCCTAAGGTAGTACTTACCATTTGGTAGAGTGTCTCACCATCACTACACATGCAAATACATCCAAACATCAAATATCCTCGCAAGATATAACTATCCAAATAGAAATGTTGTGAACCCTCCCGAAGGGATGTTTAGGTTCGTATAAGTATCACCTTAGGCATCAGATGTCTCATCACCATCCAGATCATGCACTTACAGTTCTGAAGATACAGATATCCAAATGAAGCTGTGGGTCCCCTATACAGGCATTAGGCACACAAAAGTATCACCATGGGCTAGATGGCTCATCCCCTCACGGATCATACACTTACGACCTCAAGGAATCCCTTTCTATTTCTAGTCAGAGAGTCAATCGTGCTAATCGACAAGCAAGCATGTGATTAATCTATGAGCAAACATCGATGATTAAAAACAAAGATACAGATATCCAACTAAAGTTGTGAGCCCCCTATACAGGCATTAGGCACACAGAAGCGTCACCGTAGGCTAAATGGCTCATCCCCTCACAGATCATACACTTACTACCTCAAGGAAAATATATTCTATTTCTAGTTTGGGAGTCAACCTCGTTAATCGACATTCTACCCTACATATAAAAGTTCTCGCAACATAGGGAAGAATAACATAAAAGCAAGTAGGTAATCAATCTACAAACATTTACGATTAACAATGAAATGAAAAGTTATATACATTGCCATGGAATGTTTAATAAGAGAACATGCTTTCATGGGAAGCGGGCGCATCATTCAACCATGGATGCGTGGGAGAGTAAACTAGGTCTTTTTTGTTGGTTCGATGAACAAATAAAGGTGATGGTCAGAGACTTCCCCTTTGATTGAGACGTAGCCTAAATGGAAGGGTGGAGTTCCCCAAACTTTCCCTGTTCCTGATCATCGCAGTGGACTATCTATCTACCTCTCGAGACACAATATCTTAAGTACCTATAATGGTGACTACATATGCTAGCATGTGTTGTTTGGACATAAAATCGAGTCCTTGTGAATGGGCAGAGCCATGTGCTCTTACTTTATGATGGTAGGGACGATTGCTTCCATTACTGACTAGAAAGACACCAAATTCTCCTTTAGGTGCTTCAACTGCGGTATAGGTAGAAGGAGACGGTACGGAAAAACCTTCTGTATAAGGTTCGAAATGGTGAATTGAGGTAGAGTAGACTTGGCTGACGGTGGAATGAAAAAGTGTCGCATCTACTTTTAAAAATACCCCACCGGTCCCATCTCTCTCCAGACTGAACGTGGTTGTTTCCCATCATAGGGCTTTCGGTATATAGATTGAGCCATTTCCAAGGATCCCATTCATTCAAAACTTAGTTGACTGATTTGTACCGATAAGGCGGAGCATCCTCAGTTGATCCTCCCTACATATGGGGCTTCAGGTCCCCTACAATGCTTCACGGAATTGACCTATAGGTCAATTCATTCCTCTCCCTGAAGGTCGAGCCACTTAGTTCCTCTCGCTCCATCGCTAATGCATTGTGTTGTTTGCCCCAGAGGCTCACTTCGTTCTAAAAGTGACTGCACTGATTTTTGGTCTTCTCCCCCGATTCCCCTCTCTATAACATAACGTGAAAGTGCTTCTCTTTTCCCCTGTCAAAGGACAAGAAGGGTGAAGCGGGAACTTCCTCATCCATGCTCGTCAAGTTCCCTCCCATTCTAGACATTTTGAAAGAAAGATTAGGGAAATTGACTATATATAATATATAACAGACTACGCTTCGGAAAAAGGAGCCCACTTGAAAGAAAGGGTGGCTCAACTCGGCTCAAAGGTAGGCATTCTCATGTTTCAACCCCACATGACTTTGATTTCAGGGGGGGTGGGTACTTACCTTACAGACTCTAGGAGTTTCAAGTGAATGAAAGGGGTCAGGGCGTGGCAAACGTCCTTTCTCGCCTCCTCTTTCGAGGGCAATTGCTTCACACCTAATTGTGAGGGGCCTCTCTACCCCTGGAGTTCACTCCGTAAAGTCTGGACGCCCGTCGCGGAATTTCCCAGTGCGCAGAAGGTTTGAGTGCTTGCTTTCTCATGGAGTCAAAGAAGCGGTTTTTTTGTGTGACTCCTATGGGAAGAAGAAAAGGTGAAGTGTTCTCTTGGTTTCACTTTGGATTCTAAAGGTTGCCCTCTCTCGGCTGGATGTTGGTCCAGCCTACTATGAGGATCTCATATCCCGTCATTGTCTTTCTCTCGGGGGGTCTCGGGGTTCCTATGTCGCCGTGTTTCCCAATCCTTTTCTTTTAGTGCTTCGACCCGGATTTGGTACCGAAAAGTGGATAAGATGGCTACACTCCAGCTCACTCAAGAATGGGATGGTAGTGGTCCGCCGGAAAGCTCGTTCTGATCGTCGGACGCAGTACATTGGAATCCTGAAGCACCACCATGAACGCTACCGCGCTAGCCTACAGTGCGGTAAGGCACCACCCTGTTGTGCCACCAGCCAACTCTGGTGTGTCAGATTAGTGGTACTCAGCAGGCCACAAGCGTGGATGTCTAGTTTCCCAACTGGTAGACAGTTCAGTTCTTTTCCCCCAGATCAGAATTAGCTTCTTCTGAAGAACCGTCGATGGCTAGTCCAAGCACCCCAGCAAAAAGCAACTACTCGCTCATGATGAGAGAAATAAGAAGAACAAGAGAGAGGGGAGAATCAGCCATGAGCATGATGCAGGTGGTAGTCGTAGCTCAGTGAAGATGATGTGGTCTTCAACGTCATGTCGGAGCAGATCTAGATGAGGAGGAAAAACCACCAAGGAAGGCCAGGAAGATCTTCTTCTCCACCTTCTTTCTCATCTTGACCTCCTTGCTCACATTAAGAGGTGCAACAGGCGAAGTGACAGTAGCATGGATGTACGTGGATGGATCTGGATTGAATCTTGCATTTGGGCAGTCTAGTGACGTCCCAGATCTAATGCCTCTAATGAGCACCCTACTGGTCCTATTTATAGGCTTGGATGGGTTCTTCACGAATTGGACCCAGTTGCAATTTTCACATCTTTTCTTTAACGGTTTGGAGACCGTTTAGTATTCTTAATAGTTTAGAGTTTAAACGGTTTGGAGTTCTATCGGTCTGCTAAGTCCAAATGGTCTTGAGTGTTTTCCTACTTCACAGTTTAGAGTTTAAATGGTTTCTACTCTAACAATCTTGATCTTCAGCAAACGGTCTTGACGACCCTATTGGCCTAACGGTCTGCTATGCAACCGATATTCATCTCACATTTTGCGCACCAACCGGTCTCCATCCAAACAGTCTTGGCTTGCTACCCTAGTGGTCTTGGTCATGTGATTGGTCTTGGGGTCCCTATCAGTCGTGCAACTCTCGTCCATACGGTCTCGAAGACCGATAATCATCCAAACGGTTTTGATCTCTGATCAGTCTTGCGTTCATACGGTCCTTGCATGCCAAACGGTCTTGAGTATCCTACCTCCCATCGGTCTCATTCCCAAATGGTCTTCGGCTTCCTCACGGTCCTCGCATCTGCATCCAAACGGTCTTCATCCTAGCGGTCTTGAGGACTGAGCGGCTTGTTGTTGATCGATCTTGAAGTGCAGAGGGCGTGCGATGGTAGTAGGTAGGTGTTGCAGGCACTGCTGTAATTCATGGAGGAGGCAGCGATGACAGTAGTAGGGATGTTTGGTGGCTTTGGTGACATAGGCCTAGGGTTTGTAGAGGTGGAAGAAGGAAGAAGAAGACGGAGGTAGAGGTAAGCAGGGCTCCGATAAATTGGTGGTGATTGCAGGAATTGCAGGTCTAGGTGGAGGGAAGAGTAGGTGTAGCACCAGAGATGGAGGTGGCACTGGAGAGGATTCGGTATTGTGAGGAGGTCGACCCTCATGCAGGTCCTGGTGGTCTAGTCTTCACGATCTTGAATAGGTGGCCGTCCATACGGTCTTGAGAAGGCAGTTGCCCATATAGTCTTGAGACCGAGGGAGGGGGAGACCATATGGAAGCAGACTGATAGGGCAGATCGTGATTGAAACCATTAGCCCAAAATCACATGGTCGATAGACAAAATGAAGGAAACCGCTAGGGTCGAGTGAATGAGGACCGTAGATCCATGATCTCATGGTGAGGAAAGGGTCACGATCTAAGACTGTGTGGATGAATGGCAAAGACCGATAGGTCAAAACCAAGTGGATGAAACCAAATGGTACATATCGATTGTTCAAGACCGTTTGGTCAAGACCGTGAAGGTAGATCTAGGGTTGAGAAAGGTGGGCCCCACTTATTAGGGTTTGATATGGATGATGGTTGATGGAGATAAAGGTGGAATGAAGCAAGTAGTGGAGATAATTATGTTGAAGGTGGATAGGATTAAATGGAGGTGGGAGCCATCTGATGGTTGAACCTCATCATGATCTACATAAAATCAACATAAACTCAGTTAATAATCTTGATAATTGAACCAATTAAGAAATTTTGCATTTTGCAATATTTAGTAGATGAAAGTGAAAGCATTGAGTTGAATTAGACCCAAGACGGTGATTGAATATTATGATGAATATGCATTCATCAGTCGGGATCTTTCTTAGTCTTCAAGTTCTATCAGTACTGAACCATAGAGATATGGGATAAACAATCGCCATTCAATGTCAATGGATAATGTGTCAAACTTTTTACAGATTAAGAGAAGATAGAACATAGAGTTTCATGCTCCTTCTTAGAGATTTGTTGAAGGAAGAGCGAGTCTACTTCCATACTTTAAATAGGAGGCCTTTCTAGGAGTTGTCCTCACATTTAGATAGTTTGCTTTGTGTTATTTCCCTATATTTTATTTAGTTTATAGTCATTAACATGAGAATAAGACTTCACAGTTCTAAATTTCTTAGCTTCATGTATGAGTATTGAGTAATTTTTTGCATTTTGTAGGTAATGATTCATATTTTCCGATAGAGTGAGGAGAACAAGGAGATCAATGATTCATGCTTTGATATGGTATGTGGACCACTCCACACAGTGTGTAACATATTTATTAAATTGACCAAAGATTGTAGGGATTGTGTCTTATGATATGTGGGAACATATCATGACATGGTCGAGATGTAAAATTTTTAATTCTACAACATCTTCAACACCACATCTTGTAAACTTATCCATGCACCTTGTGAAATTATTGGATGCAAAATGAAGTTTCACAAATAATATTCCTACACCATGTAGCCAAGACACACGACGTGTGAATTTTGTGAGGAAAATTGCCAACATTCATAGGAAACCATCCCTACTCTGTGTAGCCAACATTCACAGTGTGTGAAGATGGAGCATGAAAATAGACAAATGGGACAATAATTCTTTCTTATGTCATGAGGCCATCTGTCACGCCGTGTAAATTTCGTGAGTGAGATTTCAAATTTTGGCAGATTTCACCTCTTATATCGCATAAGAGTGCATCACGGTGTGTGCCCTTATGAATTTGGGGGAATGCACATCATCCTTATTGTGTGAGACCATCTCTTATAAGGTTTCATAAAATTGTATCGGGGCACCAAATCCCTAACCCAATTTATTCATTTTATCTCATGCCTTGTAAGAAGCACGCACAACTCCCACCCGATCTTCTCCCGCATCGTACGACCTCCACTCCTTTCTACATCAAAAATTGACATGTGTCACCATCCAATACTACCCAACTTTGTCCATGCTCTAGTGCAACTGACCTCACTCACCATGATACAGCACAATTGTTGCACTAACCCGAACGATCTGCCATCTCCAGCCTTGTATTCAACGATAGATCACAACAGATGACAAGTCGCAAGCCACATCCCACGCTATGTCAATTCTATGCTATGACGTGAAGAAGAAGCCATAGACACGTTGTATGAACGTCATCAATGTCATGCACTCCTCCACCCAGCCAATAAGAATGAGCAAAATATGTTACACTGTGTGCTTAGTCATTATGTTGTGTAGCTTTGTCCAACACCTAAGAAAATGTTGAAAACCAAGATCTTCACCAAGCTAGCATGCCTAAACCCTGAGCTATCTTCATCTAATATGTCGTACATCAACTTCATACTCAATGTAGAAGTGGATGTCATATTTCACAGTCTTGCCTCTCGCCTGGTAGTCCTGACTAGGTTTGCACACCTACAAGACATTGAACAACTAGGATTTCTCAATAAAGTTGGGGACTATATTATCTTTCTCGGCCTGGGTTTATCTTGTAAAAATTGTGCTACCACATACCCCCACCTAATGTATGAGTTTTTGACAACTTTAAAAATGGAGGTAAACTTGAATGATAAGCACAAACCTTTTGGTCGAATTTCATTCAGATTAATGAACAAACCATTCAAGATAATTTTTAAAATATTTTGCAACTCAATGGATTTTTACTATTAAGGTAGTATCATCATGCTAGAGGAATTTCCTCCTAACACATTCTAGAACCAGATCACTGAAGAAACATTCTAGAATCATGCATCTGCTAGGGCATCTCACATTCATAACCCAATTCTTTGTTACATTCATCGTCTTTTTAACATATGTATTTTCACATGGAAAGAAACACAAGGCTTGTTTGGTAAATTGTCTCTATTTTTCTTGTGGGCTATGTTGCATAACTATGATGTAAACATCATGTATCATTTTGTTGCACAAATCACAATGATCCATAGAGCATCAAAAGGAGATATCATGATAAGGGTTTTGATCTGTAAGCATGCTATTCCTTGGAAGCTTGATTTGTCAACTATTGATCCCCTTCATGGAGGAGAATGGTTCGATTGTGATTTTCTTGTTTCCTCTGGCTTGTTGGGAAAAGACAAGAATGGGAAATTCTTTCAAAAGATCCACAACAAATCCTTAGTCATTCAGATACCAAACCTGGATATCACAACACTCAAAGATAAAAGCCAACTGGAAGTGTTTTCATAATGAAGGAACTTCTACATGTGCATAGCCCGAGTCTTTCTTTACAACAGTTGATCCTCCCCCACCTCCTTTCATGGGTAAACAAACATACTTTACTTGGAGGTACATAGACATGAGGCAACTATACAGATATATTCAAAATAGATTTTATGATCAAGATACCTTCATCTCTCAGTTCTCCTAGCAGTACACCGGCCTATCCCAGAGTGTTGCTTACATCTGCACCATGGTGACCAAGATGGACTCCTAGAACATTTCTCAAGGTCATTATGGATACCCTCCACATCCGTCGCTGCCTTCAGAACCATCTTCCTCCATGGCCATGATCAACTCGAGCCTATTTCTGTAGCACCTCCAACCTTCCTAGGATGGTTTCAAACATGCCTTCTGATGCACCTGAGGTATCTAGTTGTAAGACTCTTGAGTTTGTTATGAGTATTGAGGACACTACAAATATCAAGCTTGGGGTGGTACAACCAGTTGATAGTTTTAGTTTTACTATTCATGTTATTTTTTTAGTCATTTGCTTATGTCATTTAGTTTGTTGTTTGCATTATTTGCATTTCTTCTCAAATTCTTGCATGATTATTGAGTGAAAAATTTAGTCATTGTGATCAGTATCTTCCTATTTCTTGAACCATCAGATTTCATTAAGATAATGGATATATGATGACAATTGAAATCTATGTCGAAGATTCTCTTGATCTGATTTTACTCATCCTCCAAGTGATTATAATTTATATTTCTTTGATTTGAATTCATAACATTAGTTTGATCTAAAACCAACACTCTTATTGTAACCAACCTAGATTTTTGTAATTTAATGGTTTTGCGCCTAGCTATCCTAGCTCTGTGGTTTGAACTTGACTATTATTGATCTTGTATACTTGCGGGTGACTGATGAATGAATCCATTTAAATATTTAAAACTTGTTTGCCTTTATGCAACCAACATGCCACATAGTAGGTTAGAGAGAGATGGAATTGTTCAATATAATTAGAGTGCAACATATCATACTATAGAGTTATAAATTAGATTAGTTGTACAATTTAGAATTAAGATAAATCAACATACCTCACTTTTGTATTGATAGGTGAAGGTCAAAGCTTATGTCCAAAGTGTTTGCATCGCCGCGTAGTGCATTAAAATATGTATTATCATTAATTATGTGTATAATTTGAACCCTAGACTATCAAATCTTGTTATCTCTAGATTTAGGTTATGATTATATATATATATATACATATATATACATATATTTGTATATATATGTATATATATATATATATGTATATATATATATGAGTAGAGATTATTATTTTGATGAGATATGTGATACCATCCACACTCTTAACAAGGCGGATGGAAGACCCACCAACTTGCCAGATGAGGAGGGTGAAATGGAAGTTGAATACTTCAAGAAGTTGTACAATAACGAGAATGATGGTAATAGACCTCATTTCACCCAGCCTAAGCAAAAGGTCACTGATAACATGAACCATATGCTTTGTGGGCCAGCATCTGAGAGTGAAATCACGGAAGCCCTGTTCTCAATAGGGGCTTCTAAGGCACCTGGGCCTGATGGGTTCAATGTGAAGTTTTTTCAGGAGATGTGGGATACGATCAAAGAGGATATATACATGGTCGTCAGATGGTGTCTTGTTGGTGGTCACATGGTGAGGAGTGTCAACCATGCCTTCCTATGCCTTATTCCCAATAAGAACATGGTGAACTCCATGGCCGACTTCTGACCCATCGCTTGCTGCTCTGTGGTGTACAAAATCATTTCCAAGTTGCTTTCTAGGAGGTTGAAGAGGATTCTTCCTAACATCGTGCATCCAACTCAATCTAAGTTTATTAAGGGTCGATCGATCACTGATAGCACTCTCCTCGCTGCTGAGTTTGTTTTGGATTTCAAGGTAAACAACAGTACGTGCAAAGATTGCATCAAGATTGATTTAGTGAAGGCCTATGACAATGTGCGGTGGGATACTCTGTGGGACATCCTAAAGTCCATGGGGTTTTTAGAAAGATGGATTGGAATCATGATGGATTGTGTTACCAAAACTTCATTCTCTTGTTAGTCAATGGATGCCCGTATGGCTTATTCCAAGCAAGCAACAGTCTGAGGCAAGGTGACCCACTCTCACCCTTGTTGTTCACACTGGTCATGGAAGCCTTTTCCATGATCATGGATGAGGCCAAGGAGAAGGGAGACATTAGACCCTTTCAGCAAGGGGGTGTTAAGGTGTTTGATCACTTAATTTTTGCAGATGACATTCTCATTTTCTTGGCTGGTAATACCAAGAACCTCAAGAACTTCAGGAGGATCACGATCACGTTTGGCAAGTTGACCGACCTTTTCATGAGCACGCTAAAATTTAGAGTTTTTCTGTCTAGATCTTATGACTCCAGATGTGGGAGACTGAAAGAGGCCATATGCTTAGAAAAAGGGTGCTTCCCTACAAAGTACTTGGGTATACCTCTAAGCGGAGGAAAAGCTACATGTCTGGACTACTGGGACTGTCTAGATAATCTTAGAGAGATAGTGGTGAAGTGGAGTGGCTTGAATTTATCTCTTGCTGGCAGACTCATCTTGGCTAGATCGGTGCTCGCTGGTATGGTGAGGTTCTGGTGTAGGTAGGCCTCTCTTCCTGTCTTTGTGCTTGATACCTTCAACAACATCTGTGGCTCCTTAATTTGGCGGGGGGGGGGGGGGGGGGCAGGGGACATGCAGTGGCCTGGTCTATCATTACAAGGAGCTACAAGGATGGAGGGTTGAATGTCAATCATGCGAATGATATTTCTATGAGTGCTACCTATTGTAGGATTGATAGGATGCTCAGATGCAGTAAGTCTTACTAGAGTTCCTGAGTAACGGAAAGATATGGCTCTGATATGTCAGTTAACAAAAGCAATGCCTCCAGGACGTGGAGGGAAATGGCTAGATCTTGGCCTACTATGACCAATGATTATAAATTCATTGATGAAGGATGGATCCTACGTGACCTAGCGGCCAAATCTTGGAGAAGGAATGGGGTCTCTTCCACATAGGTGCCATGGGAACCCATCCTGTAGAACATGTCCCACACTCCCAAGTGGATTTGCTGTTCCTACAGAGCCATACTAAAAAGGCTTCCAACCTTTGATCGGATGATTGGCTAAAAAGGCTTCCAACCTTTGATCGGATAATTGGCTGGGGTATTTGGACGGACAATACATGTCTGTTGTGTGGCAATGGTCCAGAAGGCCACTTCCACTTGTTCTTCGAGTGCATCTTTACTAGATACTTGTGGTGCAGGGCCTCCCTGAAGCTGGGGTGGGGCGACAACCCCCCTATGAACCTGCTTGATGCTTTCTCTTAGATGTTGTGGAAGACAGAAAATAAACCCATGTTGAGAAATTTTGTTGGGCTATTCTTAACGGCCATTTGCTTCTATGTGTGGAAAGAAAGGAATGGTAGATTGCATGGGCAGAGGCACAATGATATGGTTAAGCTTTTTGGGAATATTGTATATAATGTAGGAATGGTTGTTCAAACTAGACCTAAGATACGGGCTGAGTTGGACACTATGGTCCTGAGACAGTGGGATTTTGTAGAGTAGACCCATATGCACAGTATACGAGACTCCTTATCCCTATAATCTTTTTTTGGCTCTACCGCTAGTAAAATATTTTACCTTCTGAAAATTAGCTCTTTAGCTTTCTCAACCTGGCTAAGCTTTTTCACAGCATACTCTTCTACCTCAATGGCTGACAGAATGTTAGGATTACTTCTGAGATTCTCAGCCACTTTGTTATACTTGACTTCAGCTACAACAACCATGTTTTTGACATCATAGATACCCTTGGACCACGTCTTCAGGGAAGCCTTTGTTTTCTTGAGTTTCTCAGCCACGGTGAATAAGGGGTTCCCCCTAACATTCTCCCTCCACACTTCATGTATCAAGATTTTGTAGCCAGGCCACCCCAACCACCAATTAAAAATTTTGAACGGCTTAGCTTTCCCCTCTTCATTGTTTGAGTCAACCAAAAGGATAGCATGATCGCTATTTGGATGTGACCCCAACTTGACCTTGGATCTGGGGAACACATCCAACCACTCACTATTCACAATAGTGTGATCCAATTGACAAGAGATCCTTCTTCTTGCAGCCCTCTTATTGTGCCAGGTGATGTAGCCAGCGTTCAGATTCAACTCCATAAAATTAGCAGCCACAACAACATCATTGAATCTAGCTAAGCAGGATGTCGGTATAGGAAGCCCCCCAATCTTCTCATTAGCCTTGTAGATATGGTTGAAATTACCGATGAATATTTGAGGTAGTTCTCGTTGATTAGAGCTTGCTAAAACCTCCAAAAGTCTTCTCCTGCATATATCCAAGCTATGTCCATACATGACAGACAACACAATATGTAAACCTCCTTGGTTAATACATCTCGCAGTTACCATCTGGTCCATCTAAAAAATGACATGCACATCCCAAACCTGGGGGTTCCATCCCAAGGCAATGCACCCACCCTCAATCTGATCAAGGTTTGACGTTGCCCCCTACCCAGCAGGGAACAATCCATGTACTCCTTTAGCCACCTCTCTTCTGATTCTCATCTCTAGGAAAACAACCAAAGTCATGTGATTCTCGCCCATGATCTGTCTTAGCTTTCTCTATTTATCTGGTCAAGAAGATCCTTGCACATTCCATGTGAGGATGCACATTATGTGTTTTTGCAATGGCCACCCCGGCCCGGGGTAGCCCCTCCTCTCCTCATCCTCCTAGGAGACACCCACGGTCTGTCACCATCTTCTAAGAGGTCCTCAACAGCATTTTCAGCTATAGTTTCCATGACGTCCAGCATAGAGAATTGGTTCTCTGATCCCCAACGTCCATGTTGAGCAGGGCCCTTCTCCCTACCTTTCACCAGGGATTTACACCCTCTTCTGACTGGAACAAATGGTTCAACTGGTCTCTCGTTACCTTCTCTTTGATTAGCCTCAGCCCTCATCTGAAGCATTTCCTCAACCACTTGGGTTTTGACCACTGTCACTACATTCGTGCAGGTCATAGCCATGACACTACTGCCTGAAGGGCCAGCCCCTTGTCCCTCGCCCAAAGAGCGTTCATGGGACGTGTTGGGATGTCTGGACTTGCTCCACCAGTGGTTGCCTATCCTCCTGCTAGCTTTGCTCTTCCTAGATTTGTTCCCCTTCACAGTTTCCTTCCTGGCCATCTCCATGCCTGTCCTCACCACAATGTTAGCCAGAGAGGCTCTCTCACCAAGGCAATGACTTGTAGCATGACCAAACACGGCACACTCATCACACCTATCGGGGAGGGCATCGTAGATGACCTTGATGGCAAGTTCAGAGCCATATGGCATCTCAACCATTACCATAGGAGGGGGTACCTTATCAGCAGCTACCTCAATGCACAAATGAGATGCTCCTAGATACCTTCCTTTATTGATGAAATCAATTACTTTTGGAGTGTTGATGCCATGCCCAATAATGGTGATGGCATGCATCATCCAGTGTTGACCCACATCTAGTAAGGTAACCCATATAGGAGTAGACGTGAGCGCTGCCCTACAGATGTCCGCCTCAGGCGTTCATTTCTGGGTTAACACCAGCTTGTTGTCAAAGAACCATGGTCCCTTCTCCAGGACAACGTTCATATCCACCTCATTGGAGAATCTTGCTAGAAAAAGACCCCCAAAAAGGGTGGACAGTTGGATTTCTCCCTTTGGTCTCCACGATCTGACCATCCAAACATAGAGTTGATCCATGGCAGCCACTCTCCCCATTATTTTCTTGCTCTGGCGATCAAGAGGGTGATCAAGGAGGCGGTCTTGAGTGGGGGTCAGGCGCACCTATGGAGGGGGATGCCCAGGGTGGAGTGGGCTCCTCCACTCCGGCCTACTCGAACACCCCTACCGGTGAGGCATAGAAAGCGGTGACTTCGGGGGAGGGGGCGGTGGCAGATGTGAGGAGGGTCGCCTCTATCCCGCCAGAGGCTCCCAGTGACCTAAGATTCCTGGTGGAGGGTGTCGTGGGTGGGACGATTTCTACCGCTTCGTCCTATTCTTCTGCCCCTCCGACAGCTTCATGTGGTGGCATTGGGGGTGCCTGGAATGACCCATCCACTAACATTACCAAAGGTTGTGCATGGGCAAGGACCTTGATGAAACTGATGGAGGTGAGTAGTAGGTTCAAACCTGTCTCCCTGTCTGACAACCCGAGGATCCCTACTTACATATATGATAATGATATATTATGGATGCGGTTCATAGAGCCAGTGGTTGAGGCTATGGAGTCCTTCCACAAAAATAAAGGTATGATACAGTGGAACATTAATTTATAAAAAGCATGTTGTATTATCAAAATATGGGAAATTTACAAGTCACATCATATCATCTCAAAGGAACAAAAAACAAGAAAGATACAAAAATTACAACCATATTAAAGTACATAAAAAATAGTTAGAAGAGATATACATGAAGAATTGTCTAGTGATATAAAGCATACAACCAAATGAAAAAATACAACATGAGAGAGAGAGAAAGATAAAAATATTGCCATCGTAAACGTTTATCATGTCTAATATATGCTAATCTCTCAAAATATCTAATGATATGAAATTATAAACCAAAACCTAGTTGTTTAAAGAGGGATCATACTCTCCATCAGCTTTATCAATATCTAGAGTAGGACGGTGGTGATAAGGGCTCTCAAGAACATCATTACTCATCATCACTATGCTCTCCAACATTATCATTATATTCTACACCACCAAGAATCTCATACATATCCATGTACACATCCTTAGATGTGGCATCTCACTAATAGGACACAAGCATGAATCTGAGTGTCAATGATATACATGGTTGGGCTCAGTGACCCATTGATAGTGAATTGGTTCAACTGTGAGACTAGATGAGGGAACCATGGCCAAAGATAGTTCAACATCTAAAGAAGGGGATGGATATGTAGGTGGTGTAGCAACATGAGAATATGATGGATGAGAGGAACCAATAGTAGTAGAATCAGAAATAGATTATGGGTACGGAGAAGTAAGAGAAAACAATGATCATATGCAAAAGCATAATAGTCAGTCTAGTGCAAGCATGGCTAGTATGTAGAATATGGGTGATGGAAACATAGGTTCATTGAACACACGATATGCATGAGGTCATCAAGATGGTGAGAATGGACGTGTTTGTGGTAATCATTCTCATACATCATATACCACATGAATTTGTCATTGGAAAAAGAAAAATGAGTCACTAGGTGGAGGTGGATGCATAGTGGAGGTTGGGGGGTCGGGGTACAGTTTAGGTGTGTCTATAAGGTTGATAATGAGATGTTGAATAACCAAAAGACATTTTGTTATTGATAAGGAATTTCTTTATAGATGTTATGTTGAACGGAATACCCCATCAATCATATTGATATTTAAGTGAAATAGAAAAGGTTTTCCTGTGATAGACTAAAAATGTCCACACACAATGTTAGAATATGAATGATGTGTATCATTGATATAATTCTCACTGTCAAAGCAAGTCATACGGTGAAGGATAACCTATCAAATCAAATGCTAACTTCATTGAACAAACAAAATATGATGAAAGATGTGTTATCTACAATATCCGGCTGGTTTTTCTTATGATGGATATTTGATTGACTATGAAATACACAAACCTTGCATGACGTAAGAGAGTAGAGGAAGATAGATTGAATATCTTGACAAACCAGATTTTCTTATAGCCGTAAGAATTTACTAAACCTACAATTTAGTATCAGAGTGGTCATATAAATTTTTAAGATGAATGAGATATAAGGCATGCTAATTTTTATATTCTTTTGTAATGACAATGTTAGAGAGACAAAAGAAGTGTTGCAGATTCTCTTTAGTTATGTAAAAGTGTCTTCTTACAATTTTTAGATTTAGAAAACTAGGTTGATCAATAGGAGGTAGGATAGTGGTGTAGTTCCATAAGCTTGACATATAATCCATCTATAGCTTTCTTTCTAGAATCCAAATTGACAAATATATTGCTATAGACAACCAGTGATTTCAGACGATGGAGATCAAAGAAATAATGGAAAGAATATATTATCAATCCCTCTTCAATAAGAAATCTAAAATAGAATGCTCTATTAGGAAGCAAAGATTTGCATATATGAACAACTTGAAGATGGATGAATGCAATGCCATTGAAAGACTCATTGGGCTTGAGCTATCTAGAAGCAAAGGCTACCACTTTCTTGTCCTTCTCTAACACATGTCATAACAGCATGTTTGATGCGTCGATGAATATGAAGAAACCATCATTACACGAGCATACTACCAAGATAGAGACAGATGTAAGCTTCTCCTTCACCTCCTACAATCGTGCCTCACATAGTTCCGACCAAATAAGCTTATCATCCTTCCAAGTGAGCTTGGTCAAGGGCAAAGCAGACTTCTCAAAGATCCTTGATGAATCGTAGGTAATACCCATCCAATCCCAGGAAGAAGTGAATCTCGAACACATTTTCCGATGTTAGAAATTCTCGAATGGCCATCACATTAGCAGGTCAATTGATATCGTTCCTCCTAATATAATGTTCCTGAGGAACATAACTCAGTCTATCCGAAAATCACAATTTAAGAATTTCCCATAAAACTTCTACTTTCTTAGGATATCAAGGACCTTAGATAGGTGATCATAGTGTGTTCTACGTCATCTGAGTAGACTAAGATGTCATCCATGAACACTATGGAAAAGATGTCAAGGAAGGGCTAGAACAAACAATTGATGAGGTTCATGAATACACTTGGAGAATTAGACAATCCAAAAGGCATAACAAAGAACTCATAGTGGCCATAGCGGGTTTGGAATGTTGTTTTTGGAATATCTTCACTTTTAACTTGCTATTTGAGGTATCCAGATCTCAGGCCAATATTTGAGAACATTCAAGCAGTTTTGAGCTAGCCAAATAGGTTATCTATGTGGGTAGGATATACTTATTCAAAATGGTAGCCTGATTTATCATTCTATAGTCTATGCACATGTGAAGAAATTTGTCCTTCTTATTTACAAAGAGGACATATGATCCCCATGCGGATGTGTTGCGTTGGATGAAGCCCTTGTCAAGTAGTACCAACAATAGCTTCTTTAACTCAAACAATTTGGTGGGATCCATCCTATAAGGTTCCCTAGAAATTAGGTTTGTTCTAGAATCTAGTTCTATTGAGAAGTATGCTTATCTCTCTAGGGGTATGCCTAGAAAATCATATGGGAACACATCAACATAATCTTTATATACCTCTATTTCTTCTAAGGGTTGTACCTTCTATTCTGGCTCAATCACTATAGGTAGGAATTCTAGACAACCCTTGGCTACCATTTGTTCTCTTTCACAACTAACACATACATGATGTTAGTGGAATTCTTCCTACCTCTAATGGTAAAGGATTCATGTCATGTATACTATATCCTTGTTTTCTTTTCCCAACAGTCTATTTTTGCATTATAGTAATAAATTCAATCCATTCATATAATGACATCAAAATATTCATATCAAGCAGGATACATTCTGTAGGGAGTTCATTGTTCATATTTCACAGGTATGACCCGTGTTTTAAGGAGGGATGAGAAGATATGACCTCTAGGGGTAGTGACTTCAAAGACATATCCTATGTCCTTGAACTCCAAACAAAGCATAGTTGCAAGATTTCTCAAGATGAAAAATATCAGTAGAACACGAGTCGAATAAAGCTTTAACATTATGACCCATTATATCAAGTAGTCCTACATTTTATTCATGGAAGTCAAACTATTATGTAGTTCATGGTAAAGGAAAGAAAACAGATTTCTACATGTTACCTTCTATGTGTCATTTGAAATAGGCTTGGGATCATTTTGAATGGTGAAGACTCGAGCCTGTCGATGCTCCCCTACAGGTGGGGCTACCCCTTTGGGTGTTGTAACTACTGGTTGAGCTGCCAATGGACATGCACCTCGAGGGTCAGGGAAAGGACAATTGGACTTAATATGTCCTTCTTGTTGATAGCAATAATACACCCTCTTTCATTAAATCATCTATCAGGGTGCTTCTTCCCGTAGGTGTGACATTCATGGTGTTGATTCTCTGGATGGGGTTTTTCTTTTCCTCAATTTCTACCCTTGCCATTCTTTCATCCATGTGGCCTTATATTGTCATTCTGAGGGTAGAGGTGCCTTCAGTAAACCTTAGATATCCGTTGGGTGATTTTTTAAAAGTCATGACTATTTTCTCCATGTCTAGGGTGAAGTTGAGGGCCTTGGTGAAGCTTGGAGGTTTGCTATCCATCGCATGGGGCTTCAACAGAGGATGTAGCCATTCGATGAAGTGTTTCACTTGCCTTTCCTCAGTCAGCATATAGGAAACCTGCTCCAAGAGGAAAAAATATTTAGCATAATCCTCCACTGACATGTTGCCTTGATAAAGGATTATGAACTTCTTCTCTTTTTCCTTCTTGGCAGAACTAGGAATGAACCTTGCAGAAAAGATGGTGTGGAAATCCACCCAAGCTATAGGATCCAGTCAAGTCTCAGCCTATAATGTAATTTTCCAACCACAATTTTCCAGATCCTTCTAGAAGATGGGAAGAGAACATGACCTTCTTATTGGGTTGCACTTCCAGAATGTGGAATCCATTATCCACAGCCAGTAGCCATTCATTTTCCTTATCGACAACATTGGTTTTATCCTCTCCCATAACTTTTGTATTATCAACTTGATGAAGTCGAGGATGGTGGCTCCAAGAGGAGGGTGGATAGGTAGGGTTCACCATTCTCATATATGACAACATCTTTGAGGGAAAGGGAACTAATGGCCTCAGTCAGCTTCTTCTATTGCTCCATCTAGAGTACGTCAGGGGTAAGAACTACTACATTTCTGATTTCCGGTCAGGAGTCAGTAGCATGATCGAGGTCACCCATGAGATCATCCTCAATCATAGGTTCACCTTTAGGGTCAGGACCATCCATATAAGATCATCGATTTAGAGCATGGTTACTATGTTATCCAACTAACAAGTAATGAAGATTACATCTGAATCATGTCTGAAGGACCATGGACAATTTTTGGCAATTATTTATCAGTGCAATCATGGTTTTCTGAATTCAAACCTTCCAAAGACTTTCCAAGAAAGCTGGTTGCATGGGTAAGGGTACCAGATATCCCTTTGCATCTATTCCAAACCACACTGTTGGCAGGGATTGACAATGCAATCAAAAATTTGATAAAGATTGATGCCACTACTATGTAAGGACACAATGGAAAATTTATAAGAATCACCATTAAAGTAGATATGACCAAGTGCCTCCGTCCTTCTGTGCTCATCAATGACGAACACTTTCATTTGGAATATGAAAATATCCCATCCATCTGTATGAACTACGTGAGGATTGGTCACCTAGAGGATAACTGCATGCATACTACACCTTCGACCTAGGAGGTAACACTCCTATCCAAACAACCCAACCTTCCTACATGATGAACATGCATGCAAAGAACCTAGAGAAAAGAATGACAAAGTCCAAGGATAATCCATCTCAGGACACCCCTCCATAGACACAAAATATGGAACAGGCATCCAAGGGCAAAGAACAATAATAGGAAACTCCTCAGGAGACTGATGACGATGGGTTTTAGCAATTCCTTAGCAAAAACTAGAGAAAGAAAAAAAATCCCAAGCGAGCACATCTGGGACTACCATTGGCACCCAGTCGAGTACCCCTAGGACCATTCATAGAGGGTAGACGGGCGCCGTCAGTACACAAGCTACAACTATTCAAGACATCGTCATTACCCTCATAGAAGATGAAACTTTTGAGGGTCACATCATCCCTCCAACACTATAGAACCCATTCAGTTCTGTCAAACACATTACTACTTCTTACGTTGGAAACTTCAACTAAGGGGGAGTTCAATTATGCAATCATAGAGTGATTTACCAACCCATTCAACTCAGCCCCGATAGGGTCTAGAAGAAGGGCAAGCGAACAAATAACTATGTTAGCGCATAAAGTGCAGGTGGCGAGCCACAGAAAAGAAATCTCTTGAATTCAATCAAGAAGGAGTAGGGGCAATGGATGCCTAAGATGAGAAAATCCACATTGATGACAACTAGGTCATCAATGTGTCATGATCGGCTCAACCCACATTCTTCCCCTAGTTATTTAATGAATCTCATCTGTTGGAATATTCAAGGATCTTGCTCCCAAGATAAAAGTAATTGCCTCATGTTCTTAAAAACTTCAAATAACCTTCACATCTTGGAAATTCTAGAACCTAGGTGTAGTGAAGGAAATGTTCAAACCATCATAAAAAAATTTAGGCTTCTCATCCTTGCATAGAGTGGAAGCTCTAGGCTTCTCAGGGCGCATTTGGCTCCTTTGGGAAGATTGTCTTTGTTCTATCAAGGTCATTCTGAGCCATCATCAATTTATACATTGAAGAGTTAACAATAGTTGGTACCTCATGGTGGTCTATGCTAGTCCCTCACCAACTAAACGCAACTTTCTCTGGAACTATTTTGAAGAATTAGCCCGTAGTATAATTGGTTCTTGGGCAGTCATTGGGGATTTCAATGTGATGCTCAATATCGTAGAGAAGAAAGGAGTTAAACCATTCGATCATAGCTTGTGCAATAAATTTAACAATATGCGCTATGCCACTGGTTTAGCAGATGTCCAAGCAGATGGGCAATTTTTCACTTTTTGTATAAGCTCCATGTATGATCGTCTTGACAGACTCATTGCCAACAAATCTTGGCTCGATAGTCCTATATATCCATCTTACCTCATCACTATTTTGATCATCACCCCATCTACCATACAACTAGACAGCAAGTTAGGCACAAATTTCATCATCACTTCTGAACCAAACCTAGCCGGAACCTCCAGCCTGATTTCCCTACAAAATTGCACTATTGTTGGGACCAAAAGAAATATTTCCTTGAAGCCATGGAAGATTTCAAGCCTCGCATCATTAAGTGGGATACATATTCATCCAAGAAGTCCAGTAAACTAAAGACTAAATAGTTGAAGGATCTAAACTGGCCACAACACGTTGTCATCTCCATAGGGCTCACCTGTGTTGAACTACAAGCCATCCATCTCGAAGAAGAATTCTAAATTCTTACTACTAAAGAGGAAGCAGATCTCCGCCAGTAGGCTCATATCAATTGGTTGAGTTTGGGAGATTGCAACTCCAAATTCATCAATTCTTATATCAAAGCCAGGCACCATAGGAACAAAATATCTCGCTTGAAAAACAATGAGGGTGATTGGATCACCTTAACCACTGAAATACAATAGATGGTACATAGTTATTTTGTTTAATTACTTATTGCCACTAACACCCAACATCCCCAAGGTATCATGCACTATCCAAGTAACTTTACAACTACTAATGGTCATTCCCTTCTATCTCTTGATTGTATCCCATCTAGTGAGGAAATCTAGAAGGTGGTTTTCACTATGGCCCCCACAAAGGCCCCTAGACCTAATGGTGTTTACAATGAGTTTCTTCACTACAACTGGTTGGATGTGGCGCCATCAATCATCTTGATGATTTATGAAACCTTCAATTATGGTTACATTGACACCAAGCTGGAGAACTCCAACATGGTGCTTATTCCTAAAGTTGACGTTCCTCAACGATGTAGTGATTTCAGGCCTATCTCGCTCAACAATTCGTGCTTTAATATCATCTCCAAGATACTTGTTGAGAGACTTAGAACCTTTCTCAATGATTGGGTTACACCTATACAATTGAGATTTATTCCTGGGTGCAATATCAATGATAATGTGTTTCTTGTAAAATAAGTTATACACTCAATGAAGCATAAGTCTAGTAAAAAGAAATGGATGGCCATCAAAATAGATCTATCGAAGGCTTTTGGCATAATGGATTGGGACTTCATAAATGACATCCTTCTAGAGGTTGGTATGCCTGATAAAACTATTCAACTCATTATGTAGATTATCATGCAAGGGGAAACATCGATCCAATGGGAAGGGAAACCTCTGTCCCCCTTCAAAGCTTCTCAAGGTGTCCTCTAAGGGGACCCCATCAGCCCCTATTTCTTTGTCCTCTGTATGAAGAGACTCAGTCAAGATATCTTGTTAGAAGAAAATAATGGAAGGTGGAAACCCTTTGTCCTCAACAAAAGAAATTCCATTTGACACATGTGTGTTTCACCGATGATCTCATTCTTATGGTTGAAGCCTCTCCTACCCAAGCTAGGGTCATCACCAAGGTGATGGACAACTTCTCCACAATATCAGGCCAACAAATACCCAATGAAAAGTCTAAATGCTTTTTTTCAACCAATGTATTTGCAAGTGAACGCAGAGTAATATCCAGGAAACTGAATATTCCGCAAACATTTGATCTAGGCCGCTACCTCATAATTCCTATACTTCACCACCGAATCAACAATTCCACACACTCTTACAATTTGGACACAATCAAAGGTAAGACAAATAGTTGGATGAGTAGACATCTCTCTCTAGCCGGATGCATCACCTTGGCCAAAGCTACTTTACAGGCAATACCAACCTATGCCATGTAAATGATCTCACTCTCCCCTTCCCTCTGTGATGACATCAACAAACATATTAAAAATTTCATATGGTCCAGCAACCATGACGAGAAGAAACTTTCACTAATATCCTAGAAGAAGTTCTCTACATGCAAAGCCAAAGGTGGACTAGGCATCAAGGATGCACGAGACTTTAATTAGACCTTGATGATGAAAAATGTGTGGACTTTTATCTCAAATCCTCAAAAACCTTGGGTTCATGTAATGAGAGAAAAATATTATCGGCATGGCAGAACCACCATGATCCCGCACTCTACATCCTGGGGATTTATCAAACACAATCTACTTGTCATCCTTGTAGAATTATACAGGGTGATTGGGAATGGTGTATCTATGAATACCTAGTCTGATAGATGGATAGGCAATCATAGCTTGTATGATCTCAATCCAGAAATGATAGTCCCTCAATCCCTGTATGACCTCCAATTTAGCTCCATGACCAAGGAGAAAGATTGGTACTAGGAATTCATCTACAATTTATTTCCGTCGGAGACATGGATATGGATCTCTTCTATCCCCCCTACCCCACAAGTAGGTGATGATATATAGGCTTGGCCTCATGAAGATACTAGTTCTTTGACTCCTTGTTCTGTGTACATCTAGATTCTCTGTTCTAAACATTCTATTCCCCTGGTAACTGGAGTAGTCTATGGAAGAAAGCACTCCCTGAACGAGTGAAAATGTTTCTATGGTTGTCCATGCATGGAGCAATCCTCACAAATATGGTTAAACATCAACGACACATTGATTGTGATGTTGTCTGTCCTCAGTGTGATAATGCTGAGGAAACCATACTACATTGCCTCTGAGATTGTACTAGAGCACACGAGGTATGGAATACAAAGAAAATTCCTAATAACTTCTTCACTGTCTCTGAAGTCCAGTGGAAATGTCTGACCATTAATGAGACATACCAATATTTACGGACTCTTTTCACTATCACATGCAGGCATATTTGGATAGCTTGCAATGAGATAGTCCATGGTGGGAAGACCCAGCCGCTTGAAGCCCTGAATACTTTCATCATCAAAAGAACAAGCACAATTGTTAACCTCCCCCATGGACACCCAGGAAAGGCTGCCACACCCCTGTCTGACACCTCCACGAGAGATCACTCCACCATTATATACAATGATGCAACATACCATTTAGACTCACACTTGGGAGCAGTGGGAGCCTATGTGACATCAAACACATGCCCATGTCTTCTAGGTTATAGTATTCCTATCTGATCCATGAGTGATCTTGAAGCTAAACTCCTAGGCATACGACATTCTTTGCTAGTTTAAAAAACCAATGGATGGGGAAAAAAGTGCATCCTTTTGAATTCAATCATAATAGTTACCCTTCTCCAATTGGGATAGAAAGTCCCCCCACAAACTCAAGACTTTGGTCGAGCTTTTCTCTGGGCTTTTACTGCGGCTGAATAGCACTATTATTTTCATGCCTCATTCTTTCAACTCTACAGCTGATAGCATAGCTAAGTATTCTCTACAGTGTAATGCCTCAGTCAAGTTTACCAGCCATCCAAGCTTGATGACCATGTCTATAACTCATAATTGAATCTGTATGAGGGAGAAGAATGAATAAAAGTCCTTTGCTTTGCAAAAAAAAAACATCGTAAACTTATGTCCATGCCATATTGGTTACATGCATTTCATGATTTGGTGGAGGATTCCCTAACCCTATTATAATGGCCCTAATTCTTAGAAGGATACAAGAAATAGTTATCGGATCCCTAGGATATTGAGAGTGAAGCCTGGGGTAGAGAAGGTGTGAATTTATATGAGAAGAAAACCCTAGAGGTATTTTATTTCAGGAAAAACCTTCTAACTTTGGCTAGGTAGGATTCACGGTGCCATGGGAGTCCCTGTAAGCTTACTAGTGATGCAGATGAAATTTTTTCCAACCCTTGGGATTGTAGTCCCTTCTAGACACCACCGTATTTAGAAAATATTGTAATAATTCCCTTGGTCTCTATGAAATTTTAAATTTGACAATTATTAAAGATTAAATGGTAAACTTGGGCTCTGATACCAAATGTAATTCCCCCCTATTATCCCCGAATAAGGTGGACCGGGAGGGCAAGGGCCATTATCATATATATATGATCAAGGTTCAACAATTAACCTATAATAATTAAATTTTCCATTGAATAAGAAAGAGTTTAGTAATAATATGAAGATAGAATCTCCATTAAGGAGTTCAGTTGAAATAAAATATAAATGTTGCAATAGAAAATAGAAACTATACATCTAAATCCTCTAAAATAACTTTAGACCTTTTCATTTGGTGTCTTCTTTTCTTGAGGTCCATCTTTCATCATTACTTGTAGTTTAACATAAAATAGCATGAAACAAAACACGGTCCTTATAGTGATATATGTTGAGTATGTGGGGGGGAATATTCGCATGTAGGTTTAATAACATAATCAGCCATGACAACAATTATGATTACAAAATTGAACAATTATTTTCTTTTTTTAACCTCCCAACCCTTATCCTTTGATTATATGTGTTGTGCCCTCTCTTTATGGGAGCCTCTCTATGGGGAACCCTCCCTTTAGGGTTTGGTCTCTGTAGTGGACATCCATAACCTTCCCTCACTCGGGCTTTGTTTAATATTTAGGCCTTCCTTTTTGGGCTTGGCTTATGGTGATCTTCCTTTTCAGTCTAGATCACCAGTCATTCCCATAATGACTTTATTCACCCCATGCTCTTTAACTCATTAGATATTATTCAGGGTTTGAGCAGGTTTCATTTATTTAAGATCATACTCATAAGGACTTTAAAGATTGTAGGAAGTACATAAACATTCAAGTTAATTGCAAGCCAATTGGGAAAACTTTGGAAAGAACTAAAGTCGATAAGGAAAGTAGCCATGGGCGTAACCACATACCTTTCTCATAGATGACTTGAAGTCCAAGTAAAAAAGAGTAGTTGCGATCAACCAAGAAATCACCCTGAAATTAATGAATAACACCCAAGTAAGAATATTTTTCCCATAAAATATCACTAAGACTGATTTGGGTTCCAAGTTAGGATTTTAGGGTCAAATTGGGGTTTCATTAGGGTTTTGGCTTTCCAAACTCTAACTGCTACATTTGATGCTTTTTAACTTAGGAAATCCTAATATTGATACCATATGATTTCTTATTCTCAAATTAAAGCATGTTCCTTTTTATCTAAAAAGATTAAAAATTGTCCATTAAAATCATTTAAACAAGTTATGATCATATAAACTAAAAAATTAGGGCTTTCATGCATTTAATACATGAATGATGGCAACATTGTACACTTTTGAAATTTAGGATAGAAGTAGGTCTTGGAACCAAGTTCTTGGATTCATCATATTTTTTTATCAAAATATAATATTTAATTTTCATATTTTGATAATCCTACAATTTTCTAGGATTTCTTGAAGTTTATGTTGATATGTATGCCCAAAGAGCCAATGATACAATGATTGGATTGGAATATGTTTCGATTGATTTGATAAATATCAAAGGAAAGCTTCCAATTTATTCTAGTTCAATCAATTATGAGATAAATGATGGAGCAGAATGAATATCTAAAGAATGACAACACTCAATAATGTATGTCTTTAGGTTAAGGACCTGAAAAATGAGATCATATGGATGCTAAGAGTATGTACATTCTTATTATGTCCCTAATTAGATGTCATTGTGGAAGGTTGCTAGACAACAATGACACATCAAGACTAGAATGTGTGTTGGTTGATGACAGTGTCTCATTAATCATGGCATATGATATCAAACCAAGAACATAGATACATGTTGGAGAGCAGTGCATTAGACAGACCCACCATGAGAGTGACACATGAAACCATTGCATGATAGTTAGAATCATATCTCATAGTGATGGTAGTGATTGTGATTCTTAGACCTGGGATCACTGTACTTTTTGAATGTGATTGGGTACACTTTAACATCATCAAACACAGTTTTGAAACATAGGTTGTTATAAAGGTGATGATTGGGTGACTTTGACACGTGAGATCGACTATGAGTGATACAAATGGGATTTGTCCCTCCTTAAGGAGTATGATATCCGGGACACTTGATAAGCGAGACTTAGAATAGCATGTGCATGCACATGTGAATTAATAAATGATATTAAGTTCACATATATCTCAAACAGTCTGCTCTAGTTCAGGAAACATGAATGAACATTGAAAGGATGACAACTTCATGCCTTGATTTCATTTTGGATATCAGAGACAAAGGAATTATACATTCACTGGAACACCAATCACATATTGTAGGATTGAAAGTTGTTCTCCAACATTCCATATCACTTGCGTAGCACTAATGTGTGACTAGGTATTGTTCTTTGCTTGTGATGTCATAAGCTAGTTATGGACATTCACTGCCAACCTGACATGGGACCTATAGTGTCACACACATAGGATTAACCTAGAAGAGGAGTCTTTCCATGAATGATGTTTGGATTTATTACTAAAGTGTTTAGGTACTCAATCAAACATTTAATCAATAGACTTGACTCAGAATCATCAAATTCAAGTGTTGAACAAACATATTAGAGTGTCACATTGATTGAGAACTGAATTGACTGAGTTCTGCACAATTTGGACCACCAATCGACCGGTTCACTGGATGAACCGATCATCTCATGGTAAGTGTGACAACCAGTTCACTCTAGTGAACCGATTGGATCAACTGGACCAAATGAGCAGTGTTGGGTTTTCCCGATTTGTGAGAAAAAGTTTCTCATTTCACAAGTCCAATTCGATTGGGACAAGAAGTGGTCTTCGCATTAATTTGAAATGAAATTGGATAGTTTGGCTTGTAAATAGACATGTTCACTGAGTGAACAGACCAGTTCACACAACCAATCGACCGGTTCACTAGTGAACTGATCGGTTCTCTAGTCGTAGTGCAAATTATTCAGAGAAAATTCAGACCCTTCTACTCCCACACAGATTGGGAACCATGACACTACTGTCTACTATAAATAGAGGGGTACAGGGGGCTTCTTGAGACACACAACAGACAACATCTCAAAACAACTTCTGAGAAACAATTGCTCTACAAAGTTGTTTTTGTCTCTAGTTTTGGTAACCAAGATAGCCCGAGCGAGTGTCTCCCGAACAGGGAAGAGGCACAACGAGGGAAAGACAATTGTAGAACAACAACTAGTTGTGGGAGAGTGTGTTGTGACTAGTACGCTAATAGAAGGGGACAACTCCTTCTAGTTCATTCTTTAGGACGACTAGAGTTTCTGATAGTCCATGTGGACTATCTATAGAGGTGGGAGACTTCTTCCGCTCAGAAGGATGATAGTCAATTGCAGTTTGGGTCAAGACCAGGAGATACACAGACATTGTTGAAGATAGGTGGTTGAAGACCACACATATTGTGAGGTATAATTGTTAAGCAAGTCTCAGGACCATGTATAACTCGCTAAAACCATCCTTCCCATTACATAGATGTTGATGTGATATGTTGATTATGGTTTTATGGCCAAGTAAATTTTTATTTCCACTGCCTACTCCGAACATGAAAAACCCAACAGTGGTATCAGAGCCACATCAATACTCTATATTTTGGGATAATCGATATGATCAAATTTTTGTTTTACCATCTTTTGTTTATTCCATACGATGCAAATATTTAAATGACTAATGTGAATATCTGATTAATACCACATGATACCAAACTAATATATATGTATATGATATGGTATATATGCAACCGATACACGTCACCCTAAAATAGTTTTGATGATGGAAGTGTAGCATGGTTATGGCATATAAACCCTATGTGCATGTGTGTGTGGTTGGTTATGGTAGTTTGTATCTCGGTCTATGCACTGAGCCATCTTCTTCTATTCGAAATGTAACTCAAGATAACTCGAGATTATCTTCTACCTATTCTCCACTTGAATGTAACTCGAGGTTTCACAAAAATTATGTAAAATAGGATAAGCTTTATTTCTTGTTATGACAGAGACTGAAGATGATCACTTGATGGAGTGAGATGATCGACTGAGGAGCAGTTGGTGGACTGATGAGAAGCCAAATGACCAGATGAGCACACCATCTAGAGGATCCAGATGACTGACTAGAGAAGACCAACCGACCGGCCAAGAGGTAAGTCGACCAGTTCAAAGGTTGAACTAGTCAACCCTGATTGGCAAGCACATATCTTCATCGATAACAGGTTGCACGTGATGTAGACCTTAGATGACTGTAGTTCCTTGTGGCTCCAAGGAACTATAATAGGATGGCCATAATCATTTATTTATCATTATTATATGTTTTCTTTTGTGGGATATAGCATATATATGATACGTAATATATATGTGGTGATTGGATACATATATGCATATATAAGCATATTAAAACCCCTCAACAAACATATTACATTGAAGATGCCTTCCAAAAGAAGAACACATGAAAATCTTGATTGACTAAGTGTGGGCATGCCTTCGCGTGGTGCACTATCTATTTCGTGCATGTGTGATGGTGAATATGTGGGTCTGCCTTTGTAGGGTGCATATTCATTATGTTGTCTTTTGGGTTGGACTTAACAAGGTGACCTTGATCGAATCAAGCACCTTGAGGCATAAAGATGAACATGGAAAGGAGTTGTGCATGACATCTATCAAGAGTTTCATATGAGAAATTGGCAAAGGTTGCCTACCTGAAAGACTCTAGTTGTAGATGACAGCCCTAGTTGGTCCAGGGCTTAGATGAAATCAGGATCTTACTCACTAGATGGTTGTACGCTGCAATCTTCTGAATTGATAATGAGGGTTATCAATTTGAGATAAAATAGTGAGAAGTGAAAATTAATTAAAGACCTAATTAAACATCATCAATTTTCAAATTAAATCAAATCAAAAGAGTTTTGGACTAAAATTGCAAATTTCCTTTGTACAATAAATGGCTACCAACAACAATCACTTTTTGTTGTGATCGGTCCTTGAGAAGGACAAGATAAATGAGAACAACTTCCACGACTGGTTTAGGATTTTGAGAATTGTTCTCACTCAAGAGAGAAAGGTCTATGACCTAGATATACTAGAGCTAGAAGAACCCGCTCCCACCGCACCAAAGGTTGAAAGGGATGCTTACAGGAAGCATATTGAGGATGTCATTGATGTGAGGTTCTTGATGTTGTGCTCAATGAACCATGAGTTACAGAGACAACATGAGAACATGGACATCATTGAGATGGTTCAACATCTCAATAACATGTATCAAGACCAAGCACAATAAGAGAAATATGATATCTCCAAAGCATTGTTCAAGTGCATCATGATAGAAGGAGATCTAGTAGGCCCACACACACTCAATATGATTGGGTATGTGGAGAACCTAACTCGACTGGGATTCCTTCTGACCAAGAGTTGGCTACTGATGTGATACTATAATTGTTGCCAGAATCCTACAGTCAGTTCGTGATGAACTACAACATGAACAACTTTGATAGGACACTGACAGAGTTTTTGGGCATGTTGAGGACAGCCAAAGCTCAGATGAAGAAATATAAACCCAAATATGTGATGATGATCACTAGAAAGAAGGGAAAGTCTCAAGGTAAGGGAAAGGGAAAAGAAAAGAAATGTTCTAATGCTAGCCAGCAGACCAAGTCATCTTCAACACTCAAAGCCAAGGGAGGGGTGAATTAGGGAGGCAAATGTCACCATTGTCAGGAGCCAGGACATTAGAAGAGAAATTGCCCTCTCTACATAGATGAACTAAAGAAGGAGGGGATGGAAGTCTCCACCTTAGGTATCATGAAATAAACTTAAAATTCTTCTTTATCTTAGGTATATGATACCAAGATATAGATCTTACATATATGATGTGCATGATCTCAAAAGAAGTGATGGCCTTTATGAAAGGACCAAGAAGGAACACTCATCAACATTGAAGCAAGTGTTATTGCCATAGGTAGAAGTACCTTTTAGTTTATTTTAGTCCAAAGGTAATGTAATAGAGTTATGAACTTCTATTTCATTTTGGAAATAAATAGAAACATTTTATTTCTACATCTTATAATGACAAGGATGTCTATCAATAAAGTCCATGTTACAATTTCAAAGATATGATCTTTTATGACGATACCTTATTTATCTTGCGGTACTTGGTATGCATGAGATAAAATAATAATACCTAAAAGTTATTCATGACTCGAATAATAAATTAGCATTATCATCTAAACAAATGAATGAGAAATTCATCTTTAGGATCGATGTTGATGGATAAACTAAACTCTCTTGGTTAATGAATCATTAAGAGATATGAATGTCTTGTTTATTGGTCATGAAGACAAGTCAATCCTCACTAGATGTAGTGGGAGAATGACAAATCTATTAGGTATAATACATATTTATGTATATGCATACTTATTGGAATAAACACTAATACTTCAGATATGGTATTCAATGAAATTCAAATATGAATATCTTCAAGTTTTCAAGAATATCATAAATGAAGAACAAACTTGGTAAAAGTATTAAATTTTGATATGATCAATGTATGAGATACTTAAACCAAATGTTTTAGGATCGGGTGAGTAACAATGATTGTGTATCATAAAGAACTCATGCATAAGGCATAATAGTGTCTAAATCAAAGGAGTCATACTCTAAATTGTAAGAGCACGATCATCAAACAAATAACTAATCTTTTAGAATTCTTCTAAAGAACATGCTTTACACTAAATAAATGTACCATTCAAAAGGTATAAAAGAAACCATATGAGATATGGTATTGGAAATGTTCCAATTTGTCTTTTAGTGATTGAATGCTCATATAAGAAAACTAGTTTCTTAGAAAGAGCTTCATTTACAAATCACATAATGTTAGTTGAATACTAATCTCAATCCAATAACAAAGTTTTCGTTATAAGGACATATGAATTCCAAAAGAATCAATGGGAGAGAAGTAGAACTCAAAATGTATGAGATGGACATAATAACATTTAAACCTGATAAGGTAAAAAAGGATCAAGATTCACAAGTGTTGTGGACTCTCAAATCCCTTATGTAACATATACACCTCATATATCTAGTAGAAAACACCTTGAGCATGATGGAAAATGATATCCTTCAAACTTGAACGTGATGATTTGGTCATATGATGATGAGCCAATAATCTATCTAGATGATGTTGGGGAACCAGATTTTTGAGTTTAGGCTTGAAGCTATAAGATCCAAAATAACTTCCATGTGCGCCAAATAAGTTATGACCTTAATGGTAGCAATTATTGGGATAAAACCCATAAGTGCAATTGGTTCTTAAGAGTTAAGACTAACATGGATGACATTTCAAGAGTTGATTGGTTGATATGAATTCAAGTGAGTTCAAGGTGTTGAACCTGATGATTTTATTTAACAAATTGCAGTGTATATAGGCCATAAAGGATCATGCTTGCTATTCGAACTTGAATTCTATGAAATTTTGCATATGGATATTAAAACTAAATTCGTAGAAGGAATAACATGAGGTTGTATATGTGACACAACCTGAAGGGTTTTATAATTTCGTTAATGCAAATGCAGTTACAAGAGATTAATCGATATGATTGATTAAATACAAGCACCTCAAAACCAAAGTCTTTAGTTTGATTATATAGTCAAAACCTTTGACTAATATTTCAAAATAAAGAAGGGATATGTGATTACAAAGATTTAGTGCAAGTGTATTCATATTCCACATGATGATGAGGAGTGAAACATTCTAAAAATAGAAATTGGTGTGGAAATACATTCTTTTAGGGAATAAAGAGAAATGTCCTATGTGATAGGGATAGAGACCTATAGGGATAGTTCTCGAAAGCCTCTTGACCTGATAAACAGAGAGCATAGGAGTCTATGATGAAGGGTTTAGTATTGTGTTGTGTTTTCCCAGTTTCTGAGACCAAACGAATTGTGTTGTGTTTTCCCAGTTTCTGAGAAAAAGTTTCTCGTTTCACAAGTCCAATTCATTTGGGACATGAATATATTGGACAAATCTAGACTCTTTTGGTTAGAGAACCAGTACGAGACATGAATATCTTGGACATGATTAATCAATCTTCACTAATGGTAGTGGGAGAATGATTATCCTATTAGGTATAATACATGTGATGTATTTACATACCTATTGGAACAAAAGCTAATACTTCAAATGGTGTTTAGAGAAATACCAATATGAATATCTTGAAGTGTTCAAGATTATCATAGATGAAGTGAAAATTTGGTAAAGTGTTAATTCTTGATGAGATCAATGAATGAAATACTTGGACCAAATGTTTGAGATCCTTTTGAATGATTATGATAGTGTATCATAGTGAACTCATGATTAAGGCATGGTGATGTCTAAATCAAGAAGGAATCATACTCTAAGGAGTTAGAGAATGATTATCGAATAACTGAATTCTTTTTAATAAAAGAATACCCTACACTAATAAAAGAAATTAAGAATCACAAGGGTTGTGAGTTCTTATATCCTTAACAGATACACCTTAATTATCTATGTGATGAGTCAACTATCTAGATGAATATGAGGAACCTAATTTTGAGTTATGGTTTATGACCATTACATCCTAAATGACATCCATGTGAACCATAAGGTATGACCTTGATGGTAGCACTCATTGGATGAAATCCATAAGTGCAAATGAATCATAAGTGTTAAGACACATGGATAACATTTGAGAAGGATGATGCTTGTTGATTGCAACTTAATGACTAAGACATTTGGCATATGGATACTAAAACCGCATTTCTATGAGGAATAAAACAAGGATGTGTATGTGACACAACCTATAAGGTTTATGAATCCACTAATGCAAATGAAGTCTATAAGTTACAATGGACTAATCAATGTGATTGATTGAGTACAAGCAACTCAGAATTGGATCTTTACTTTGATAATATAGTCAAAGGGTTTGACTGATATGTCAAAGATAAAGAAGGGATCTGTGATTTAGTGGGAGCGTGTTCACATTCCACATGTTGATGTGAAAAGGAAATGTTCTAGAATGGAAATCCAAAAGTGGAAATTATCTTTAGGGAAGATAGAGATGTTTCCTATTTGATAGGAATAGAGATCTATAGAGATAGTTCTCAAAAACCTCTTGACATGAAAAGAGAAAGCATACATTGGCAATCTTTACTGAAGGGTTCAGTATGCACAGATTCAGTGGGAGAAAACTTGTCCATGTTACATGGAGTTAATATCCCAAGGCCAAGTGTCCAATTCTTATGAAGAATGGGAACACTAAGAATAGATATGGATCTATCATGTATGTAATCATCCCATTATCTTGCATGTCAAGAATAAAATGCATTCATCATCTTATATGTAGGACATGACAATATGATGTGCTCATCCTAATAACTCATATGTGGGACATGATGAGTGGATGTCTGTGTACTTCCAGTAAGGGTTGCTGGAACACCATGAGAACTTAATAAGTACTTGGGAAGTACTAGTTCTATGGAGATAAGGAAGAGTTCGATGTAAAGAGTTACATTGATGCGAACTTCCGAAAAGACAGAAAATAAATCACAAAATATATATAGGATATATAAAAGTGAAAGTTTGTTAATAATTGGAAGTGTTCCAATAAAAGGAAATGTTGAGTATCTATGTGTTAGAGAACAGCAGTGGATACTATATGGATCTGGAAGTTCATGAGATGAACTTATAGATATTCCGCTCATTGATGACAAGTATGGAATCCTTGATCATGCAATGTGGCTAAAGGTTAGCAAAGGAATACTATATCGCATATTACGTCAGCTCCATCTCATACGTGTGACGTACAATGAAGAGATGTGAGACATGCAATTTATACTGACTTTGGTAAGGTGTTGCCATAACTCACTATGATCGCACTAGAGAATAGTAACATGTGGGACATGTTTGAAGATCACTATGAATATGATTCAAGGGTGATTGGCTCGCAGTGCAAGTGGGAGTCTGTTGGTATGTATGCCCTGAGAGCCAATCATGGGATGATTGGTGGGATACATTAAGATTGATTTGATAAACATCAAAGGCAAGCTTCCAATTCTTTCTAGTTCTGTCATATGAGATAGTGATAGAACATATTGAATGTCTAGAGAATGACAGTACTCAATGACGTATGCCTTCAGGTTCAGGACCTGAACGATGAGATCATATGTATGCTAAGAGTTTGTACAGTCTTGTTATGTCACTAGTCGGATATCATTGTGGAAGGTAGATAGACAACAATGACACGCAAGACTAGATTGTGGTGTTGGTTGATGACAGAATCTCATTAGTCATGATATAGAGATATCAAACCAAACACATAGGTACTTTTTAGAGAACAAGTGTACCGGACAGACCCACTGTGGGTTCGACACATAGAACCATGACATGCTAGTCACAGTCAGTACTCACAGTGATGGTGGTGAGTGTGATTCTTTGACCTGAAATCACTACACTCAACACATGTCGTTGGGCACACTTTGACATCATCAAACGTAGTCCTGAAACATGGGTTGTTATAAATGTGATGATTGGGTGGCTTTGACACATGGGGCTTTTGAGGGGTGAGTGATAGATATGGGATTTGTCCCTCCTGAGGGAGTTTGATATCTAAAGCCACTTGATGAGTAGGATTGAAATAGGTGTGCGCACGCATGTGTGAATTAGTATGTGATATTGATGTCATACATATCTTTTCCAATCTACTCTGAGATCAAGAAAGTGAATGAACGTTTACAGCATGATTGTTCCATAGCTCGAGTTCATTCAGGATATCAGTGACAAAGGAATTATACATTCGTTGTAACACCATTCACAGATTGTAGGATTGAAAGTTGTTCTCCAACTTTCTATTTCACTTGGGTAGCACTGATGTGTGACTAGGCACCGCTCTTTGCTTGTGAAGTCATAAATGTTATGGACTTTCACTACCAATGTGAAATAGACCTGTAGGGTCACACACGTAAGATTTAACCTAGAAGAGGAGTTTTGTCCACAAACAATGTTTAGATTGATTACTAAAGGAGTTTAGTAGTTCAATTAAACACTCAATTAATTGATAGCTCAAAATCATAGTGTTCAAGGTGTTGGATAGATTGATTAGAGTATCGGATTGATTGAAACTACAAATGACTGATTCTACTCAATCTGCACTCCCAACCGATCGGCTCATGAGATGAACCGATCGGCTCATCTTGGTGAACCGATCGGCTCAGGTTGTGAGTCGATCTGCTCATGGACATGATGAAACAATCGCTTCAAGTGTTGAAACGATCGGTTCAACTATTACAACTGAGCAAATTGGGAAAGTAGGATTGGTGAGAATTGTCCTTTCGTTTCACTTGCCAAATTTGATAGGAACAAGGATTGGTATTTGATACCAATTAGAAACAAAAGAGAAAAAGTCAATCGGGAACTGACCAGGGCCATGAAATGACCGGTTCAGAAGTGAACCAACCGGTTGAGGTGTCACAACCGATCGGTTGAGGTGTCAACCGACCAGCTCAGGTCCCCAACCGACCATTTCAGTTGTGAAACGATCAGTTCAGGTTGCGAGTTGGTTGTTTTGCGGAAAATCTCGAACCCTTCTACTCCTGCTTTTAGTCCCGCATTGCCCGGGATGGAGAACCCTATCCCATGACCCTCCTATATATAGGGGTATTGGGGGCTTCTCAAAGAACAACTTAGTTCAAACCAGTTGCTCTGCAAAGTTGTCGTTCTCTCTGGTTTTGCTAACTGAGAGAGAGCCCGAGCAAGTGCTACCCGATAAGGGAGGCACAGTAAGGGAAAGACAACTACAGTTGCGACTGGTGGCAGGAGAGTGTGTTGGCAACTAGTACGCTGACAGGAGGGTGCGACTCATTCAAATTCCTTGTGGGACAAGTATATTGGAGTTCCATGTGGTCTGTGTCGATTACTTCAGAGGCAGGAGGTTTCTACCGCTAGGAGGATAGCCTTCAATCCCATCAGTCCTGGTGTGACCAGGAGTTGCACAGACACCGTCCAAGACCAAAGGTGAAGACCGCGCAAGGTGTGAGGTATTGTCGCCGAGCAAGCCTCGGGACAAGGTATGATTCCACAAACCGTCTTTTCCTATTGTATAGAGGTTGACGCGTTTCCTTGTTCTGGGTTTGGGGAGGAACTTTTTTTTTTCCGCTGCCTTCTCTGCCTCTCCTAAAACCCAACAGTGGTATCAAAGCCACGTCAACTGCTCTGTACTTTAGGGATTATCGATATGATCGATTTTGGTTTGCCGCCTTTATTTATTGCATATGATGCGAATAATATTGGCTTTATGCATGTCCAATCCTAAATCCACAAATCCCAATCTACATATATGATATGTATTATTAATGCACTCGATACGCGTTGCCCTTAAACGAGTTTTGTGGTGGATGTATAGCGTGGTTATGGCCAATAAACCCTATCTGTGTATGGTTGAATGTGGTTGCTTGCATCTCGGTCTGCACACCGATCTTCCGTCTCCTATTCCTGATGTGACTCGAAATAATTCAAGATTTCTTTCCTTCCTTTGCTCCCCTCGAATGTAACTCAAGGTTTCTCTTTTTACAATGTAAAATAGGATAGAATTGTATTTCCTATTATGTCAAAGAATGGCGGACATCCTGACGACAGCTGAGATGATCGGTTCAAGGCGTGAACTGATAGGTTGATGTTCGAGACGATCAGTTCAAGGAGTGAGTCGATCGGTTGATGACCAGTTCGAGGGGCGAGACGACCGGGTGGCAGCCATGATGAGATGCACCACGACCAAGCAAATCGATCGGTTGGAGGAGTTAACTGGTCGGTTGGTGGCACCCAGCCGACCAGTCTGATGGCGAGCCGATCATTCATGTGATGAGTTGATCAAAACCAGAAAGGCAAAACACAGAGTTCATCTTGTACATGTTGCATGTGATGTAGACCTAGATGACCATGATTCCTCTTGGCTCGAGGAATCACATTAGGATGGCCATAATCATCGCTTTTATCATTTTTCATGTTTTCTATGGGATATAGCATGTATATGATACGTACTATGTATTGTGGTGATTGGATATGTATATGTATATAAAAACCAAATCCCTCATTAAATATTAAGTTTTAGATGTCATCCAAATGCGACACACGCAAAAAGCTTGATCACCAAGTGTGGGCATGCCCTAGCGTGGTGCACCGTCTATCACGTGGAAGCGTGAAGGATGAATGTGTGGGTCTGCCCTAGTCGGGTGCATATTCATTGTGTTTCCTTTGGGTCGGACTTAACAAAGTGATCTAGATGGGATCTAGTACCTTGAGGCATGGAGATGATCATGGCGAGGAGTTGCATATGACATCTTATCAAGAGTTGCATATGATGCAATTGGCAAGAGTTGCCTACCTGAGAGATCTATGTTGTGGGTGACAGCCCTAGCTGGTCCATGACTTAGAGGATTTCAGGATCTTGCCCACTAGAAGGTGGTACGCTGCAATCTTCCGAATTGATGGTGAGGGCTATCAATTTGAACTAAAATAGTGGGAGCGATAATTAATTAAAGGCCTAATTATATCATCAACTTTTCAAATCAATCAAATAAGTGAAAAATGAGTTTTGGACTAAAATTGCATATTTCCTTTTGTAGCACAAATGGCAACAAACAACAATCATTTTTCTTTGCGATCGGTCGTTGAAAAGGACAAGCTTAATGGGACAAACTTCCACGAATGGTATAGGACATTGAGAATTGTTCTCACTCAAGAGCGAAAGCTCTATGTCCTGGATACTCCAATTCTAGAGGAACCTGCTCCTAATGCACCAAAGGCAGAAAGGGATGCTTACAAGAAGCATTATGATGATGCCATTGATGCAAAGTGCTTGATGTTGTGCTCTATGAACCACGAGTTGCAGAGACAACATGAGAACATGGGTGTCATTGAGATGATTCAGCATCTCAGGAACATATATGAAGATCAAGCACGGCAAGAGAGATACAATGTCTCAAGGGCACTGTTCAAGTGCGTCATGATAGAAGGAGATCCAGTTGGTCCTCACACACTCAAGATGATTGGGTATGTGGAGAACCAGACAAGACTGGGATTTCCAGTGAGCCAAGAGTTGGCTATTGATGTGATACTGCAATCGTTACCAGAATCCTACAGTCAGTTTGGGATGAACTACAACATGAACAACTTTGATAGGCCACTTTCAGAGTTGTTGGGCATGTTGAGGACAGTCGAGATACAGATGAAGAAGGACAAGCCTAAGTCTGTGATGGTGATCACGAGCAAGAAAGGCAATTCCAAGCACAAGGGCAAGGGAAAAGCTAAGAAAGGTTCTGATGTTATCCAGGAGCCCAAGTCATCTTCAGCTCTCAAGGACAAGGGAGGCGTGACCAAGAAAGGAAATCGCCACCATTGTCAAAAGCCAGGACATTGGAAAAGGAATTGTCATCTCTATTTGGAAGAACAAAAGAAGAAGGAGGCGACAGCCGTCTCTACTTAAAGGTATCATGAAAGTAAACTTGTAACACTTTTTGAGGTATATGATACCAAGATGTAAAGTGTAAAGCACTCAATAAATGGGGCAAGTGTTGCCACCATAGATAGGATTACTTTAGTTTATTTTCAGCCTAAAAGGCATGTAATACAGTTGTGAACTGCTATTACATATTTGCCAATAGATAGAAACACTTTATTTTTGCATACTGTATGACAATGATGGCAATCAATAAAGAGATGTTTCAATTTCTAAAGATAGGATCTTTGTCGCAATGCCTTGTTTATCTTGTGGTATTTGATATGCATAAGATAAAATGATACTTAAAAGTTATAGATAACTCAAACAATCAAATTAGCATTAACCATGAGAAATTCATTTCTAGTTTCCATGTGATGGATAAATCTAGACTCTTTTGGTTAGAGAAACAGTAAGAGACATGAATATCTTGGACATGATTAATCAATCTTCACTAATGGTAGTGGGAGAATGATTATCCTATTTGGTATAATACATGTGATGTATTTACATACCTATTGGAACAAATGCTAATACTTCAAATGGTGTTTAGAGAAATTGCAATATGAATATCTTGAAGTGTTCAAGATTATCATAGATGAAGTGCAAATTTGGTAAAGTGTTAATTCTTGATGAGATCAATGAATGAAATACTTGGACCAAATGTTTGAGATCCTTTTGAGTGATTATGATAGTGTATCATAGTGAACTCATGATTAAGGCATGGTGATGTCTAAATCAAGAAGGAATCATACTCTAAGGAGTTAGAGAATGATTATCGAATAAATGAATTCTTCTTAATAAAAGAATACCCCAAACTAATAAAAGAAATTAAGAATCACAAGGGTTGTGAGTTCTTATATCCTTAACAGATACACCTCAATTATCTATGTGATGAGTTGTTCATGTGATGAGTCAACTATCTAGATGAATATGAGGAACAGAATTTTGAGTTATGGTTTATGACCATTACATTCTAAATGACATCCATGTGAACCATAAGGTATGACCTTGATGGTAGCACTCATTGGATGAAATCCATAAGTGCAAATTAATCTTAAGTGTTAAGACACATGGATAACATTTGAGAAGGATGATGCTTGTTGATTGCAACTTAATGACTAAGACATTTGGCATATGGATACTAAAACCGCATTCCTATGAGGAATAAAACAAGGATGTGTACGTGACACAACCTATAAGGTTTATGAATTCACTAATGCAAATGAAGTCTATAAGTTACAATGGACTAATCAATGTGATTGAATGAGTACAAGAAACTTAGAATTGGATCTTTACTTTGATAATATAGTCAAAGGGTTTGACTGATATGTCAAAGATAAGGAAGGGATCTGTGATTCAGTGGGAGCGTGTTCACATTCCACATGTTGATGTGAAATGGAAATGTTCTGGAATGGAAATCCAAAAGTGGAAATTATCTTTAACTCACACATCATATATTGAATCACATGAATATGGTCATACATTTCTCAGTCTTGCTTGTCAAGAAGCCTTGGATATCAAACTCATATAGGAGGGACAAATCCAATTTACATCACTCACACTCAAATCCCCAAGTGTCATAACTACCTGATCATCATGTTCATGACAACCCTTATTTTAGGATTATGTTTGATGATGTCAAAGTATACCGAACGACATGTGATGAATGTAGTGATTTCAGGTCTAAGAACCACGATCACCACCCATCACTATAAGAGATGATTTAGACTACAATTATGTGGTCTTCATATTTCACTCTCATGGTGGGTCTTCCTGATACACTGTTATCTAACATGTATCTATGTGAGTGACTTGATATCATATACCATGACTAATGATATTATGTCATTCGTCAACACACACTCTAGTCTTATGTATTACTTTTGTCTATTTTTCTTCCATAGTAATATCCAATAAGGGACATAGCAAGAATGTATATGTATACTCTTAACATCTGTATGATCTCATTGTTCAAGTCATGTACTTCAAAACATGCATCATTGAGTAATATCATTCTTTAGACATCTACTTACATTTATGTCATTATCTCATGACTGAGACAAACAGAATAGGCAGAATTACCTTTTATTATTATCAAATCAAGTATTCAATTGCACACTCCAACCATCATATGATTGTCTCTCAGGGCATACATACCAATAATAAAGGTGATGAATGGGTAGTTCTGATACATGGGGATTGCGTGTGAGTGATGCAGATGTGATTTGTCCCTCCTACTAGAGTTTGATATCATTCCACTTGATAAGGGAGATTGTGAAATGCATGCGCATGCACATGTGAATCAATATTTGATATTGAGGTCACATATATCGTGGACAGTCTACTCATATTCGAGGAACATAGATTGAACATGGAGAGGATGATGATTCCATATCTCGAATTCATTTGGATATCAGAGACAAAGGAATTATACAATTGTTGCAACACCTTACACAAATTGTAGGTTGAAGTTGTTCTCCATATTTCCATTCAAATGGGTAGCACTGAAGTACAACTAGGTACCACTCTTTGCTTGTGTTGCTATAAGCTAGTTATGGAAACACACTACCAACGTGATATGGGACCTATAGGGTCACACACATAGGAACACATCTATAAGAGGAGTTTAATCATGAATGATGATTGGATTTAATACTAAAGTGTTTAGATATTCAATTCAAGTAACAAATCAGCTGACAAATCTCCCAACCAATCGAATCATGTGATGAAACAACCGTTTGGAGTGTCAGGTTGATTGGAAATTGAATTGGCTGAATTCTGCATGAGTCAGGACACTAACTGATCGACTCACTGAGTGGTCCAATCGGCTCAGGTTGGTGATACAACCAGTTCACCTAGTGAACCAATCGGCTTGGCCATGCCAACTGAAGATTTTGGTAATTTTCCCAAAATTTTTAGAATTATTTATTGTTTCTCTTGCTCAGTTTGATTGGTGTGAGGAATTAATGTTGAAAATTGATTGGAAACTAATTTTCAATTAATATGTGATTGGGAAACATGGAGAAACGACTTGTTTGGGTTGTGAAATGACTGGCTCGCATGTGAACTGACTGGTTTGGTTTCCAACTGACCAGTTCGATGCTCACAGGTTCTGAAGATTCATGATCTTTCAGTCCCTTCAACTCCCACACAGATTGGGGACCCAGACCCTAAACCCTTCTATAAATAGAGGGGTATGGGGGGCTTTCTAGAACACAACTCAATTGACTCTGACAATTGTTTTCCTCTCTAGTTGTGGGAACCAATACAGAGATCGAGCAAGTCCTACCTGTAAAACGGACGGATATCAACGGAGACACAATTCTGGGAGGAATCGTTGATGACTAGTACATCAAAGGGAGGGACAACTCCTTGATGTTTGTTCTACAAGAATGACATGAGTTCTAATTGGTCTGTGTGGACTTCTCTAGAGGCATGGATACTTTTCCCGCTAGGAGGACTACGTCAGTCTACAGTTCAAGGTGGCATTCATGCATAATTTGTTTGAGTCTGCAATATGTGGTGAAGACCAAGAGATGCATAGACGTCGTCCAAATGAAACAAGGAGTGTTGCACTACTCCAACAAATTTTAGTCAATAGACTTGCTCCATGACCAGGTAAAAACTTGTTAAACCATCGATCCTATTTCATAGTACTTGATGTGATCCTATTAGTCGGGGAAATATGAATAGATAAATTTTTGTTTTCACTTCCTTATTATGTGCCCATATTGTTGATATAGTATGCCCAGAGAGCCAATCATATGATGATTGCAATGAGGCATATGATACTTGATATGATAATGATAAAGGTAATTACGTCTATTATGTTTGTCTTAGTCATGAGATGATGACACATACATGATAGACGTCTAAAGAATGATGTGTTTCGATGACATATGTCTTCAGGTTAAGGACCTGAATAATGAGACCATATGTATGATAAGAGTACATGCATTCTTGTTATGTCCCTAGTCAGATATTAATGTGGAAGCAAAATAGACAATAGTAATACATAAGACTAGAGTGTGTGTTGACTGATGACAGAGTCTCATTAGTCATGATATATGATATCAAGTCAAGCACACAGATATATGATAGTAAATAGTATATCGGACATACCCACCATGGGAGTGATACATGGATACTATGGAATGATAGTCACAATCATATCTCATAGTGATAGTGGTTCTTAGAACTGAAATCACTACACTCATCACATGTTGTTGGATACACTTTGATATCATCAACGCATTCTAGAAACACAGGTGTTATAAAGGTGATGATTGGGTGACTTTGACACATGGGGATAGGCTGTAAGTGATAGAGATGGGATTTGTCCCTCCTACAAGGTGTATGATATCTAGGGCCCCTTGATAAGTAAGACTGAGAATTGTATGGCCATACACATGTGATTCAATATACGATATGTAAACTCACATGCATCTCAAATAGTCTGTTCCAGGTCAAGGAACATGGAATGAATGTTGAAGAGGATGATGTTCCATGCCTTGAGTTCAATCCAGATGTCAGTGACAAAGGAACTATACGATCATTGTAATACTAATCACAGATTGTAGGTTGAAGTTGTTCTACAACTTTTTGAGTTACTTGGGTAGCAATGATGAGTTATTAGATTCCTCTCATTGCTTGTGATGCCATAAGTTGTTATGAACAATCACTGCCAACATAAATTGGAACCTGCAGGGTCACACACATAGGATACCCCTACAAGAGGAGATTGTTTGTTAATGATGTTTAGATTGATACTAAAGATGTTTAGGTACTCAATTAAACATACAAATGATTGACTGGACTAAGAACTATCAATTTCAAGTGTTGAACTAGGTGGTTAGAGTGTCAGGTTGATTGGAGACTGCATTGGCAATGTCAGGACTGCCAACTGACTGGTTCACCCTTGTGAGTAGATCAACTAGTGTGAGCCAACTGACCAGTTCACTTGGCGAACTGGGTGGCTCATAGTCATGCCAACCAAGGAAATAAGTATTTTCCCGATTGGAGGAAAACTTTCACGTTTCACTTATTCAATTTGATTGAAATAGGGATTAATCTTTGCATTAATTCAAAATACAATTAAGGAAAGTCAACTGTGGGCAAGTATGAGAAGTGAAATGACTGGTTCACTTGGAAAACCAATCGGCTCACCTGCCCAAATGACCGGTTCAGATATGAACCAATCAGCTCACACTCCCAACCGACCAGATCATTTGGGAACTGCCCGGTTTTCCTGCCGCAGTACAAACTATTCATTGAATTTTTGGATCCTTCTACTCCCGAACAGACTGGGAATCCTAACCCCTGCCCTCTACTATAAATAGAGAGGTACTGGGGGCTTCTCATAACACACAACTCAGAACATCAGTTGCTCTATAAAGTTGTTGTCCTCTCTGGTTCTGGTGAGAGAGCCCGAGAAAGTGCTACCCAACTAGGGAGGCACGGTGAGGGAAAGACAACTACAGAAAAACAGTCTGATTTTGGGAGAGTAGGTTGATGGTAGTGCACCAACAAGAGGGTCATCTACTTCCTTCCAGTTCTTCTAGAATGATAGGAGTTCTAGGTGGTTTGTGTAGACTATCTATAGAGGCGAGAGATGTCTGCCGCTCAGGAGGACATGTCAATCGCAGTCTGTGGTGGAGGTCAGAGTCCATGGCGAAGACAAGGAGCTACACATACACCATCTAAGACATGGCATTGAAGACCGCATAGGGTTGCAAGGTATTCTCACTGGGCAAGCCCCAGGACCAGGTATATATCGCTAAAACCATCCTTCCCATTACATAGTCGTTGATGCGATCTCTTGTTATGGATTAATGGCTAGTAAAATTTTTGTTTCCGTTGCCTACTCTGATGCCAGAAAACCCAACAGTGGTGTTAGAGCCATGTCAACATTCTGTGTTTTGGGATAAATCTATATGATCGGATTTTGGTTTTATCCCCATTTATTTATTACATACGATGTGAATATTTAAAACAAATAATATGCATATCAAACTAAATACCACATGCGACAACAAATTAATATGCATATATGATATGGTATATATGTAATTGATACATGTCACCCTAAAACGATTTTGATGGTGATGTGTAGCATGGTTATGGCCTATAAACCCTATGTGTGCTTGGTTGGTTACAGTTGTTTGCATCTTAGTTTGTGTATTGAACCTCTATCTTATCTTCAAAATGTAACTCGAGATAACTCAAGATCCTTTCTCTTCTACCTTTGCTTCCCCGAATATAACTCGAGGTTTCCCAAAGATTATTTTAAGTAGGATAGTTTATTTTCAGTTTCATGAAAGAAGAAGACGTTATGCACCCGATGAGCTCACCACCTGGAGGATCAATGGTGATTCCCAGATCTACCGGGTGATGGCCCAACCGCTTGTTGGAGGTGTCCAGACATCAGAGGCCAGATTGACCAACCAACTGACCAGGAGGAGAGTCGATTGTGTCATTGGATGAGTCAATCAACCCATAATAGTTCAATCATAGAGATCTTCATCAATGATAGGTTGCATGTGATGTGGACCTTAGATGATCGTAATTCCTTGTGGCTCCAAGGAATTACAATAAGATGGCCATAATCATCACTTTTATCAATATTGCATGTTTTCTCATTGTGGTTATAGCATGTATATGATATGTACTACAAATATGTGATGATTGGATATGTACATGTACTTATATAAAATCCCTCAAATAAAATATTAAAGTCTAAGATGCCTTCCATAAGAAGCACCGATGAAAAGCTTGATCGACCAAGTGTTGGCATGTCGTCCATCTCGTGGAAGTGTGATGGTAGTTATGTACATTTTCACAAAGCATGGTGCATATCTATCATGTCGGCTTTTGGGTCAGACTTGATTGGTGACTTAGAGAGCCCAAGCCCTGAGGCATGAAGATGATTATGGCAAAGAGTTGCACATATCATCTATCTAAGAGTTGCATATGATGCAATTGGCATGATGGCCTACCAAAATAGTCAAGTTGTGGGTGACTAGCCAAAGCTGAGTCATGACTTGATGAAATATGGATTTTGGCCACTAGAAGATTGTACACTGTAATCTTCTGAATTGATACATGAGAGTTATCAATTTGAAAAAAATAGTGGGTGCGATAATTAATTAAAGGCCTAATTAATATCGACAAATTTATCAAATCAAACAAATCAAAATTTGTTTTGAAAAGTTGCAAAATTCTTTTGTAGAATCCAAATGACAAACACAAATACATTATCATTGCGATCAGTTTATAAATGGGATAAACTTCAAATCTGGTTCGGGAACATTGAGAAGTGTTCTCAATAGTGAGTGTAAACTCTAAAGTCCTTGAAAGATCAGAGCCAGTGGAACCACTCGAAATGCGCCTAAGGCTAAAATTGGATGCTTACTTGAATTATTCCAATGATGCCTAAGGCATCAAGAACCTTATGCTGAGCTATGTGAACTATGAGTTTCATAAATATCTTGAAGCATGGAAATTCTTGAGATGGTTATAAATCTTAAGAATCATGTAAAGCATGAAAGATATAATGTTTTCAAAGTGATGTTTGAGTATAATTAGATAGATGGAGATCAAGTATAATCTCATATGCTCAATATGATTGTGCATATAGATTAACTATGATTTCTTATAGGTCAAGAATTGCCCAAACATATGATTCTATAAATCATTGTGTGAATCCTATAGCATGTTTATCAAATGTTGAGAAACTTGGCCAAACCACTGTCTGAAGTGCTTGGCATGTTGATGTGAAAGCATGAATGAAGAAAGGATAAAACATGTGATAATGATCAGTAGAGTGAAGTCCATAGAATAAAGTAAGGTCAAGAAGTGATTTAAAGACAAGCTTAGGTCCAAGTCTTCATCACTCAAGATATGGAGAGGGGTAAGTTGGAAAAGGAAATAACGTCTCTATAGAGGATCTCGGGAAGATTAAAGAGATAGAGATCTCTAGTTTAGGACCTAAGAAGAAGTAAGCTAGAAACTGTGTAGAGCAAGAGTTGCTACAATTACAATTACAATATGACATTCATGGGCATATAATAGAATTAGTGAATTTCTATTATACATCTGCCATCAATTAGATCGTCATACATCTTGTATGGCCAAGAGTGTAATGAACTAATATTTCATTTCAAAGAAATGATATTTGACGGAAATGCCTATGTCTCATCAACTATACTTGACAGTTAAAGAGACAAATGTGTGTGACACATGTAATGAATGACATGATAACTCAAACTAAAAGGTAATCAATAGTACTTCAATATATTTACTAATGACCTCAGTAGATATGGTAGTTTTATTTAATAAAATACAAACATAAATCTCTTGAAGTGTTCAAGGGGATCATAAATGAAGTACATAACAAACTTGGTATGAGTATTAAATTTCGATATGATCGATTTGAAGATACTTTAAATCAAAAGTTTGAGAACCTTCTGGAAGATCATGATAATGTATCATGATGGACTCCACCTGAAACACAATGATAGTGTATCATGAGAAGTGCATCAGAAAGAAGGAATCACACCTTGATAAGTCATAGTGGGATTACTAGCTAAACTTCAAATTTCCTTTTGGGCACATGCTTAACACCAAAACAATGTACCATCTAATTAGTTCAAGGACGCCATATGAGATATGGAAGAGGAAGTGTCCTGATATGTCTTTATAAAGATTAAGATTGAAAGCCTAAATAAGAAAATGTTTCTTAAAAGGTTTTGTCCACAAATCGCATAAATGTTATTTTGTTGAATACTACTTTGACATCCAAATCCAATAACAACAGTGTTTTAGATGGCTGCATTCCTAAATGAGAACCTAGTTCTAAAGGAATCAGTGGCAAAGAAAAGTAGGACTCAAAATGTTTGAGGAAAACAAGGAAAACATTGAACTTAAAGAGGTACATTGGGAATAAAGAGAATCACAAAATGTTGTGGAATCTCAAAATTCCTTAAGTAACACACAAAACTCATGGTTCTGGTAGAACATGCCTAGAGATTGAATGATATATGATATCTTATGGACAAGAAGGCAATGAGTTGATCATATAATGAGTCAACAATCTACCTAGAAGCTAATGAGAGCCAGGAACTAAGATATGGCTTGAAGCCATGTAATCCAATATGGACTCCATGTACATCAACAAAGTATGACTTTAGTTGATCAACTTGAAGGGTTAAAACCCATAGGGCACTTTTGGGTCTTCTACAAGAAGACTGACATGGAGGATAAGTTGGTTGCAAAGATTTTCTAACAAGTTCAAGGTGTTGAACATGATGAAATCCTTTTAGCAGTTACCAAGAATAAATCCATCAGGATAATGCTTGTTATTGTAGCTTAATGTGACTGATATATGGCGTATGGATGTTAAAACTACATTTCTTAAATGGAATATTGTGTAAGATGTGTATATAACACAGCCTAAAGGTTTTATAAATCCAATAATGCAAATAAAGTCTATAAAGTTGCATAGATCAATCTTTGGATTGAAGCAAGCACCTCAGAACTAGATCTTCAATTTGACAAGATAGTCAAAGAGTTTGGCTTGAGTCAGAATGAAGATGTAATGTGTGATTATAAGAATTTAGTGGGAGCATATATATATATATATATATTCCACATATTGATGGGAAATAACATCCTTATACTACAAATATTAAAACATGGCAACAAAGTGTATTCTAAAGTTTTAAAGAAGCATCCTATGTGATAGGAATCAAGATCTATAGAGACAGATCAAGAGGGATTCTTGACCTAAGAAAGAGTATACATCGACAAGATGTTGAAAGGGTTCAACATGATGAGAGAAAACATGTCCATGTTCCATGGAGTCCGTCTCTCAAGAGCTAAGTGTCCCAATTCTTATGAAGAGTAAGGAACACATGGATAGATGTCATATGCATTCACAATTGGATCTATCACGTATGGACTCATCTTGTTATCTTGTATGTATTAGACATGATAAGAATATATGAACTAATTATCTTTTATGTATTAGACATTACAAGAATATACCAACTCATCATGTTGTATGTATTGGACATGATAAGAAGATATGAAATCATCATCTTGTATGACAAGATGATATAAATATCCAGTTATTTGGTATGCATTGGACATGACGAATGGATATTTGTTGAACTCTAGTAAGAGTTATTAGAATACCATGAAGGACATCTTTGCGTACTTGAGAAGAACTAAAAGGATTAGTTCTTTAATTATGGTAATAGGGAAGAGTTGGGTGTAAAGAGTTACACCGATGCAAGCTTCCAAAATGACAAAATTGTGTTTGACCTTGGAATAAGAATTGTTAGTTGGAAATGTTCCAATATAAAACAATTGATTAATTCTACAATAAGAAGTCAAGTAACTTAGTGTTACAAACACTATAAAGGATACTATATAGATCTAGAAGTTCGTATGGATGAACTTATGGGAGGTTTCGACCATTGGTGTCTTAGTAGTAATATTGTGACAACAATGGAGCTACTAGTCAGGCAAAGGAATTTCAGATAGCATACTATGACACTTCCATCTCATATGAGTTGTCGTACAGTGACGGGATGTGAAACATGTAATATACCGACTTGAAGAAAATGTTGCTTACCCTCTATAAAAGCACTTGTGCAGAAGAAACATGATGGACATGTTAATATCACTTGGAATATGAGTCATGGGAGATTGTCTCTAAGTGCAAGGGGGAGTCGGTTGATATAGTACGCCCGACGAGCCAATCATATGATGATTGAAATGAGGCATATGATACTTTATCTGATAATGATAAAGGTAACTCTATCTATTATGTTTGTCTCAGTCATGAGATGATGACACATACATGTTAGATGTCTACAGAATGATGTGACTCGATGACATATGTCTTCAGGTTAAGGACCTAAACAATGAGACTATATGTATGATAAGAGTACATACATTATTGTTATGTCCCTAGTCAGATATTACAGTGGAAGAAAAATAGACAACAATAATACATAAAACTAAAGTGTGTGTTGACTGATGAAAGAGTTTCATTAGTCATGATATATGATATCAAGTCAAGCACATAGATATATGTTAGAAAATAGTATATCAGACAGACCCACCATGACAGTGATACATGGATACCAAGGAATGGTAGTCACAATCGTCTCTCATAGTGATAGTGGTTCTTAGACATAAAATCACTACACTCATCATATGTCATTGGGTACACTTTTACATCATCAAATGCGTTCCTAAAATACGGGTGTTATAAAGATGATGATTGGATGACTTTGACACATTGGGATAGACTGTGAGTCATAGATATGGGATTTGTCCCTCCTACAAGGAGTATGATATCCAGGGCCCCTTGATAAGCAAGATTGAGAATTGTATGGCCATACTCATGTGATTCAATATATGATATGTGAACTCACATGCATCTCAGACAGTCTGCTCTAGGTTAAGGAACACAGATTGAATGTTGAAGAGGATGACGTTCCATGCCTTGAGTTCAGTCTGGATGTTAGTGAAAAAGGAACTATACGGTAATGATAACACTAATCACAAATTGTAGGTTCAAGTTGTTCTCCAACCTTTTGAGTTTCTTGGGTAGAAACGATGAGTTACTAGATTTTGCTCATTGCTTGTGATGTCATAAGTTGTTATGAACAATCATTGCCAACATAAATTGGAACCTATCGAGTCACACACATAGGATACCCCTGGTAGAGGAGATTGTCCATGAATGATGTTTAGATTGATACTAGAGGTGTTTAGGTACTCAATTAAACATATAATTGACTAAATGGACTCAGAACTATCAAGTTCAAGTGTTGAACTAGCTAGTTAGACTATTAGGTCGATTGGAGACTGCATTGGGAATGTCAGGACTGCCAACTGACTGATTCACCCGTAAGTTGATCGGCTGGCGTGAGCCAACTAACCGGTTCACTTGGTCAACCGGGAAACTCACAGTCCTGCCAATCGAGGAAATAAGGATTTACCCAGTTGGAGGAAAACTTGCATGTTTAACTTGTTTAATTCTATTGGAATAAGGATTAATCTTTGCATTAATTGGAAAGGATTAACGAAAGTCAATTGTGGGCTAGTCTAGTAAGTCAAATGATTGGTTCACTTGGTGAATCGATCGGCTCACCTACCCAAATGACCAGTTCATCTATGAACTGATTGGCTCACACTACCAACTGACCGGTTCATTTGTGAACCGACCGGTTTTTCTGCCATAGTACAAATTATTCATGGAATTTCTCGATCCTTCTACTCCCGAACAGATTGGGAACCCTAACCCTTCCCTCTACTATAAATAGAGGAGTAATGAGGGCTTCTCAAAACACACAACTCAGAACATCAGTTTCTCTACAAAGTTGTTGTCTTCTCTGGTTGTGGTAACCGAGAGAGCCCGAGCAAGTGTTACCCAACTAGTGTGCCATAGTGAGGGAAAGACAACTATAGAATAGTAGTCTGAGTTCAGAAGAGAAGGTTGGTGCTAGTACACCAACAGGAGGGTCGTCTCCTTCCTATTAGTTCTTCTAAAATGACAGGAGTTCTAAGTGGTCTGTGTGGACTATTTTTAGAGGCAGGAGATGTCTTCCGCTTAGGAGGACATGTCATCCGCAGTTTGTGGTGGAGGCCAGAGTCCATGGAAAAGACCAGGAGCTGCATAGATAGTGTCCAAGACATGGAATTGAAGACCGCACATGGTTGTGAGGTATTATCATTGGGCAAGCCCCAGGACCAGGTATATCTCACTAAAACCATCATTCCCTTTACATAATCATTGATGCGTTCTCCTGTTATGGGTTAATGGACAGTAAAAATTTTGTTTCCACTGCCTACTCTGATGCCATAAAACCCAACACATATTTCCCAATAGTAGTATCAGAGCCACATCAATTTACTATGTTTTGGGATATTGATATGATCAAATTTTTGGTTTTTATAATTTATTTATTTCATATTATGTGAATATATAGATAGGTTCATATATGTATCCAATCAAAGATAACATAATCCCAAATTAATATATATGTATATATATAAGAAATTTAAACAATCACACTAAAAGGGAGTTTTAATGGTGGATGTCTAGCGTGGTTATGGCCAATAACCCTAATATTTGTTGGTGGTTGAATGGATGTTTTATTCCTATTTTATCTTGATTTGCATACCAAGACTCTACCTCCTTATTCCCAATGTAAAGTTGATTCTTTCCTACATTTTCTCCCCTCAAATGTAAGTTGAGGTTTCTCTTTACCATGTAATAATTTTAATAGCAATAGGATAGTTTCCTTTCTTGCAAAGGTGAAGATGGTGATCAACATTAGGCGAGCCGACCGTTTCACGTGATGAGTTGATCGGATGGAGGACCAAGGAGAGCATATCACAAGATGCAAACTGAATGGTTGGTGGATCCAACCAACCATCTAGAGGTGTCTAGACATCATTTGGATAGGAGGCCAACTGACTATTTCAGGAGACCAACCAACCAACCAAGGGGCGAGACAATTGATTTAAGGATTGAACTAATCAACTCATATTGGAAAGCACAGATTTATACCAACAACATGTTCAAGCATGTGATGTTAACCTAGGTTGTAGTAATTCCTTGTGTCTCCAAGGAGTTACAGTAGATATGGCCATAATCATTGCTTTTTGTTTTATATTGCATGTTTCAAGGAGTTACAGTGGATATGGCCATAATCATTGATTTTTGTTTTATATTGCATGTTTACACTTTAGGATATAGAATGTATATGATACATACTATATATGTGGTGATTGGATACAATATATGTATATATATGATATATATAAAATACCTCAATCAAAACATATTAAGTCTAAGATGTTTTCCACAACCAGCACACATGAGAAACTTGATCAACTAAGAAGAGGTTACGCCTAAGTGTGGTTCTCTGTCCATCTCGTGGAAGTGTGATGGTAATAATGTAGGTTCTGCCCAAGTGGGGTGCATTATTATTGTGTCATCTTTTGGGTCAGGCTTAACTGTGTGACCCTAATGAGATTAAGCACCAAAAGCATGCATATGGATATGGTAAACAATTGCATATAGTCATCTATCCAAGAATTTCATAAGATACAATTGCCAAACGTTGCCTACCTTAATGGTTGATTATGGACGTTGCATCGGTTAGGTAATAATTGAATCATTTTGGATCTTGGCTCATTAGAAGATTTTTTACTGCAATCTTCTAAAGTGATAATTGAGGGTTGTCAATTTGATCAAAATAATGAAAGTGATAGTTAATTAAAGACCAAATCAACATCATCAAATTTTAATCAAATCAAATATATATATATACATAAATATATACATATATATATGTATATATACATACATATATATATACATATGTATATATATATGTATAAATATATATATATATATACATACATACATATACATATATGTATATATACATACATATATATATACATATGTATATATACAAACATATATATACATATATATATGTATATATACATACATACATACATATATATACATATGTATATATACATACATATATATACATACATACATACATATATATACATACATACATACATATATATATGATTGTTCATTCGTTACCCGCGTGGGTAACCAGATTTTCTCTACCCGCTGGCTACTCTCACATCCAAAAGAGTAACTATATGGTACACAAGAATAACTCTTCTGATCAAAAGAGTAACTGTATTGATATAAAAAGTAACTATGTGACTAAAAAGTAACTGCGCAGAAAATATACAGTCAGTAAATATATGGACGGGTTTTTTGATTTAGGTGGGGCAAATGATATTATTTTTGGATCAAATTTTTTGGCGAGCTAGATAAAATTCTCCTCTACAATTGCAAATAAAAAATAAAAAAAAATCAGGAAGGGTGCACGGGTATTAAATATGAGCCCTATATATATATATATATATATATATATATATATATGTACATATATATACATATATATACACATATATATACATACATATGTATACATATATATACACATATATATACATATATATACACATATATACATACATATATATACTTATATATACACACACATATATATATATATGTATGTATGTATGTATGTATATATATTTATGTATATATATGTATAAATAAATATATATATATGTACGTATATATATGTATATATGTGTGTGTGTGTGTCTATATATATATATATATATATATATATATATATATATACATATTGGTCTTTGAGAAGGAGAAGCTAAATGGGAACAAATTCCATGATTGGTTCAGGACGCTGAGAATTGTTCTCACACAGGAGTGCCAGCTCTATGTCCTGGAGAGACCAGAGGAAGAACCCCTTGTCAAAGAACATAAGGATGGCATGGACTCTTACAAGAAGCATACTAAAGATGTCATGGATGTCAAGTGTCTGATGCTATCCTCCATGAACAATGAGTTGTAGAGCCAGCATGACAACATAGATGTTATTGAGATGGTTAGACATCTCAAGAACATGTTCCAAGATCAGGAAAGATAAGAGAGATATGAAGTCTCTAAGGTGATATTCAAATGTAAGATGGAAGAAGGAGATCCAAGAAATCCTCATGTACTAAACCTTATTGGTTATGTGTAGAACCTATCTAGAGTGGGATTCCCCTTGGGTCAAAAGTTGACCACTGACATGATTTTACAGTCTCTTCTTGAGTCATACAGTCAGCTTGTCATGAACAACAATATGAATGACTTTGACAAGTCATTGACAGAGTTATTGGGCATGTTGAGAACAGTTGAGGCACGACTAAAGAAAGGAAAACCCAAGTATGTGATGATGATCAGAAAGATAAAGGGAAAGTCAAAAGCCAAAGGCAAGATTCAGAAGAGTTCTAAAGTTGGCCAGAATCCCAAGTCTTTAGGTCTCAAGGTAAAGGGAGGAGTAAAGAAATGAGGTGATTGTCACCCTTGTCAATAGTCTAGAAATTGGAAAAGGAATTTCCCTCTCTTTCTGGAGGAACTAAAGAAGATGAAGGAATGGGCTGAGGCCTCTACTTTAGGTATAAACATTATAAGATAATTCTAATTACTTCTTTATCTTGGTATGTGATATCGGATGTGGATCTAACATATGTTGATGTGTAGGATCTGACAAGAAGTAAAGCATTTATGAAAGGACAAATATGGACTACGTGGAGCAAGATTTTCTACAAGTTTAGTCACATTTAGAATTTATGTTAGCCCATTAGGCATGCAATAGAGTTAGTTGAACTGGTATTTCATTATGACAATAAATAGAAACATTTTACATTTAGCATCTTGTATGGACAAGAATGGCTATAAATAGAGTGTTATTAATATTTCTATTTAAAAGATATGATCTTGAATGGAATCCCAAATATCTAATGATCTTTATATGGAAGAATCTAAAGATGAATATTTATGATGTAAATACCAAATATTATAATTGATAGCTCAAACATTCTCTAGCATTGTCATCTATGGAACATATATAAGAAATGCATATATAGAATATATATTGATGTTTTTCTAGACTCTTTTGGTTGTTGAACCAATAAGAGACATGCATGTCTTAATTATGAGCAATATGACAAAATACCCTTCACTAGATGTAGTGGGAGGATATGCATTCTATTAGAACTGATACATATTGATGTATGAAGATCTTATGAAATGACTGTTATAGATAGTTAGTTATACATCATGTAATTTACGGGTAATATGGTGATATGTGCTCAGTGAAATACAAACATGAATCTCTTGAAGTATATAAGAAGATCGTAAATGAATTATAACTTTCATAAAAGTATTGAAGAAACTTTGATATGAGCAAATGTTGACATACTACAATAGTTTGAGAACCTTCTAGATAGATAGTGATATTGTATCACAAGTCAAATCCATTTAAACATAATGATGTGTCAGAAAGAAGGAATTACATCTTGATGGATCATGATGTGATTATCATAATAATCCAATCTTCTAATCTCCTCATGAACATATACTTAACACTAAAACAATGTACCAAATGGTTTAAAAGAAATCATATGCGATATGATATGGGAACATCCTATTATGTCTTAAGGATTAAAATGTGTATAAAGAAAGTAGTTTCTTGAAAGGGTTTACCAACAAACCATAATTGTTGAAGACTACCTTTAATCCCAATCCAATAATAAAATTGTTTTGTTGACTAGGATAACTGAGTTCCAAAAGAATTAGTGTGAGTAAAAGTAGAAATCAAAGTGTTAGGAAGAGAAACATTCATTTTTTTTCTTCAATGTATGGACCGAAAAAGCTGATTTTTTGAATGAAATTAATACCACTTTGAAGGCTGAATTCAAAGGATGCCCTATGTTTTGGGTAGTTAAAAAATTAAACAAATTTAAACAAAGGCTGATTACTTGGAATATAACGAGTATTGGCAATATTTTTTATGAATCCAGGACACTTGATAAAGAAGCTCTTAAAGCCTAGGACAATGTGGACCATAATCTGGATGACTTGGATTTTAGAGATTAAGCCAACGATAAAATAAATACTACTCTAAATGCTTTAGAGCATGAAGAATCGTTGGTTAGATAGAAGTCTAGGATTCAAAAGCTCAAACTTGGTGACAGTAATAGTAAGTTCTTTTATAACTCCCTAAAAAAAGGAGACAAAGGAATAACATTAGTATTTTGGATATTAATGATGTTCAGACATTTGATTCTTCTACTATCTGTAGCCACATTTTAGATTTTTATATGAACCTCTTCAAAGAAATTGAGTACTTTTCTCACAGTTGGAAGGATGATTGAATTTTACCCAACCTAAATGAGAATCATCTTAAGATTCTTGAAACTAGAGTAACTAGAGCTGAGATTGATGAAGTGGTTTTCAAATCGTTTGGTGACAAGGCTCCTGGGCTGGATTGCTTTAATGGCCACTTTTATAAGTCTACTTGGCATACTGTTGGGGATATTGTTTCTAAGGCTATTTTGGATTTCATTGAAAAAAAGCAATCTTCTAAAAGAAATGAATAGGACCTTCATTAATCTCATTCCTAAATGTAAAGTTGGTCAGACCTTGAAGGAATGGAGGTCGATTTCTCTTTGCAACTTTTTACAGAAAATTATCTCTAAAATTCTTGCAAATCATTTAAGTACAATCTTGCCTGATATTATTGATGGTAGTCAATGTGCTTTTATGTGGGGGAGGAACATTAAAGATTCTATACTAACTTCAAATGAACTATTGAGTAGATTCAATGAACATACATGTGGTTTCAAATTATGTGCTAAATCATATATCACAAAACCATATGATTTGGTGAGATGGGAGTACCATATGATGATAATGGAAAAAATGAGCTTTCCTGGCTTTTGGTGTGATTGGATCTATACTATTCTTGATATTATCACATTCCAAATAATTATTAATGGAGAACCATTTCCTTCCTTCAAACTATCTAAAGGGTTGAGACAGGGTGATCCCTTAGCTCCCTTGTTGGTTGTCATATGCATGTAGGGCTTCTTGAGTATTATTAATTCTGAAGTCAAGAATAATCCAATCCTATTGTGATTTACTTAGCTCAGATGCAAATTTCTCAATTGCTTTTGCAAATGACTTGATGATTTATGGAGAGGCATCTAGATGTAATGCTATTGCTTTGAAAAACATTATTGAGACTTTTTTCTCTCTCTCTGGGCTTCATTTCAACTAGGGGGAAAGTTTTTCTTATTTTTGTAAATGCGCTACTAAGCTAAACCTAGAAGATATTTTGGGTATCTATGTAGGCATTCTCCATGTTACTTATCTTGGTGTTCCCCTATTCTTTGCAAGGTTAACAAAAATATTTTTCATCCCTTGATTGATAAACTTAAAGGTAAATTGGAGGCCTGGAAATGCAAATGTCTCTCTCTTGTTAGGTGGATTGAGCTTGTTAGATCTATTATGTTTCTCTTTATAGTTTTTGGGAAAATGTATCCCCCATTCATGTTGCTATTTGCAATAAAGTGGATCATATTTGTAGGAGATTTCTTTGGGGTGATAAGGATGATAAGGAGAACATACACCTAATGGCTTGGGTTAAAATCTATAAGCTAAAGAGTGAAGGTGTAACACTTGGGCCCACTGCCCAAGGCTCTAGCAGAGTTTTAGGAATGACGACTGGCCCCACAGATCACCACTAGCCTTAACTGTGCACTTTTTTCTCACTCACGCGCAAGCTAAGATAAACTTCCCGACTGGTCACCCATCCTAGTACTACTCCAAGATGAGCATGTTTAACTATGGAGTTCTTTAGAGATGGGCTCCCAGGACAGGAGGTGCACCTTGGTGATATGGGTAGTCCAATCTTTCCTTTTAAGATCATTCCATCTGAGGCCTCAAATCTTGGGACGTCACAAAATTCCCCACTTAGACTGTTGATGTCCTTGTCAAGGCTCAACTATGTGGCCTCATAACATTTCCTCATTTTAGAGAAGACCCAACATGGCCATGTACACCCAGCTCCCGACCATCACCACAGAAGTGGCCTAAACATCAGATTGGATAAAGATGTTTGTGTTGCAGGTTTGATAGTTAGTTTCTGGAACATTGGTAGCAGGAAAGAATCTCTATGGGTTCGTTGGATTCATATTAAATACCTAAAAGGAGACTCCATTTGGAACAACACATGTTTTTGTAATTATTCTAGGATGTAGAATAACTTGTTGAGATTCAAAAATATTATATTGTCTCATACGGAGTTTGTTCTAGGAAGGATCTTCTTTGGAGAGACCCATGGGAAACTTTCTTACTGATGTAGTTGATTCTTTTATATGTATGATGTTGGGGAAAGGAAGATTCATTAAAGCTTGTAGTATTATATTGGATGACAATTGTTCCATTCCAGATACAAGAAGGATTCAAGGTCTAAAGAAGTTCCTAGAATCTAATTACAACCCTTCCCTAAATGACGATTTGATTCTTTTCAAAGGCTATGAAATTATCAGTTTGAAAATAGCTCGGGATGTGACTAGGGATTCTCTACCCCCTATTCCCAGGAGTAATTGGGTCTGGAAAGCTAAAGGCTTAATAGATTTAAAGTGAATCCATGGAAGATAGTTACTGATTGTCTACCTACTATAGATAATCAGATGAATAGAGGGTTGTTCCTTATTTCTATCTTAATGATATGCAAGTCCAGCAATGAGAACATACAACATATTTTTTACTAATGTCAGTTTGTTAAAGTCCTTGGGAGCCTAGCTTTACAACACAAGTTCATCTACTTTATACTGAAGGATTTTCTAGACCTGCTGAAGATGAAAAAAGTAGAGATCCATTCATGTTGTTTGACAATTCTCTACCATGTGTGGAAGTCTAGGAATCTGATTACTTTTTGAAAATTGGGTTCCTAGTATAGAGAAGTGTTGGAATTCTATTCTTTTTGACATTTTAGCTTTGTGTAGAGATACCATGTAGTCCTTTATGTTCATGGGACTATTTTGAAAGTGGCATTGGTCCCTTTCTCCTTGCTTTGATATTAATAAAGAGTAGCATGCTTGACTGGTCAAAAATAGTAGAACTCAAAAAGTTTGAGGTCAAAAAGGAGGTACAATGAGAACAAGTGAGAATCATGAATTGTTGTGGAATCTCAAGTTTCTCATGGTACACAGATGCTTATAGTTCTAGTAGAACTCATTTGAGATTAAAATATTGAGAATTCAACAACTCAAATAACTTGATCATAAGATGATGAGACAACAAATCAACTAGAAGTGATTGAGAACCAGAATAAAGAAATGACTTAAGGCCATTAAGGAGTCCATGTGAGCTAACAAGTATGACCTTGATAGTGCCACCTCAAGGGATAAAACACATATGGTGAAATTTGGTTTTTGATTGGAAGACCAATGTGCATAACCTAAAAAGACAAATTGGTAGGAAATATTTTCAACTCAATTCAAATTGATGAACGTGAAAAAAATCCTCCACCAATTGTCATGCTTGTTATTGCAGCTTATATAGACTATGAGATTTGCCATTTTAAATTTAAAAACAGATTACTTAAAAGGAATATTTGAGAGGATGTGTATGAGACACAACCTAAAATTTTTGTAACTTCATGCAAATAAAGTATATAAGATACAAAGTTCAACCTTGAGATTGGAAAAAGGATATTGAAGGTGAGATATTTTTACTTGATAGGATAATTAAAGACTTTGACTTGAGCCAAGATAAAAAATGGAATCTATGATTGGAAATGATTTAGTGGGAGAATATATAGAAATATTCCACATGTTGATGGGGAATAACATCTCAATAGTTGTAAGTATTGAGACCTGGCATGGAAAACACCTTCAAAAATGAAGGATTGTGTGAAACATCTTATATGATAGGGATCAATGTCTATAGAGATAGGTCTGGAAAGCTCTATAACCTAAATTGAGCACATACAATATCAAGTTGTTGAAATATTTCAACATGAAGGATTCAATGAGAGAGAATATGGATTAGTCTCTCATGAACCCTATGTTCGATTCTTGTGAAGGGTGGAAAGACATGACTAAGATGCCATATGCACCAACAATTGGATCTATCATGTATGCTAAATAAATGTACTCATCCTATAATCTTGTATATATTGGACATGACAAGATGATAATAGATTCCAATAAGGTTCATTGGAATGTCATTAAAAAATCCAATAGTAGTTGAGAATCACTAAAGGATTAGTTTCTAGATAAGAGAAACAAGGAAGAGTTGGGTGTAAAGGGTTACATTGATGCAAGCTTCTGAAATGACAAATGTGATCACAATATAATATTTGTTTAATAATAAAAGAAAAAGGAGTTGTAAGTTGGAAGGGTTCTGAACTATAAGCCATTGATTATATAAAAGGTGAGCATCCTAATGTTGTGAACACAGGAAGATACTATATGGATTTAGATGTTCATCTGGGTGAACACAAAGATGTTCCAACCATTAATGACACAATAGAAATTCTATGTCAACAATGGATCTACTAGTTAGGTATGGAATATCAGATTCCATATTACGAAAGTTATATCTCATAAGATAAATCATGTAGTGAAACATGCAATATACAGACCAATGGCAAAGTGTTGCTAACCCGCTGGATTACCACTTACGCAACAGAAATATGATACATGCACATGTTAAAATCCTAAGAATGAGATTTGTGGGTGATTGTCTCTAAGTGCAAGTGGGAGCTTGCTGGTATGGTATTCCTAGAGGGCCAATCATATGATGATTTTGATGGCATATTACATAAAGGATTTGATTAATAATAATAAAGTCAAGCTTCCAATTGATTATTTTCACTCATCTATGAGATAATGAGGAAACATAATGAATGTCTAAAGAATGACAATATTCAATTATGTATGTTTTCAAGTATGTGACTTGAACAATGAGCTCGTACATATGTTAAGAGTATTTACATTCTTATTATGTCCCTAGTCAAATGATATTGTCGAAGGCATATAGATAGAAGTAACACTTAAGACTGGAGTGTGTGTTGGTTGATGATAGAATCTCATTAGTCATCATATGTGATATCAAACCAAACACATAGATACTTGTTAGAGAACAATGTATCAGATATACCCACCTTGAGAATGGCACATGGAAACCATATATGGTTGTCATATTCATCTCTCATAGTGTAGATGTTGATTGTGATTTTTAGACCTTAAGTCACTACACTCATCACATGTCTTTCGATATACTTTGGCATCATCAAATGTAACCCTGAATAAGGATTGCAATTAAGGTGATTATTGGGTAGCTGTGACACATGGGGATTGACTGTGAGTGATGTAGATGAGATTTTTCCCTCCTGTTGGAGCTTGATATTATGTCTGCTTGATAAGAAAGACTGAAAAATGCATGCACATGTACATGTGAATCAATATATGATATTGAGGTCACATATATCTCAAGAAGTCTGCTCTAGTTCAAGGAACATGGATTGGATATTGAGAGGATGACGATTCCATGCCTCAAGTTCAATCCAGATATTAGAGATGAAGAATTATACAATCACTACAACACCTTACACAGATTGTAGATTGAAGTTGTTCTCCAACTTTCTGTTCACTTGGCTAGCACTGATGTACAACTAGGTACCACTCTTTTCATGTGATGACATAATCTAGTTATGGACACTCACTGCCAACGTGATATGGGACCTATAGGATCACACACATAGGAACTCATCTAGAAGAGCAGTTTAATCATGAATGATGATTGGATTTAGTACTAAAGTGTTTAGATATTCAATTTAAGCAACAAATCAGTTGACTGGTCCCCCAACCGATGGCTCATGGGATGAAACAACCATTTGGAGTGTCAGCTTGATTGGAATATGAATTGGAAGAATTCTACAAGAGTCAGGACACCAATTGATCGGCTCACTGAGTGAACCAATCAGCTCAGGTTGGTGAGAGGACCAGTTCACCTAGTGAACCGATCAACTCAGTCATGCCACAACCTGAGATGACCAGTTCACCTACTGAACCGATCAACTCGGTCATGCCAACCTAAGATTCTGGTGATTTTCTCAAATTTGTGAGAATAGTTGATCATTTTATTTTCTCAATTTGATTGGTGCAAGAAATTAATGTTGAACATTAATTGGAAACAAATTTTCAATTCATATATGATTAGGAAACATGGAAAAACGACTGGTTCGGGTTGTGAATTGATCTGCTCTCCTATGAACCGACCAGTTCGACACTCCCTGGTTATAAAAATTCATGATCTTCCTATTACTTTCACTCCCACATAGATTGGGAACCCAGACCCTAACCCCTCCTATCAATAGAGGGGTATTGGGGGCTTCCTAAAACATAACTCAATTACCTCTATCAATTGTTGTCCTCTCTAGTTGTGGTAACCAATAGAGAGCCCAAGCAAGTCCTACCCGCAAAAGGGAGGGATAGGAAGGGAGAAATAATTGTCGGAGAGTAAGTTGGTGACTCGTACACTAACAAGAGGGACAAATCCTTCGTATATATTCTACTAGAATGGCAGAAGTGTTAGTTTGTCTGTGTAGACTTCTCTAGAAGCATGGCAACTTTTCTCACGAGGAGTATGTTAGTCTACAATTTATGGTTGTGGTGTTGTAGAATTTTTTCAAGTTTGTTGTATGTGGTGAAGACTACAAGCTCCACAGACTTCGTCCAAGTGCAACTAGGATTGTTTCACTACTACAACGAGTTGTAGTCATTGGACTTGCTTCATGACCAGGCATTAACTTGTTAAACTATCTTTCCTATTTCATAATAGTTGACGTGATCTTGTTGTTCTAGAGAATACAGACAGACATTTTTTTTCTGTTGCCTTATTATTTGCCTGTATTTTCCAACAAAATCCCCTTGTGAGCCTTTTGGAGACGTTTCCAGACTTATACATAAGATAAGATGAGAAAAAATAAAAAAAGGAAAATCATTGTTGCTATTCCTAGTTTCCTATTCCGTTTCGAGGTAGACGATGATCTGAACATCATCAGGTCTTGATCTAATGACTGTTATGCCACACGCTATCAGAAGGGGTGAGTTCTATTTCCTTTTTTGTTAAATTGGGACATTTATATGTGTCAATACGTTAATTCTTCTACTTTAGGAAAATTATATTAATTCGTATATCTCTCTCCTCTTAACCAATTAAATCTCAAATTTAAAGGAAAGTCTTTAACACTTAAATCTCAATGTGGGCAAGATCTGAGACCAAAATTAAAAAAAATTAATATCACTTTTCTTTTCCTCTAAATCTTCCCTTTATTTGATTTACTTAAGTTGTTAATTAATTCCTTTTCTCTCCAAACTTGGCAAGATCTCTTATTTGAACATGTTTTCTCATAAAATACAATATTGAACCCAATTCAAGTCATTTGTTTCCTTCAACATCTCTCTTCTAAAAAAACTCCACACAATTCCATATTTAAAGTACCCATTGTTAATTACTTTTAGTAAGTCCTTTATTATTGGATTTTTCCCTCTTCCTTTATCCAATTTCCATTAATGAATTATTGAAAATAGTAAAACCCTGAAATCCATTTCAAAGGAGAATGAAATTCTTACATTAAAACTAGGCAGACCAAGTTTTCTAATACATCCTTAACAATCCAATATTTTCATTGAAATATATGGATAAATATATGTGAAAAACCTTATCATAACACGACTAGACATTTTAGTCGGTCAACTAGACACTCTAGTCGGTCGACTGGACACTCCAGTCAGCTAACTGTCATCTGATGTTGTTTAATTTGATTACCTAAACACTTTAGGAACCAAGTCAAACCTTATCCTTGAGTAAACTCCTATTCCAGGAGCATCCTATGTGTAAGACCCTATAGGTCCCAAGTTATGTTGGTAGTGAATGTCCATAATCATATTATGACATCACAGACAATGGGTGGTATCTAGAAATACATCATTATTACCTAAGTAATTGGAAAGTTGGAGAACAACTTCAACCTACAACCTATGATTAGTGCTACATGTGATCATATGTTCCTTTGTCTCTGAAATCTAGATTGAATTTGAGGTATGGAATCATCATCCTCTTAATATTCAATCTATGTTCCTTGAACTAGAGCAGACTATATGAGATGAGTGTGTGATCACATATAACATACTTAGTCACATGAGTATGTCCATTTGTTTCTCAGTCTCGCTTATCAAGTGGTCGGGATATCAACTCTTGTAGGAGGGACAAATCCCATCTACATCACTCACATTCAATCCCCATGTACCACAATATACCTGAGCACCACCTTTATGGGAATTGTTATTCAAGGTCATGTTGGATGGTGTCAAAGTACATTGAACGACATGTTATGAGTGTAGTGATTCAGGTCTAAGAATAAAAATCACCACTATCACTATGGGAGTTGATTATGATTACCATTCAATGGTTTCCATATATGACTCCCAAGGACGGTCTATATGGTACACTTGTTCTCTAGTAACAAGTGCCTATGTGTTTGAGTCGATATCCTAGATCATGAACAATGACACTCTATCATCAATGAATGCACATTCTAGTGTTATGTATCATTGTAATCTTTTTATCTTCCACAATAATATTTGACTAAGAACATAACATGAATGTATATACTATTATCATGCATATGATCTCATTGTTCAAATCCTTAACCTAAAGACATATGTCACCCAGTAACATCATTATTCATACATTTACTATGTCTACATCATTGGCTCATGACTAAGTAAAAAATAATGGATGGAATACCTTTATTATTATCAAATCAACTATATGATTCCCCATTACAATCATCATATTATTGGCTCGTAGGACTTAAATACCAACATAATTGGTGTCATTTAGGCACCAAATATAAGGGATATTACTCCATAATTGTGGGTATTTCCCAGCTACTATCTACATTACAGACTTGATATTTTTCATGAAGTAAACAACTAGAAACATAATGAATGAGAGGAAGAAATGCAGTACAACAACTGTAGAGGGGTATCCTTTATAGTAGAGTTTCTCCTGGAGATTTTAGGCCTAAAGAGATAGAAATTTTCCTACATCTCCCTTGTTGTTTTTTTTCTTTTCCTTTTTCTCCTCTATAGTCACCTCCTTGCATTCCACAAAGTGTGAATAAAAAAATGAGAGATCCCCTTCAGTAACTAGATTTCTTCTCTTTATATTTTTCCACTGATGTGTGGTTAGATGTCATTCACATGGTTGTCCATGATGGGGACCTTAGTAATTTCTATGATTGGGTAGAATGCTAGAATTTATGCATAAAAAATAGTATGAACTATATTCTCCGGGTAGGATGGTGGAATGAGGAATTAGTTAATTCTACAAATCATTCATATGTTAATATAAGATGTGTGAATCTAGTAAAGTAGGTCCAAATGGAAAAAAAATATCTCCTCCATGATCAGTGGAGTCTTAGATGTTTTAGTGGACAGCATGGGGTTGTTTAGTGAAGCTTCTTCCTAAAGTGGTAGGTCTGGTCATAGTTGTTGGACTTATAAATCTTAGCATACAATACAAGACAGGTATTCTAAATCATTTATGTTTCTTATTGGTATGTTTAAACTTTAATATTCTTTGTGTACTAATAATGGCATATCTCATTTTATACTATGTTGGGTTTGTCATAATTGAGGAAAGATGGGAAAACTTAAGAGATTTTCCTATACGTCATCAATTTTCAACTCAAAGTTCTTAATTACAATATCAACCCCAAGAAGACATGATCTGTTGAGAAGATCAATTTTGTCAGTCATGTCTAGTTACAAAACGGAAGAACCTTGTGGCATTGCACATTATGGGAAACATCATAGAGTAAGAGCTACATGGATTTTTGTTTCTCTAACTCTGTTCTAGGTGTATGTCTTTCTTTAACAATATATATATTTCAATATTCACATATTCTTGTGTGAAGTCCTTTGGATAGTGTCTAATGGTTATTAGTTTCTATCTTATAGTCTAGAATTTATATTTAAGAATTTTATTAAATGTATTATTAAAAGATTGTAAAGTTTAACTAGAAAAGTGCCTCAATTTTTAGTCGGTGCATAATCATGGTTAATCTCATATACTTAGGTATAATTTCTCTTGGCTCTATCTTGAGTATCGATTTCCTTGAGGCATATTGTGTCCATTTGGGTTGATGAAAGTATGAATCCATATTTCAACAACGAATATTTGATTGTGTGTTCTAGGGAGATGAATACAACATACATGAATGGTAAAATTTGTTCTAGTTGATGTGATAATGAGGACAAAGTGTGAATCCTTTATATTACATATGCTTAGTTTAGAAAGTAGAGAAAGTGAAGATTATAATATAGGATGTTCAATGTTGCATAATTTCTAAGATATTAATCCAGATAAACTTTCCATTGTAGGAGATATATGAATATTGTGATCCACTTTATGCATGAGTCATCTTGTAAAACTTTTTGTGGATTATGTAAGTTAAGTTGAAGAAGCTAAAAACTAGACTATATGAGTTGCTATAAAAATGATTAATTCAAACTAGTATGTCACCATCAGGATTTGTATTAATTCTTGTGAAGAAACAACAAAAATTAAGAAAGTCGGACAAGATCACAATTTATAAAAAGGTATTGTTTATTTAAGATGAAAGATTTATTTATCAACTCATAGTAGTAGGGATGAGCATGACATAGGATTGGTCCATCCTAACATAGCCCAACCTGCATAACCCAACTCAAAACTTTTTCATATTTTTAAATGAGTGGGTGGAGCTAAAAATTGACCATGGTTTTTATATTTATGGATTCAATACCGAGATAAATTGAGATTTGGAAATGCAGACCTAGATTCGTCACATATACATGTATATATAACCATATTATATATTTTAGTAGGATATGGTTTAGTATGAACTTTTTGAATTACATTTTATATCAAATATATTTGGTTGATCATATGAAGAAGGATAAATGAATTATGTACAACAATACATTTAAGTTATATGTAACCATTTTCTATTTATCATGTTTGCAACAATTTACAACATAATCTAACCTTATCAATGGAATGCTTTCAAATCACATCAGATCTGCTTCATAGATACTCTAAATGGGACACTTGTGGACCATATTCATCAAAACTATTGTGCATTTTCTTATCAAAGTTATGTTTCATGATTCCTTACATGCTTGGATTCTTTTAGTTATATCATCTAAATACATTTATAGAATTTTGGTTTTTGTGTATATCTAATCTAGATAATATATTTCTCATCAATATTGTTGAATTTAGTTAACAAATTGTTAGTATACTAGTTCTATGGTTGTGCATGTAGCTTGAATGTATTGACTATCACACTTCTTAAACCCTACATTTAAATATGTATCTACATATATGTTTGAATCTACACTTTATTATACTATCTAGATCGATCCAAACCTAACAAAACCCCAAGTATTGGGTATGGACCAAAGTTTTAAACATTGTTAGCACTAAAATCATATGTGCAACCTATTCAGAAATATGAGTTTCAACCTATGGAAGAGACACAAACATAACATAATGAACATGTTCCCTCTCTCAAATACATAAAGTATATGTTATTGTACATGAAGTGGTTTAAATGTAAGCAAATCTTTCTTACATGCCTTACCAAGATATTGCCTTCTTACTCTTGAATTATGAGTCCCCCCCTGATCCAACTTCCTAGATCCACTACTGGTTTCAACATGGGATTGTTAAAACCTAGTATAATTAGGTCGGATGTTCATCGCTACAGAGAACCAACCTTTCTAATATAGGGGTAATAAAACCAACATACCTACCAAAGTTACTTTTAGATAGAAAATGTTTACGCCATGCACAAAACTCATCACGTGTGATGTTATGCATAGATGGAATAGTGGTGTTTAGAGTTTGAGAAGTTTTACCTTTTTGGATGGTGGTATTTAGGGGTCTGGGAAGTTTTTCATTTTTAGGTGGTGGTATTCAGAGGTTTGGAAGGGTGATGCAGTAATGGCATGGAATGTGTGGGTAAATTTGGGGTGGCATGAGTGATGTCTTAAGAGAGAGTATGAGTGGGAGAAGAAGATTAAAGAATGAGAGAAACCCTTTTCATTGGGAGAGGGAAAAATAATAAAGAAGGAAAGTAAAGAGGAAAGCATAGGAAAGTAACATAAAATTAAAGGGGATGCAAGTAAAGAGGGGAAATAAAATAAAAGAGGAGGGAAGTAATATGGAAGTGTCAGGAAGTGATGAGGGGAATTAGATAAAGGGGGAAGTAATGTAGAGAGATAGGACATATGAGGAAGGAAGTAATTTAAAAAGAGGAAGGATCCTAACGAGGAGAGTGATGAGGAAAGAGGAGAGAAGTAGTGGAGGGAGAGAAGATGAGTGAGACAAAAAGTATTGACACAATGAGGGAAGTGAGGATGGAAGGAATGAAAAAATAAAAATTGCACACAAAACGATCTAAAGTAGGCATGAAAAGACCAAAAGTGGGATGGAATAGACCAAAATTTGGCACAAGTTTCCCAAAACAAAGATCAGGCACCTAAATGGAAAACGTGGGCGTTGAAAGAATAAAAAACGGACATCCAAGAGACCAACAATGGGTGCAAAGTACTAAAAAAATTGTAAAGTGACAAAAAGTGGTGTCGAAAGAGTAAAAATTGGCACAAATTGATCTAAACAAAGTGGAAATTAAAAATTAGTGGGTGTAAATACACATAAATAGGGGCATAAGGAACTAAGAAGGAGACATAATACATGGAGTAGGCTCGTTTTAGAGTGAAAATTTAACATTAATAGGCACAAATAGATGTAAAGTAGGTGCGTCAAATTTTGATGAATATGTGTGCATATTCTTGATGAATAAGTTCTTATTACTTTAGACATTTACCTGAAAATGGTGAATACAGACCCAAAAAATGGTGAAAGCATTCTTGTTGAATATGTGTGCCTATTCTTAACAAAAAGAGCCTGTTACTTTGGACATACGCGCACAAATGGGTAAAGATACTAAAAAATTATAAATATGCATCCCAAAAATTGTGAACATATTCTTGATGAATATGTGTGCCTATGGTGAATAAGTGTTTATTAATTTGGACATGTGACCAAATATGGCTAAAAGTGCCCAAAAAGGGTAAATATATACCCAAAAAATGGTGAACCTTTCTTGATAGATATATGTGCATATTCTTGGTGAATAAGTGTTGATTACTTTAGACATATATCCAAAAAATGTAGCAAAATTTTGGTGAATATGCACCCAAAAATACTAAAATATGCCTACTTATTGAACACATTAGGTGCATATTCACATTTATAGGTGCATATTCACCATTGGTACGTGCGTGTTCACCACAATAACTGTGCATTCACCATTTATAGGTGTGTATTCACCGATAATAAGTTTATTGATTACTTCTTACTTTCCTCCTCATTGCACATACATCCGCCCTCTTTTTTCATTACTTTCCTCCGCTCCCCACCTCTCATTACTTCCCGCCTTCATCCTGAGAACAAGCCCTAACCAAGTACGCTTTTGATTTCTTTCACTCGGATGAAGGCGGGAAGACCAGTGATTAGCAATTTCTTACATTTGATCATTCAATTTATAGGACTACGCCATGATGCCTAGACATTTGAAGCTGGAAAAATGGCAAGTTGTGGAGTAGTTGCTTGTTTTGAAATTTCTACCACCTGTTCCACGCATACAACTCGAAGATTCCCGTGATGTCACGTTAGGATGGTATTTTCTCGATGTTCCTCACGTTTCGGCCAAGACCTAAAAGCAAACAGATTTGTCTGCTAGCCATAGCACGACTGAGGTTTGTTCCCTAGCCTGAGATGCCATGTCGTGACTCCGTCGTCTTCCGATAATATGGCACATCTGATATCTCAACCGTATAGGATACTGATTCTGTGTTTCAAGCCAATCATAAGGTCCCCACGCTTTACACCGGAAACACCTAGCGGTGCACGGCACTGAACACGGAATTCGTATTCCGGAAAACAGGACGACGAAAGAACACGTGGAGATTCAAGTTTGTGGTTTCACTAAGAGCAAGCACTATCTGCGGTACCAATTCTCTATGTTTCTACATACAAAAGTCATGCATGAAATTATTATCTCGCCACCAGATTTTCTTCTAATGATTCCCTCTATTTTATTTCAAATTTCGTATTTCGTCACCAAATACAAATCTACCACCTTATTCATTTCTGCCCAGCTCTGAGTAAGTACTTTACCTACCATTTGTTCATGTTGAACCAGTTCCGCCTACCACTGAGTAAGTACTGTATTATAATTTGTTCATATTGAACTAGTACTATTTGTTCACTTATATAATTCAAGAATAAGTACAATACCTAATTATTATTCTCATATAAGTAATAAACCTAATTACGCTACTCAACAAGCTATTAGTCACCCATGTGGTACATTCTCGTATATATTGCTAGGTATTGTACTTATGTATTAAATTTGCTAGGTATTGTACTTATGCTTGAGTAAATGAGTTAAAATTAACAAGTGGACTATTGTACTTATGGATGTATTTTTCGTCAAGCATTGAGTAAGTATTATACATATATTTGTTCATGTTGAGTATTGTACAAATACGTATTCGCTTTGTGTTCTTTTACAAATACGTGAGTATTGTACTTTTATCCTTTATATTACTAGGTATTGTACTTATGGACTAAATTTGTTAGGTATTGTACTTATGCTTGAGTAACTGAGTTAAAATTAACAAGTGGGGTACCGTACTTATGGATGCAATTTTATAGTTGATGTTTGAGCTGGTGTGCACTGTACTTTTGAGACCATTAACAAGTGGGTACCGTACTTATAGATGTATTTTATAGTTGAGTTTTAATCTGATGTGCACCATACTTTTAAGATCATTAACAAGTGCGCACTTAACTTATATCTGTATTTTGTAAAAAAAAATGTCCAGATGACAAATGTTGCTATTTGATTCCGTAGGTATTGTGCTTATGCTTTCAGATCGCTTATACAATTATGTTTGATTTTATAATTTGCTAGGTATTGTACTTATGCGTCAGTAACTAAGTTAAAATTAAAAAGTAGTTTGTACGATACTTATGGATTCACTTTATAACTGATTCTTGTACTGTACTTCCGCAAGAACGTAGAGGTGTTGAACCTAAGTAATAAAAAATTTTGTTTTTAAAAAAAATTAGACGGCAGACAGCAGTTGAGAGAAGTTTGGGAGTCATGAACTTCTTTTCGGCTTTCGAGGTACGTAGAAGGTTGGCATTAATTAAAAATGGTTGAGTGGAGTATTATCAAGGAACCGGGTAGGCAGCCGGGTGGGGCTGCTGGGTATGGGTAGTGTTAGTCTAAATCAACTAGTAGCTAATTAAAGGAGCAGGTTATGCATAGATGTTCCGTCTTTCTACACCTTTCTTATGTCCGATATGCTTCACGTAAGAGAAATCGTCCTCTGTTTCAGTTATCTCTACTAGGAAAGCCAACTTTACCCATTGAACCTTAACATATGGGTTGCACGCATCATAGTGCAAACCGGAACTAAATAAGGTAGAATTAGGCTTCCGCAATCCCTCACCCACGACGATCACTCCCCTGCTTGTCGGGAGGCGGGATCATTGCTGATGTGTAAGAGAAGCAGACACACTCCGAAAGAGAAAAAAAAAATAAAAAAATAAGATAGAGAAATATTTTGCATGTAACTTTTAACCGTAATTAAATTTTTTTGTCAAAATAAAAATTAAAAGTGTCATACAGTAAATGGTTTTTAATAAAATCAGTGTTGACATACTTTAGAGAACAAATTAATATGAAAAATGTAACAGGAGATGAGAGAGATATAAAAAAGTACAATATCTACAAAATATAAATTATATACTCCAAAACGGGAGTAACATTAGTATTATACATCCAAAACAATAGTAATATATTCCAAAAGAACTCCTCTCCTAACTGATTTACCTCAATTAGCCTGATTTTATACCCCCTTCTTACAATTTTCCATTCATCATGAAAGCTTTGCCTCATGAAGTTTCATTCAAAAGCGGCATCAAGAAGATGTTTGGTTTCATGATCCACTCCCTTGTATAAGTTTTTGACAAATTTACAGAGAGAATGGTGTAATGAGGGAAATTTGATAGTAGCTCTTTGAATCATTCTCAAGGCTTCAAAAAGAGTTTCAACTGGGAGTTGTCAAACTGGGTGATCTACCCTTAGATTTGGTGAGATCTTCATGAACTTATTTTGAATTCCTCCCAAGTTTTGATGTCTACATCCTATAGGGAGTTGTACCACACCATAACTTTCTCAATGAAAGAATCACAAGATAGATGTAGCTTGATGTCTTCATCAGTCACGCCACTTGCTTTCCAAGTCCATAGATATTTTTGAACTTTTGTAAATGATCATGCATGCCTGTCTAGCTCTGTGTAACAAACGGTTGTTTTGCATCACCATCATCCATCAAGTCTTGTTTTATTAATATGTGCATGGATGTATGGTTGGAAAAATGGGTGGAGAACACCCCCATCTTTAGGAGTGAAGAACTCTCATATCTCTCTTGGTGTTTCTTCTTCTTCAGCCACTTGTAGCTCTTCCTACATAGCAGCTCTGGCTTGTGTCGAGAGTGCATGCCTTTATGCTACCCGTGTTGCCTCCACTCTATGATTGGTTTCCTCTTTTTCCACTTAGCTCAACATTCACAAGGTAGCATGGGGTAGGTTCATTTGATCTCGGGTCAAAGTCTAGTCTAGAATTTGTGCCATAGGAGCATCACATGTATGAGAAATGTTTCCTAAGAAGGGTAAACAACCACAAATGAGATGGTTGAAGTTGGGTTGAATTCATTAGATTTTTCATAGTGTAAATTGTAAATGGAAAATCTTAAATTGTAAATGAAAAGGCTTAACTAGTTTAAGTTAGTTAAACTAATTGGAAAATTTCATTTCCCCCTAAAATATCATCAAAATTTGATGCAAGAATTTACCTTACATCCAAGTTGTATAGGTCATGTACCCATCACCTACGGAAACACATATATGAAGTTCTTATCAGGAGTTATGAATGAAACAAATGATATCCTAGATCTTAGGTTAGAGTTATTCACATTCAACATCAGATAATCATGCATATATGCCACTGAAATACATTAGCAAGGCAATATACATTTGACTAAGAATAGATCATGGTTCTTACAAGTAAGATGTAGCAAAAAGGGGAAAAAATGGGTACTGGGTATACTCCATACACCCAAACACGGGGACTACTTGCTCGTCATGGTAGTAAAAAGTTCAATAGGGAAATATAGGGAGAATGACATTGTCACAACTAAAGATGAAGGCACGATCATTATGTGTAGATGCCTATCTTCAATCTTGGTGACTATTGGGGTCAATGGAACAACAAGGTACACCCTCTCACATTCATCATAGGTGGACTCACTAGTCATTAATGTCCTTCTTTGCAGACTAGACTTGTTTGTATGAGGACTTAGTAGGTGGATCTATGGATGGAAGATATTGTCATTATGATCATACATCATCATCCTAGCCTCTTTTAAGGCCAAGCGATTTAGAGTCTTTGTGGAGGTGGAGTCATCATTAATTGATGGGGTTGATCAACCAATGAAAATGATTGATGGTAGTGAAGGTGGATATTGAGAATGGAGTTTGCCAAAGCTTCCACATAGTGTTGATAATGCCTTTTTCGTGGAGGAAACATTGGTATCCATAGGGAGTTGTTAGGGTTGTAGATGGAGCTCCCATGCCCCTATAGTAATTTCATTGACGACTATGAATGTTGGTGTAATGGCATGAAGAAGTGGAGGGATGAAACATATAATGGAATCAATGTTGATTTAATATTTGAAATCCCTATGGGTTGGGAATCTCATTTGTTGACACAGGCAAGAACCTCATAGGTTTGTGGCTTCATAAGTTGTTCGATAGACAATTCTCCTTGATTATAGAGTATTTGCATGTCTCTTGATCCATTAATTTGTGGATTTTCCAGACACATTGGTTGATGAATCATAGGTATAAGGAACATTAGTTCTTGGATCCTTAGTTGATATATATCTCGTCCGAAGTGGAAGATCATTGAAGGACATGTCCATGGAAATAATTGATGCAAGACTCAACCGGTGGAAGTGTGAATGGTTGGGAATCCCATCGATTGATGAGAGTGTAAACTAATGGATGAAGATTTGGTTTATTCTTCTAATCAGTTTGAGAAACCACTATCCTAAGTTATGTATGGATATCAAAGATCAAACCTACCATGAAAATCTACAAATAATGTAAAAATCTGGACAAATTGGTTTGAAACTAAGGAAAATTAAGTGGAAGCTAATTCTAAAGCAAAATGTGAAAACTAAGGCTGTTGGGTTCCCCGGCAACGGCGCCAAAAACTTGACGTGTATTTTACTACGCGCTTAAACGCAAGTATACGCGTCGAGTAATATAGGCCTTGTGAGGCCCGAGTCGAACTCAGGGATACGTGAATTATTGGAGACTTCTACTAACTAATCGCAATCAGCTAGACCGATTAACAAAGTAGGGTTTTGTGTTCAAATTAAAAAGAAAATAAAAATCAAACAAAGAAAACAATCGATTAAAGGTTAATTTAATCAATTCAAAGGGATATCTTTAGGATGGCGGTTTCACCGCGGGTCAACATTGTATTAGGTTTCATATAATTCCTCACACTTCTCTCTCTATCCGGGTATTGGCCTGAAAACAGAATTACCCACTGTCGTGGTGTAATTCACTACTTAGATTTAGGTTGATTCCACCGTCGTAGTAATCATTCCCCTAAACTAAGTGCATTATAAACGGTCTCTCAGTTCCCACCATTAATTTTACAACTCCTTTGTCAAGGGTTTTATTGATTAATGTAGAATTCGTCTCTTTTCAACCGTTAATCCTTCTGTCGAAGTGATTAAGGGTGTTAAATTATTATTATGGTGATCAAGCATAACAATAGAAATGGAGAAAACGAATCTATACCACGGATTTGAGAGAAAAATATGAATTATTGATATAAAAATGTCATACAATGCATTCCCGGGCTACTCCCGGTCCTAAAGATTGAGGGTTTTAGCCTCTCATGTTCATCTCACACGAATACATGGTAGAAATTGGGGAATTCATAAGAAAAACGGGAAATAAATGGGAAAACCCCTGAACGGAGAAGAACCGGTGGATCCTTGGCGTAGAACACGAGCTTCCCCGCCTGTCGGTGGTGGAAATCGTCTTCGGCAGCGTCCGAATCACCCGGGATGAGCTTCTCGGCCTCCGTTCTCCTTTCTCTCCTCCTTGGCACTCGTGCAATCCAAAAATTCCGCTCTTCCTCAACAGGGGCGGCCGTCATTAGGTATAAGTCCCTAATTAGGTCGTCAAATAACAACAGCCGTCCGATCGAGATCAAAACAGATCCAACGCATATCTTCCGGCGTCGATACCATCGACGCGGGTCGATGGTATCGATCCAGCGGATTAGCGGCAGCTTTCCTTTCTTTTATTCTGAGCGCCTGTGGTGATCTCGATACCATCGACTTGGGTGTCGATGGTATCGACTCCTTTAGCGTCGGTTGTTGTCGTTTAGCGACGCTGTAGCTCCCCTTGTGTCGATGGCATCGACTTGGGTCGATGGTATCGACAGTTTCCTCGCCAGCAACTTGAAGGGATCTCGATACCATCGACTCAAGTGTCGATGGTATCGACTCTGTATTGCTCTTCTCGGCTGACAACCTGTGGCTTGGTCGATGGTATCGACTTCCGTCGATGGTATCGACGGAAGCAGATACTTGTTTTTCCTGAAATTTCACAACAAGCCCAAGTAAATCCACACAATTTATAATAAGATGATAAATAATGCTCAAAATAGTAAAACAAAGGGGATTTGATATAAAATGATGGCAAAGACCAAATAAAGTGAATTATGCAAGGGAATCTCATTTGTTGACACAGGCAAGAACCTCATAGGTTTGTGGCTTCATAAGTTGTTCGATAGACAATTCTCCTTGATTATAGAGTATTTGCATGTCTCTTGATCCATTAATTTGTGGATTTTCCAGACACATTGGTTGATGAATCATAGGTATAAGGAACATTAGTTCTTGGATCCTTAGTTGATATATATCTCGTCCGAAGTGGAAGATCATTGAAGGACATGTCCATGGAAATAATTGATGCAAGACTCAACCGGTGGAAGTGTGAATGGTTGGGAATCCCATCGATTGATGAGAGTGTAAACTAATGGATGAAGATTTGGTTTATTCTTCTAATCAGTTTGAGAAACCACTATCCTAAGTTATGCATGGATATCAAAGATCAAACCTACCATGAAAATCTACAAATAATGTAAAAATCTAGACAAATTGGTTTGAAACTAAGGAAAATTAAGTGGAAGCTAATTCTAAAGCAAAATGTGAAAACTAAATACAAAACTATGACAAAAAGTGACTAAAAGTAGGATGCATATGCATTATCTAGTATGCAACATGGGAATTTATAGATTATATTTGGAGAAATAACATGGAGTTGTTCTATGTTTTTGGACAAAACCTTTTTTTGGGAAAAGGGATTTGTAATGACCAAAACCCTAGATATTATTGAAACCTAGATTATTCATCATACTTAGTCTCATCTCTTACCATCTAACCTAATCTAAATGCTAAATATTATGATATGCAAAATTTAAAATTATTGGCCCTATCTGCATGTTTAAGGTGATGTAATTTCACGAACCCTAGTCTGGGTAATAGTCCAATGAATTCATGTGTTGTAAATTATAACCTTTTATTTTTTTTCTAAAAATGATTTTTGAGTATAATAATATTGTAGTGATATTTGTGAATATATGTATATATATATGTGTGTGTGTGTGCGCTAAAGAAGAATGGTTTAAAATTACATACTTAACCTGAGGTGAGATTGGTGTTATGCTTAGATAGAAGAGAGAGAGAGAGAGAGAGAGAGAAAGGAACATAAAACTTATAACGTGCATGATATGTTCATTTGAGTTACTTTTTCTATTTTCTTAGTGTACAAAATTTTATGCAACAATCAAGAGTCTAATAGATGATTTAGAATTGTATATTAGAATTAAAATTTTGATATGTGATTTGGATAAATGTCTTAGTAATGGGCCAGGATAGGGCCTAAACCCAGGTTGGATTGCCTTAAACTAGAATGGTCCAAGTAATCAAAAATTGTGTGTTTTTTTAAGTTTGATTGGATTAGATAAATCTATGAATAAAATTGGGTTCAATTTGAACCAAGCCTGGGTTCATCTAGGTCTGATTTTGATGACGTTCTTTTAGAATTGGCATTATTTTGTTAAGTTTATTTAATCTAGATTGGTTTCAGAAATAGGGGTGAACTTCATTTGTATTTTGTATCTAAGTTGGTTTATTGGGTTCTTAAGGAAGATTTTATGATGTCTTGATGTTTGGCCTTAAACCTAGGTTGGGTTGGTGTGATCTAGGATGAGTTCATGAGCCCATACACATCAACTTGTATGTGTCAATTTCAGCCTTTTTTGTGATTGTTGCATTGGACCATGAACCCGAGATGGGCTTGTGAGCTCAGTGAGGTTGAAGTTTCATCTAGTAATATATGTAAATGAGTTTCATAGATCTATCTTCTCATTTTCATAGAATAAATTTCTCTTTCACTATTGGATTTCTAGATAAGTGTAGGAGATTTTAGGCAACATGAAGGAAATATTTCCTTGACGATCTATGGTTAGTTTCTTCTTAATAGATCCTTATTCTATTTTCAACGTCTCCATCCTATACCTTATCTTTTTCTTGGAGAGTGAACATTCTTCTAAGTCATATTTTAATTTCCTTTTGCCTTCAAATCCATTTTCTTTAGATAAGGAGGTCATATTGAGGGTGTTTGGGGAATGATATTGACCAATCCAAGTTTTTAGAGAAGATTTTTTCCCAAACATTCTAGCGATATGGGTTTCCCTTTATTTCTCCCTATTTTGGGGTGAGTGAATAAACATTTGAGTCGAATGTACTTTTCTTACTCTAGACCTTTAAATCATCCTAAAATCTTATTGTTTGCTTTAGATTTTCTAAAAGCTTACATTTGATGCACATATTAGTTATGAAATATAGATCCTACATGATAGTTATTGATATGTGTAGGTTTGGAAACATTAGTCCTTACTCTATTTTCTATTCCCAAAAATGGTAATATTAACTAAAATCCCTAAAAATGGTGGAACTATAACTTTTTCTTGTGAGTTTAGGACTAAAGATGATTCCTTGAACTTGCTATAATTATGAAGATGTGGTATAATCCCTAGATACTTTCTTAAATTTCTCAAACATGATGCTCTGGCTTCTTTCACATGTAAAAGAGGATGGAAAGGGAATATTTTTCCCTTGTTAAGTTAGGGAGCCATGGTGAAGGCTTGGTGTCTTAGTCTTATGTAATGAACTATTGGCTATATTTTAAGGGTTTCATTGGTGATTTTCATCCTTGTTCAGAAGGTTAGTATTTATATAATATGTTGCCCAACTCTATTGAGGCATTTTTTTATGTACTTGTTCATGGAGAAAGTTCACTCTGTCAAGTTATTGCAAAATCTTAACATTACATTATCAATTGTAAAGATTTATGCTTATATAGTGATTAACATGAATAATTACCAATATTGTAATGATATCATAATTAAAAGTATTACACAATAAAGATTATAAAACCTAAACAATATAGTTAGCTTATTTTAACACCTTAAGCCTCCCCGACATTTGTACTGAGGATGGTGAAATGGATCTATCTTAGCTTGGGTGAAATCCATAGGAAGATGGCCTAGGAAATATTAGAAGATAAGGATTAATATCTAGATGTTTAGTGGAAGTTGAATAGAGATGCAAGAAAGATCCAATCTCTCTTATTATGTGAATATTAGGGGTTGTGATCCCATTGTTGGACATATGATTTGAGTATTAAGAAATTTGACAAGAATATGCTATTCACGGTGGTGTTAATGAGGCATAACATGTGTTGATCCCCAAACTTGTACGGAGATATATAGGAATGAACAGATAAAGGATTAGGTAGCTACCTACTCGGTGGTAGATTTGGGATTTTTTGTTGTCATAGGGTGGTCATTAACCCTAAGTCATTAACAATGTCATGCAAGTGAGATTTCTATGTTGACATATAATTTTTTAAATAAAATGAAAATATATATGAAAAAAAAAATTCTTTATTTCAATATGCTTCTTATACGCTTCCATGCGTTTTTTAACAATGACTTGTTTATCTATAACATTGATTATATGCTAAACTTGATTAATACATAGAGAATGGATTAGTGCTTGCATACTTGTATGTTCAATTTATTAATAATACATTTCCTAAAAAGAAACAAATTTTAGGTCATGCAGTCAAATTTCCATCCCCTTAGCAAGACATCCCAACCGAGTGACTTCCTTATGAGTTGAAGTTCTAGTCATGTTGATGTCATGTCTAGGATTCATTTATTGAGGTTTGGGTGAGCCTAGGGTGAAGTCTTCTTTATTTATAGCGTGAATGCTTGTGTTATGGATCTTTTGTATATAGAAATCAACTTGACATGTATCCCTAATGAGTATTTTGTATATTATGTTAATATGTAAATCATGTTCTATGAACAAATATTATTTTGAAAAAATGTTTCCCTCATTTTATGAATGATGATATAATCACCTTTCCTAAATTAAGGTTTTTTTTACATGATTGGTCGTATAGGATTAGTGATCTTGTGGTTAGTGTTGTGCTACACCCTGAGTGTGCTCTTAATAATCATAGTGTCTTTCTTTATTGAGATCTCATCCTAACTACAAACAAAACATTTAGCATTTAGTTATTTGTATTGAAAACTGGTGCACGAGAAGACAAAGAGAAAATAATAGTGAGTGGGTGAGTCTACATCGTGAATCAACCATAAGGAGTCGTGTTTTCATGAGTGGTGAAGGCCAAACACAATTAATTACAAGTTCCATTACTTTTTTAAATGTTGTGGATGATCTCATTTCTATGCATCCCTTTGTGAATTAGATTGTTGTAGGAAAAAGTAGTTTCTTACTATACCCTTGTCATGTGGTTTTGGTTTGCAAATTTCTACTATTAAACATGTCATAATAGGATTTATCCCTAGGGGTGTGGTAATTGATGGAATCATTATTATTTAATTAGGATGATAACCACTTTAAATTCTCGAATTCAATGTAATCACGGGAAACAATTGTTTGAATTACTACAAGGATAAATTGGGTTGTGCTTTTCACTAAAAATGTTGAATTGATTGGTGGTCATTAGAATTAGATATTCAAGATATAGGAAGGTATTGTCTATGTGTGTGATATTTTTAATTCCAATTGAGAATATGTTAAGGGATATATAGGGTTCATTGAACATATGATTAATAGTAGGGTAGAGAACCCTTATTTATTTGAATTACATATAGTATTAAAATTTAATGATTTGTTTTCTAAATAATTACTAGGTTTTTCACTATCAACAGTAGTTGACTTTGAATTGAACCAAGAACCTATTACTTAGCTAATTTATATACCACCTTCTTATATGTCACCATATAAATTTAGAGACTTGAATAAAAAGTTACAAGCTTTGTTAGACAAAGTTTTTACACAGCCTAGTACCTTGTCATGGGGAGAACATATTTTCTTTCACAAGAAGAAAGATAGAATATTGTAATTATTCATTTATTACAAAAAACTCAACAGGGCCATGATAAATAATGTGTATCCTTTCCTTAGAGTTTCATGTCTTGTTTGGTCAAGCAAGAGAAGCAATAGTCTTTCCAAATATTGGCATGTATTTAGGATACCATTTGAGATTTAAGCCCGAAGATATGCCAAAGATAAATTTCTACATTCAATATAGTCATTATGAGTTTGAAGTTATGTTTTCTTGAGTAACAAATACCCCTACAATATTTATGGATAAGATGATAGGGTGTTTTAATAGTTACTAGATTAGTTTTTGGTGAAATTTAGATATGTTATGCCATCGATAGATATTGAACAACATGAACATCAATTGTCACTAGTGATAAAATGATTACAGAAATAATGTAAAATAATTTAATAGTTATTAAAAGTAGATTTCCTCAGTCATGTCATCTCTAGTCAAGAGATTTTTATAGATATTAAAATGTGTACATCTATGGGAACAATTGAAGACATCAATAGAGATTGTTGTTGTACGTTAGCATGATATGATAGGTGTTTCATTATAACTATAATGTTTTATCAATGTCTCTAACCAAGTTGACCAAGAAGTAGACACCTATTGTCTAGACTAATATTGTGAGAATAGTTTCTAGAAACTAAAAGGCAAGTTGACAAAAAAAATCAATGTTATCCAAGCATGACATTGGGAATAGATGTGTAAAATAATTATGCGTCAAGAATAGGTTTAGGTTGTGTGCTAATGCAAGACAATAAGGTAATGTCTCATGCTTCTATATAGCTAAAGAAGCATAATAATAATTATCTATCACATGAACAACATTTGGTTGTAGTTATTTTAGGCCTTGAAACTTGGTGGAATTTTCTATATGGGGAACCATGCCAAGTGTTTACAGACCATAAGGGTTGAAATATATACAAGCCAAAAAAGTGTTGGATATAAAGAATCATAGATGGTTTCATTTAATCAACGACTATAAGTGTACAATAGACTACCATTATGGTAAAAATAATGAGTTGCAGACACAGTTAGTCAAATTTGTCTACTACAACGAAAGATTATGCCATCTTATATGCAAAATAAGAGATCTACAGTTTAAGATGAGGGTGATGAGTGCTTGTTTGAGTATAAAACTTAAAGGATGACTCCTATCACAGTTATAAGATAGTCCTACATGATAGTAGTATATACTACAATCATTGAGTGTGGATCCTAAGATATAGAATATTAAATAGAAGTTGTAAAAGGAAGAAGAGAAGATTTCTACTATTATGATGATAGTCTCCTATGTAATAAGGGAAGGTTGTGTGTACATGATCATGCAAATATTAGGCAGGTGGTCTTAGAAGAGGCACACACATCAATGTATGATATACGCTGAGAAAGAAAATATGTGTATCTGAGTCAGAACGATCATACTTGTGACCATGTATGAAGAAGGATGTAGTTGAATATGTGACTAAAAGTAGTGTATATTACTAATTTGAAGGCCAAATAAAGATGACCCACTAGACCACTACAACTCTTAATTATTTCTAATTGGAAATGGGATCATGAGACTATGGATTATTTTGTCGATATTCCTTTTATATCTTGACTATATGCCTACATGTGGGTTGTTGTAGATAGATTTAGTAACCCATCTCACTTCCTACCCATTAACAATGCATACAGTAGAGCATTTAGCACAAATTAACAAAGAAAAGATGGTGAGATTTCATACAGTTCTGATATCCATCATATCAGATCGTAGAATCCATTTCACATCTACGTTTTGAGATAAGTTTCATGATGATATAGGAGCCAAAATGATCTTAAACATAATTAACTATCCTTGTATAGATAAATAGTCTGAAAGGACAATAATAGCCCCATAGAAGATTCATAGCGCATGTTTGATATAGTTTGCAAGAAGTTGGTGTCCACGCCTAAGTTTAAATGAGTTTGCATACAATAAGAATAATAAATCAAACTTGATAACCAAAAAAGAAATAATACAAATAGTTGATGAAATTATGACTTCTAGTAGTTGCGTAGACCTATTTCCATGAACTATAACTGTTAGAACTAAGGTCTAGATCTTGAAGATGATGGTATCACTTTATGAAAGTGATATCGGGTGCAAGCACACAAGCAAGCAACTCTAACCTGATATGATGATGCACCTACTTCACTAAAACGTTATGGATATGATGGTATACCTTCTTGCACGATATGGGGGTGTAGTATACACCTCTCGCACGATAGGGAGTCAAGTATAGACTCCATGCATGAAACAAGGTTAAATGAATACTTATAAGTTGACATGAAACCCTAATTTGGGTAACTTGATATGAGTAAAGAATAGCAAATGTTATTGCACGATACGGTAGCCCGATACACAACCCTAGTTGATGTCTATCCCGACATGGTGATGGCTTAATACCTCATGCACGACATGGGTAACACATATAAACACCTCTAGCCCGATATGAATGGTGTGTATATACTTCTAGCCCGATATGGTGAGTGCTCATATACTTACAACCCAATATGGTGAACATATGTACACTTCTAACCCGAGATACCTTGTAAAGGTGAGGGCAAGACACTCTTAGGAGCGATGAGTGTAACCCTAAGTAATGGTGTGGCTAATACCTTGATAGGTGAAACACCTAGAGTGGTTGATAATGGACAACCTTATATTAACAATGCCTTGACCCGAGATGAGCCCATATCATTGATGATAGTTGGGTAATTCAAATGTGTGACTTATGGCCAATACACTACATGATAAATGTGATGTGTTAGTGGATAAAGTGTTAGGTTGGGATATACCCTAATACAAGATAAGTTGATGAAGTTAAGTAAGTTGAAAATAATGAGGGAAGTAATACATCAAAGCATGATAAATACTACATCCAGCACCCCAAGGTTGATGCACCTTGATGCACCTTAAATCCAATATACTTGGATGAGTAACACATGAAGTGTGTCATGTCAATTGTTACATTGAGATGTATTGCACTTTGATAAGTGTAGTCTAACATACCTTGAGAAAGGGTTTAGCCAAGATAATAAAGTATGATGTAATCAATATCCTAGAGAGGATGAGAGAGAAACTCATACTTTGTGTTGATTATCATTTAATGACAAAAGAAGAGAATAAATAAGTGTAATTGAATACTTATGATATCAATGTATGCTCCTAGATGTGTGGAGCAATGAATTAGGGTTTGAATTAATAATATGAACTTGAAACCCTATTCGGCTATAAAGGGAAACCCTAACCCTAATAGTTGTTGCCTAGTAAGAGGAGAAAAGATGTTTAATGGCCTTATGAGCCATGTGAATAGTTGTTGCCTAGTGAGAGGTGACAAGATGTTTAATGGCCTTGTGAGCCATGTGAATAGTTGTTGCCTAATGAGAGGTGACAAGATGTTTAATGGGCCTTGTGAGCCATGTGGTTAGTTGTTTCCTAGTGAGAGGTGACAAGATGTTTAATGGGCCTTGTGAGCCATGTGAACAGTTGTTGCCTAGTGAAGAAGTTTCATGTAAGAAATGATAATGTTCAAATAAACTAGGAAATGGAAACTTTGTAACATAATAATAATAATAATAAATGGATACAATAATAATAATGTAATATTAATCATACATGCCTTATGCTTATAGCCAAATAAGGGCTATAGTGTTTTGAATATGCTTAAATGAGATAAAAGGAATACTTTTATTACATAAAGGATGTGAATAAGTATGATGGCTTGGCCAAGGTATAATGCCTAGTAAAGGTGATGTGGTATTCAGTGATGAGATGCACAAGATTAGCATAGTCCAATGCCTAGAATAGTTTCACAGGATTGGTAATAACTCAATGTCTGGCTGTTAATCACAGGATTGGTAGAGTCCAATACCTAGTTGTTAATCACCGGATTGGTAGAGTCCAATACCTGGTTGTTGATCACAAGATTGGTAATAACCCAATGCCTAGATGTTAATAATAGGATTAGTAATAACCCAATATCTGGATGTCACAATATTAGCATAGTCTGATACATGGTTGTTAATCATACGATTGGTAATAACCCAATGCTTGGTTGTTAATTATAGGATTGGTAATAACCCAATACCTGGCTGTCACGGTATTGGTAATAACCCAATGCCTGGTTGTTAATCACATGATTGGTAATAACCCAATACCTGGCTGTCACAGGATTAGTAATAACCCAATGTCTGGTTGTTAATCACATGATTAGTAATAACCCAATACCTGGTTGTCACAAGATTGGTCATAACCCAATTCTTGGTTGTTAATCATAGGATTGGTAATAACCCAATACCTGGCTATTAATCACAGGGCTGGTAATAACCCAATGCCTGGTTGTTAATCACATGATTGATAATAACCCAATACCTGGCTGTCACAAGATTGGCATAGTCCAATACCTAGTTGTTAATCACAGGATTGGTAATAACCCAATGACTGGTTGTTAATCACATGATTGGCATAGTCCAATACCTGGAATAGTTGCACAGGATTGGCAAAGTCAATACCTGGAACTGATTATGATGATGTACATTCACATGACTGGTACAATTCAATATCCGATTAGCAGATTGGCTGAGGCCAACAGATAGAAATGAGAATGATTCATGGATGACATACCATGATAATGAGCATCACATGATAATCTTCATATGTTGATATAGTATGATGGGTAAATGATATACATGTTCTTCATATTCCTTATAAAGGGAATAGATGATTTACTGCTCTATCATAGATACTTGCAATGCTTTAAAAGATGAGAATATTCTAAACTACTTATCCTCTGCTCAGTTTAATACTATTTAACTGTGATAATAACATTGTTTGCGGAGAGTTATATCTCTCGCTGGGACAATTGTCTCACCCTGTGGGATCCACATTTTTTTAGGTGGACGTGCACAAGGGGGATTGAGACCGTACTGCAGAGAAAGAACAACAATAGTAGGGACAACAGTGACAGCTCAGGTTGAGTGTATTGTTTTTCGTGTCTTATAGATAGAAGTCATATGTGTCGTCCCTGTACTCTCAGGTCCATTGATTTAGTACGTGTTGGTTTTATGAACAATATGATATTTTGGCTTGTATGCCTCGAGGTTTGATGTTGCTTTAAGTATATGTTTTGAAAAAGCAACTGTTATATGTGGTCCTTGAGAAGAAATGGTACAGTGTATGTACAATATATGATCAATGTGAATATCAGGTTTTGGGTTCTTCCTTAAAAAGTTTTCCTAGAAATGTATCTCTTTAAAAAGAAAATGTTTTTAATTTTTAGTGTTTTTTGTTAATCTGTTTCTTATGATTATTCTGCATAATTAGTAACAATTTGTTTTTCGGTTTGGCAACTGTCGTTACATGTTTGGTATCAGAGCTTAAGATTCGCTGAGTCTACAGAGACATAGGACTAAGGTGTTGAGTTTGTGTTAGTGTCCTCCAGTATACCCTATAGTGACTTCTTTTTATGCAGAAGAAAGGTTAAAGTTTATAAATGACTGGGGAACAAGAGGAACACATTGCTGAGAGCAATGTTGTTGAACCAAGAGAGGGTGCAAGGGATAAGGCAAGAGAAGAATGAGTGACTGAGAATTCCCATCTTGACCCAATCAGGATAGATAATCCTACTTTTTATGCTCTTGTGAGGCAAGTTAGGACAACAGTGATGCATATAGTGGACTGGATACTAGCAATAAAACCTAGGTTACATGTCCTCAATGTAGAAATTTTGGGTTCTGAAAGGGTTCCTGAATAACATAGTCATGTTGGAACAGTGGAAAATGTGAGAAGGATTAACATATGGCAAGAAAATAGATTCTGCCATAAGTATATACATATAGTATATATGTAATGGCAATGCCCAAGGAGGGGCAATAAGCTGAGAATGAAGGAAAGGTCTCTAGAATTCTAGAGACATTTACCTAGTTGTTCTAAAAATCCAATGTTTTTGGTAACATCAGTGCAATAAATGCCTAGTGCACCAGGGTAGTAGTCACTAAGTAAAGGAAAAAGTCCTAACTTTCTACCTATAAGAACTCCTGACTTAGCTTCTACATTGGTAATGAGACCAATAAGACTATGGTATGAGGACAATACATGGACATGTTAAGCATACTAAACCCTTTTATTCAAAAAGAAGGGAGTAAATGACCCAAAAACTAAGGCAAACTCGATAGGGCTTACAAAAGTTACAACCCAAAAGTGTAAAAAGGCAAAAGTAACAATATGAAACAGCTTGACTCTATGTTTGAGTCAACCTAAAGTGGTAAATGATCGTGAGGGGTGACAGTCAGATAGAGCTTTGTCATTCTGATATGTCTTCTCTATATTTTATCTGATAATTATAAGAAGGTAGTTGTTGTTGAGCTTCCTTTAATTAATCCTATGAGGACATGAGGAAGAGATAAAAAGGATGAGAACCTATATTCCGTCCAATATTATCTTATATGTTTTAAAATTTCTCTCTTCATGATGAAAGGAAGAGATGTAATAGAAACACCCATAGAAAATTTGAGATACTAAGTAGTAAAAACTTAAAGAGATAAAATATAATATAAAACAAATGAATACTACCTAATTTTAGTTCTTGAATACCCTATCCAGGTATTCATATATTGAAGGCAAGGTAAGTATGACACTCTTAGATTGTTATCTTTCTGATTACTCTGATCAAGTAGTCATTTTGAGACAATAATAAGAGCATAATGAAGTCAAATATGTGGCATGGATATTTCTACCACATCCTAATTGATATATGGAGAAATATGAGTTAATTGTAGATCAACTTATAAACAAAAGAAGATGTTTAGTATAATGTATACCATAGTCTGAGGACCTAGAGGTAATAGTTACCTGATGAGAGGTAACAATGTTCAGTGATGGAATGAGGGTTTGAATACCTAGATCTAGTAATCATGATGATGATGTGGTGTGTTTTTGGCACATATAATGGATACCAATGTATAGAATCCTAGTATCCAAGAACTTTCAATGATATGAGAAAATGGGAACATTACTCCTTATTAGAAGTAATGTTTGGTTACCTAGAAGGGCCAACTTTGAAATTTGTCCAGTTACATATTGTAGTATGCATACCATATGTTAGGGGTTTATGCCTCGCATAAACATAACATCAACAAAGAGGTATGATTTGAAGGAACAATTCTAGATTTTTTTTGGGAAAAGTTGATCAAGTTAAAGATAACTTCTTAGAATATCCCTATCTAGATTTGTTGAGGCAGCCTATACATAACATCTAGAGATACCTCTGAGATAGTTCTTCTTTAATAATAAGTAACCTCTCCTTATGATAAGAAACTAAACAACTAATGAGATAGTTGGTACAAGAAAGTTTAGTGTTGTGTCATCAGATTTGAGTGGCGTAACAGATGCATGATAATACTTGTAGTCCCAAGTGGGTGACAGAAGGAAACTATGGTCTTTCCTTGAAAGAGAAATGACAAACTAAGTGAGGGGTACAGAAAACTCCCAAGATCAAGGATCTTATTACATAAAGATGTAAGTTGAAAAGGTGACAAATCAGTCAGGTTTGACACCTGAGTTAAATAAGGTATAAATAATGATTCTCCGACTAAGAAAAATTTTACCTAACATAGAGTTGACTCTACAGTCAATAATGAAAAGGACAGTGGAGTATGTGTCATGTATGACAGATTCCATGATAACCCTGTGTGAAATAACTTTGTGTTGATCAAAGTTCTATGGTATCTCCATAACATTAAGATGTTATGTGGAGACTTGATGATATGATGAATGAATGATATTTTTCTCCCTTTACCTAGGATTTCGGGGACGAAATCGTTGTTAGGGGTTTATAACTTGTAACGACCCTGACCTGGGTTATGAGGTAACCCTATTTGTTTTGGCTAATAAAGTTGCTTATAACTTTAATATAATACTCTAAGATGTTTTGTTATCATGTGACATACTTATATTTCAAGTTTAGTCCTGATTGAATGTTGTTTGAGCAATGTTCCATTGTTTTGGACCAAAGTGCAATTTACCCAAGATGAGGGGCTATATTGCAAAATTTCACATGATGAACATGCATCATGTGTTGTATCATCATTATAGAGAGAATTATGCAATGTGGTGGCTTGTGGAAAGCCTAAATTCCAAGTTTAAACTTGTTTGAATAATGTTGGTGACTTGTGCACCAATTTTGGTACAAATTGCAATTTACCCAAAATGTAGGGTGGATATGCAAACTACCACCTCTAGAGTATCCCTAATTCCTCCATCTATCATTTAGAGGAGATAGAATGAATGAGACACCATTTTTGAATTAATTATGAGTGATGGTATTCTTGGTGATAAAATGATCAAGAAAAGGGTTGAATATGAAACCCTAACTTGAGTTGTATCAAGTTGAACAGCTTATATATGAGTGCCTATCGGCCAAGGGTCCATAGGACAAGCCTCATATCATTTTTTGGACTCTTTTAAAAGGCCATGTCATGCAAAGCACCTCAAGGAGGTGAGGTGTGTCAGGTTACAACTTCCTTAGTAAAGTTGTGACGAGTTGTGCATAAAGTGATGAATTAATTGATTTATCTTAATCAAAGGGATATGTAATGGACGAATATTTATCCCTAGATCACCCTCAACTGTTTTGCATGTCAATATAAATGTTGATGAATTCATGTACACGTGTCACCTATGCATGGACACGTTTCACCTACTATCTCAAATTGATGACACCTCATTTTTACCTTCCTTCATGAGCAACAAGTATATATACCCCTAGTTTCATCCCTTAGTGCAATTTTGTGACCCTTACCACCCTCCTACCCTAAGGTATCGTACAGTAGTGCAAATATATCATGCATAGGTCCTTGGATATCGCCCATAGCTAAAGCATATCGGCCAAGTAGGTGATACTGGCCATATAGGGTGACATTGGCCATAGAGTGAAGTGTTTTGACTCCAAGTGAGTGACATGTCGTGCAAGTGAGTGACATATTGTGCAAGAGGAGTGGAATATCATGCAAGGTCAAAAGGGTATCGTGCAAAGATGTTAAGGAGCAAGAAGGAGCTCATACTTAACCCTAAGGTGAGGATATGATCATCTTCAACCTTGGATTGAAGCATGATCTTAGGGTTTTGATCTTCTTTTCTTTTCTTCTTCACCAATTGCTTATCCATGGTGATTCTTTGCATATAGAGGAGTTGTAAAGTTCATATTCAACCTTAGGAACGTGGAGCTTTGGATCTTGGAGCTTTGAAGTTGTTCTTAAGGTGGGTTATATAACTTGAACTCAACCATGTTATTATTCATCACCTAAATTGCTATATTTCATTATCTACTTTTAATTCCGAAATTTCCTGAAATAGTTGATGAAATTATGAGTTCTAGTAGTTGCTTGGACCTGTTTCCATGAACTATAACGGTTAGAACTAAGGTCTAGAGCTTGAAGATGATGGTATCACTTTATAAAAGTGATATCGGGAGCAAGCACACAAGCAAGCACCTCTAACCCGACATGATGATGCACCTACTTCACTAAAATGGTATGGATATGATGGTATACCTTGTTGCACGATAAGGGGGTGTAGTATAGACCTCTTTCACGATAGGGAGTCAAGTATAGACTCCATTCACGATACAATGTTAAATGAATACTTATAAGTTGACATGAAACCCTAATTTGGGTAACTTGATATGAGTAAAGAATAGCAAATGCTATTGCACGATATGGTAGGCCGATACACAACCCTAGTTGATGTCTAGCCCGACATGGTGATGGCTTAATACCTCATGCACGACATGGGTAACACATATAAACACCTCTAGCCCGATATGAATGGTGTGTATATACTTCTAGCCCGATATGGTGAGTGCTCATATACTTACAACCCGATATGGTGAACATATGCACACTTCTAACCCGAGATACCTTGTAAAGGTGAGGACAAGATACTCTTAGGAGCGATGAGTGTAAAACCAAGTAATGGTGTGGCTAATGACTTGATAGGTGAAACACCTAGAGTGGTTGATAATGGACAACCTTATATTAACAATGCCTTGACCCGAGATGAGCCCATATCATTGATGATAGTTGGATAATTCAAATGTGTGACTTATGGCCAATACACTACATGATAAATGTGATGTGTTAGTGCATAAAGTATTAGGTTGGGATATACCCTAATACAAGATAAGTTGATGAAGTTAAGTAAGTTGAAAGTAGTGAGGGAAGTAATACATCAAGGCATGATAAATACTACATCCAGCACCCCAAGGTCGATGCACCTTAAATCCAATATACTTGGATGAGTAACACATGAAGTGTAAAGCAGTGAAAACCACTTCTCTACTAAAAATTTGAACAACAAAACATCCTATCCAAACACACTCAGAAGGTATGATGGAGTGGGTGTAAAACTTTCAAATCTTTATATAATGGTAATCAAAAGACCAAAGTATAGCAGCGGAATAAAAACATGACTATATTCAATTATGAAACAAGTGAACATATTAACTTACATCATAAGGATCCATGTAGAGGAAATCTAAACCACCTCAAGATTGTCTCCAAGCTTTAACTTCACAATCTAAGTCTGGGTCCATATGTCAAGCCATCCATGTCTTCCACCTAGGGTTGGAAGCATACCCCAGCAAAAGAGAAACAACAGGAGACATCAGCAAAGGCTGGTATGTGCATACTAAAAAGCAAATTGAGCAATTTATAAAGAACAAAGGACATCAAAATAAAAGGCTTCCCGTACAAGAGATAAGTACCACCCAAACAGGTATCAAGAGAAAAGAATCTAACAAAAGGGATACTTGCCATAAAAACATCCACTACCACAGTGGGAAACAAGCACCAGTAGGGCACACACCCCACAATTAATATCCTGCATGCATGTGAGATAGACATAGCCCTAGAACAATATAAACACAATTGGCAGTCATGGCTTCACATCCTTGAAAACCTAATAGAGAATGACTCACCGCCAAACTCCCAAATATATATAAAATGGGTCAAGACACACATCTTGCCCTGGGTACGAGGTTCCTTGCCATCCCAAAAAGAGCAGGAAATATCACATCTTCTATAAACAAAACCAATGCAATTTACACTACTCTAGTGCTATTGAATCACATAGCATGTTTAATATAGAGGCAAGTAGAAAGTATAGTCAGAATTATCAAGGTTGCCATCACACAATGGACAACACAAACATATAAACATCCACATCATAGTGGGCATATATCAACAAGTAAAATCCACATCACAGTGGGTATATATCATCAAAAGTCCAACTTGCACCAAGGCATAAGAAATAGAGTCAAGAGAATATCTATGATCACAAGATCAATAACAATTAAGATACTTCACATGAAGCATGATTTTAAGAGAATAAGACAAAAATAGGATAATTGCTCAAGAAGAATAATCAGGGAAGCAAACATACCTCAAGTGCAGAGTTAAATGATCCAAAGCCACTTCTAGGTCCAAGCCTAGGCTTCCAAAGCACCTATTAGCATATATGTGGGATTAGGGTTAGATTTATATTAATTTCAGAAACCCTAAAAACCACCTTTTTATTAATGTGTGAATTAATTTATAAAAACTATGCCATATTTTAGGTTATATTTTCCGGAGTTCAAAACATATTTTATTATATTTTCTTGACTTTTATATATTTAGTTATGAATTATACAAGTTATTATCTTATTAATTAAATCCATTAAAACACCTGCTATTAATCTTTAGATTCAATTATTAAAACATATATCATTAGTTAGATCTTATTTTTCTAAATCCAATTAATATTTTTCCATATTTTTCTGATTATCCATTAATTAGTTATTAATTTTTATGCATCAGCCAATCAGGAAATTATGAGTAAACAAAATCGTTTGAAACAGGGAAGAGAGACAGAGCCCGAAAAGACCAAAATACCCCTGTGACAGAAAACAAAGAAAACAGTCAGCACCAGGGTGATTTGGTAAAACAATCGTTATTCATCTTCTTCATTTACCCCAGAACTTCGAGCAAAGCATAAATGATACACAGCACAGAGATGGAAACCAAACACTATCATACTGGGAAGAAATCACTTCGCTAGCAATACCTACAAATTCCTTATCTGAGTCTGGTTCTAACCACCCAAGCACTGAACCACGAGATGGACAAAGACCACAGAACAGGTCGGGACACCCGACGATCAGCAAAACATCACAAAATTAGGGGGTTCAAGAAATACCTTGAATCCAACCGATACAGGAAGGCAAGCGACCTCGCGAGACTCTCAGGAGTCGGTCAGAGCTCTCAGAGGGTCTCACGGAGCTCTAGATCCCAGAGGCGACCCCGCGGCGGTCACCAGCATCTGGCAGAGTAGGGAAAGCATGCTCGGCCATGAAGAAGGCCGAGGAAACACCACCGAAAGGCACTATGGGGTTCCTTGATGGCTAACGAGAAGGTTCAGAGAGGCCTGATGGCCCAGCGGTGAGAAGAGGATGGAAGGGAACCAGCGACATGTTTGAAATAGGGGAGCGTGTGACCCCTTCATTGACCAGCAACAAGGGAGCACAAAACCTGGGGAAAGTCGGGCTCGACCGACTCGTCAGCCAGTAAGGATCGCGAAGAAGCCGGTATTTGTAGGGGAGGAGGCAAAGAGAAAGTGAATCGCAAAAACAAAAGATCGGGAAACTATAGCTGGGAAAGTGGAAAGGAAAGTGAGTAGGATGATGAAATCTAGTCTGTCAAAACCAAAATCAATGATTATGAATAACACACGCATCAGATAAGTCTGAGTCCTAATGTGACATCTATTTAATCCGATTCAAACTAAAGTGAGATGCATTTAATGTACATATTTTATCTTTCCTCTTTTAAAGGTTATATTCTTATCCAAATTAGACCAAACTTTGCACACAAGTTAAGTTAAACATGTAGATTCTGAATCTCCAATTAGATTTCACTTTTGGCAACTTTAGATATGTTATTTAATTTATTCTTTATTTCTCTTTCTAGATGCATTAATGACTCATGACTTAACCAAATTGGGGGAAACTTAATTTACAAGTTAACTTAAGTGTTTTGAATATGAATTTGCCTTTATTTCCAACTTTTGGTGTCATGAATTATATTTATTTATTAATTACACCTTTTAAGCAATTTCTCTCTCCTAACTTACCATATTATTTTGAGGTGGTCCAAATTAAATGAAAATTGACATGTAGGCTTATTTTGATGTGTATATTACGAATTTGAAGCCTATTATTTAATTTGAGGCTTTCTTACATGGGTTATATCATCAAGCCCATTAGAGGCCCATAAACCATATTATGCATGAAATTAAGTTATTTATCATTTTATTATCACCAAATGAATTATATGACATATTATATCCCATTATTCATGCTTTATATTATTATTAGGATCATTCGAACCTCATTTTTGTTTGGTTAAATCCAAAAGGTCAAAGTTCTAGGGTAGGGTTCTAGATCTAGTATGTTACATGAAGTGTGTCATGTCAATTGTTACATTGAGATGTAATGTACTTTGATAAGTGTAGGCTAACATACCTTGAGAAAGGGTTAAGCCAAGATAATAAAGTATGATGTAATCAATATCCTAGAGAGGATGAGAGAGAAACTCATACTTTGTGTTTATTAACATTTAATGATAAAAGAAGAGAATAAATAAGTATAATTGAATACTTATGATATCAATGTATGCTCCTAGATGTGTGGAGCAATGAATTAGGGTTTGAATTAATAATATGAACTTGAAACCCTATTCGGCTATAAAGGGAAACCCTAACCCTACTTATGATATCAATGTATGCTCCTAGATGTGTGGAGCAATGAATTAGGGTTTGAATTAATAATATGAACTTAAAACCCTATTCGGCTATAAAGGGAAACCCTAACCCTAATAGTTGTTGCCTAGTGAGAGGTGACAAGATGTTTAATGGCCTTATGAGCCATGTGAATAGTTGTTGCCTAGTGAGAGGTGACAAGATGTTTAATGGCCTTGTGAGCCATGTGAATAGTTGTTTCCTAATGAAAGGTGACAAGATGTTTGATGGGCCTTGTTAGCCATGTGGTTATTTGTTGCCTAGTGAGAGGTGACAAGATGTTTAATTGGCCTTGTGAGCCATGTGAATAATTGTTGCCTAGTGAGAAAAGTTTCATGTAAGAAATGATAATGTTCAAATAAACTAGGAAATGGAAACTTAGTAACATAATAATAATAATAATAATAATAATAAATGGATACAATAATAATAATGAAATCTTAATCATACATGTATTATGCTTATAGCCAAATAAGGGCTATAGTGTTTTGAATATGCTTAAATGAGATAAAAGGAATACTTGTATTACATAAAGGATGTGAATAAGTATCATGGATTGGTCAAGGTATAATGCCTAGTAATAGTGATGTGGTATTCAGTGATGAGATCCACAAGATTAGCATAGTCCAATGCATGGAATAGTTTCACGGGATTGGTAATAACCCAATGCCTGGCTATTAATCACATGATTGGTAGAATCCAATACCTGGTTGTTAATCACAGAATTGGTAGAGTCCAATACATGGCTGTTAATCACAGTATTGGTAATAACCCAATGTGTAGCTGTTAATCACATGATTGGTAATAACCCAATACTTGGCTGCCACAGGATTGTCATAGTCCAATACATGGTTGTTAATCACAGTATTGGTAATAACCCAATGCCTGGTTGTTAATCATAGGATTGGTAATAACCCAATACCTGGCTGTCACAGTATTAGTAATAACCCAATGTCTGGCTGTTAATTACAAGATTGGTAATAACCCAATACCTGGCTATTATAGGATTTGTAATAATCCAATGTCTGGCTGTTAATCACAGGATTGGTAATAACCCAATACCTGGATGTCACAGGATTGGTAATAAACCAATGCCTAGTTGTTAATCACAGGATTGGTAATAACCTAATACCTGGCTGTTAATCACAGGATTGCTAATAACCCAATGTCTGGCTATTAATCACAGGATTGGTAATAACCCAATACCTGGTTATCACAAGATTGGCATAGTCCAATACCTGGTTGTTAATCACAGGATTGGTAATAACCCAATGCCTGGTTGTTAATCACAGGATTGCCATAGTCCCAATACATGGAATAGTTGCACAGGATTGGCAAAGCCAATACCTGGAACTGATTATGATGATGTACATTCACATGACTGGTACAATTCAATATCCGATTAGCAGATTGGATGAGGCCAATAGATAGAAATGAGAATGATTCATGGATGACATACCATGATAATGAGCATCACAGGATAAGCTTGATATGTCGATATAGTATGATGGGTAAATGATATACATGTTCTTCATATTCCTTATAAAGTGAATAGATGATTTACTGCTCTATCATAGATAGTTGTAATGCTTTAAAAGATGAGAATATTCTAAATTGCTTATCCTCTACTCAGTTTATTACTATTTAACTGTGATAATAACATTGTTTGCGGAGAGTTATATCTCTCACTGGGACAATTGTCTCACCCCGTAGGATCCACATTTTTTTTAGGTGGATGTGTACAAGGAGGATTGAGACCATACTGTAGAAAAAAAAAACAATAGTAGCAGGGACATCAGTGACAGCTCAGGTTGAGTGTACGGTCTGTCATGTCTTGTAGATAGAAGTCCTATGTGTCATCTCTGTACTCTCAGGTTCTTGGATTTAGTACGTGTTGGTTTTATGAACAATCTGAGATTTTAGCTTGTATTCCTCGAGGTTTGATGTTGCTTTAAGTATATGTTTTGAAAAAGCAACTGTTATATGTTGTCCTTGAGAAGAAATGATACAGTGTATGTGCAATATATGATCAATGTGAATATCAGGTTTTGGGTTCTTCCTTAAAGAGTTTTCCTAGAAATGGATATCTTTACAAAGAAATGGTTTTAACTTTTAGTGCTTTTTGTTAATCTTTTTCTTATGATGATTCCGCATAATTAGTAACGATTTATTTATCGGTTTGGCGACTGTCGTTATAGCTGGTGTCTAGCTATAGGCTGTTGAAAAATGATATCGGGTATCTACAATATAATCCAAGTTAATTTTTTATCCTCGTGCATGTGTGTATTTAAATATACGTAAGAGATCACTATTTGATATGAATGTTGATGTCGATTGTATACTAGAATAACTTTACATCTTTAGACTGATGCAACACCATTCAACATTTACACATACTATGGAACCCATATACAACTATTAAGCTTGATTTATAAGCTAGATTGTAGAGAGGAGTCAAATGTCATCCAATTTTTTATGTAGTCCATTTAAAAACATTGGTTATTTATCAAAAATTTAAATGACTAAGATTGACTAACTTGATTACCAAAGTAACCTAATTTTGAACTTAATTCCAATACGACATTTTGAGGGGGGGAGGGGATAAGTTGCTTGTTTCCGTGTCTCTTCTCCATTTGTTGGGATTTTTATTTCATAATTATTCTCTCTTACATCGGTAGCTAAGTATCAACAAGGGCCACATAATGGCTCTCCCTTAAAGACATGAATAGCTTCTTCAAGGAGGAGCCAATCGTGCTTTCAAAGGGTAGCCGCCACTTGGTCCAGACTGACCCCCAGTCAAAAAATTGCTTCTCCCCCAATTAAGTAGTTACTTTTCTCCTCCATTTTGTTCTTGTGCGTACATAATGATAAAAAGGGTCCCATTTCAGATTTAATTTCTAGTATGTATAACAAATTCCATTATATTTTTAAGTTCTATAATTTGATACCACGTGCGAATGCAATTTAAAATACTATGTAAATTTAATAAGTATTGCATCAGATAGAAAATAACACATTAATGTCAATAATAAAATATAAAAATTAAAATACAAGTAAGATCCAAATATAATATATGTTTTATTTGTATAATTATATATAAATATTATATTTAACAATATATGACTATAGTTGTTATTATATTAAGATTTATTAAGGCATTGGATATGATAAAGTACTATTTAAGATCTAAAACTTCATATAATTAAGTAACTCCATATTGTCTAAAAATATATAATTTTTTTATTAAAAATATACCAAATATTAGTAATGATGTAGTGAATGTGCATCTTTCATTGAGGAAATATCATTATTTACATCTGCCTATAAGAATGACTTCTATGACTGCTTAATTGTTCTGTATATAACGTAGGATAATACTTTGATATTGGGAAATATTTGGAACAATTTAGATTACATTTACAATTTTAAAGAACTTAGGGTTTTTCTGAACATTTATCACTTTAAAAAATGAATAAAAAGTTGGTGTTTATATCTTCAATAGATTATTGAGTGAACTTCTGTTTGGATTTGCAACGGGTATGTTCCATGTGAGTGTTTGTATTGAGAATAATGATTTAATACAAACATAATAAAATATAATTCTTATGCAAGAGGATTTTTTTGAAAAATAAATCACAGTCAATGGGAGAAGCAACGTCAAAACAAATAATGTCTCCACCCCCATCCTTTTCAAATAAAGCCATGAGAAATTAAGCTCAAAACTAGACTATTTTTGTGAGTCTAAGTCATTTATGTTTTTTCCCTCATTTATTCGTTAAACACAACTATAGTTTTATCCAATGGCTGTTCACTCTTTTTGAATTCCAGACTGATCAAGACATGCTCTTAAATGGGAATTCAACACAATTTTCAAATATTTAAGCTTGACCATACCAAACAAAGAAAATCCAAGTCTTCTGATTTACACAATCACAACGATCATTAACGCCGCCTCTGTCTGTCTAAATTCAGGCTCGAGTTGTAAAATGCCTCAAAGGGAGAGCGAGCTAGCTCAGCTGGCCAGTTTATAGCTCCTAGTAGTTGTCGTTGCCAGCATATCACCAATAAGAATAGTAGGAATGGCTTATTCCCGCCTGTAATCAAAGCGTATATGAATGTTGATCTAAAACTTCATGTAATTAAGTAACTCCATATTGTCTAAAAATATATAATTTTCTTTTAAAAAATATACCAAATATTATTAATGATGCAGTGAATGTGCATCTTTCATTGCGGAAATATCATTATTTACATCTTCTTATAAGAATGACTTCTATGACTGCTAAATTGTTCTGTATATAAGGTAGGATAATACTTTGAAATTGAGAAATATTTGGGAGACCAATCATCATTGTCGAAATGTCATTTCCAATTACGATTTAGATTACATTTACAATTTTAAAGAAGTTAGGGTTTTTCAGAACACTTATCACTTTCAAAAATGAATAAAAAGTTGGTGTTTCTATCTTCAATAGATTATTGAGTAAACTTCTGTTTGGATTTGCAAGCGGTATGTTCCATGTGAGTGTTTGTATTGAGAATAATGATTTAATACAAATATAATAAAATATAATTCGTATGTGCACATATTGAATCATTACAATATACTAAATGATTGTATTTGTTATTTAATTTATATATAGTAAAGGCTCATATTATTATCTTCATATTTTATCCGATAATTGTTTGAATTTATACCATTTTAAACTGTATCTAGACATGGAGTGAGAGTATTAAACAATTTTTTTTCTAAACGGCATCTCAAATGGAGCCTCCGTGTAGCGCTTCCTGTTCCTTAATTAACTGATGCATGAGGAATTTTTTGAAAAATAAATCACAATCAATGGGAGAAGCAACACCAAAACAAATAATGTTTCCACCCCCATCCTTTTCAAATAAAGCCATGAGAAATTAAGCTCAAAAGTAGACTACTTTTGTGAGTCTTAGTCATTTATGTTTTTTTCCTCGTTTATTCGTTAAACACAACTACAGTTTTAACCAATAGCTGTCCGCTCTTTTTGAATTCCAGACCGATCAAGACATGCTCTTAAATGGGAATTCAACACAATTCTCAAATATTTAAGCTTGACCATGCCAAACAAAGAAAATCCAAGTCTTCTGATTTACACAATCACGACGATCATTAACGCCGCCTCCGTCTGTCTAAATTCAGGCTCGAATTGCAAAATGCCTCAAAGGGAGAGCGATCTAGCTTATTTGGCCAGTTTATAGCTCCTAGTGGTTCTCGTTGCCACCACATCACCAACCAGAATAGTAGGAACAGCTTGTTCCCGCCTGCAATCAAAGCGTATACAAACCGGACACATCATCCTCCGAAATAACTCTGGCCGAGCAACCTGTGGTTGGTCGCCCAGACCAAGCCGAATGGTAGTAGTATCTAATAGCAACTTGGTTGCTGCTAACAACAACATTCCAAAAGAAGTACCAAACTCGTGGCTCCATCAAAGCTCTGAATTCGGACACTAGGCTTCTTCGTTTTTCTCTTGACGAAAGTGAAAGGGACGGATGCGGCTCTCTCAACCACTCGAATAGCAAACAGTTTACCTTACACGCCCATAGCTGTGGTCATTATCTCAAACTTTGCTCTATTCACAGCTTATGGCCGGAATACACAGATGGGAAGACATGAATTTCATGACGCATATGCAAGCAAAGCGAGAGAGAACAAAATACCTCTTTAATTAAGCAACCATTACAAGTGGCGAGAACGTGGGCGTTGGCTGATTGAGTGCCATGACGCATATGCAAGCAAAGCGAGAGAAAACAAAATACCACTTTAATTAAGCAAACCATTACAAGTGGCGAGAACGTGGGCGTTGGCTGATTGAGTGCCAGAACAGGTTCTAGAACTCTTGGATGTACACTACCATTTCTTCTTGAGGGCTGATCACTGATCCCCACTCTCCTTTGCTTTCTCTTTTATTATAATTTTCCCACAAGTGGCTGATCAGCTTTCGAACTAATCAGAAGATCTGATAAGCAAATCGGACATCTTTTTTCCTGTATTCAATTTGAAAATCACGGCTTCACTCACAGAGCACGCAAATTTAAACCCCGCTTATAAAAAGAACGGAAAGCCAAAACATGCACCCCCTCGCAACCTGGTATCCGGTGCCCAGGTTCTTAATTCTCTACCCAGTGCCATGCCATCTGTGTAGCATATATCTTCCATTCCGCTAATAACTCTTAATGCTAGATTGGGTGTGTTGCAAGCGTCAAATTGGTTCCAATACTTGGTTCGATCCTGTACGTGTAGGTGCAGGGGTGGGTTAGGCTCCGATTGGTTTGGTGTAACTTATTAATTATGTGGAATTCATTTTCTGGGAACTCTAGTTCATTTTCTGGAACTTAAGTTCCATTAAAAATTAATTGAACATAAAAATTAATTGAAAAAATTGTTAAGTTTACTGTGTTTTATATAAAAAGTAAGGGCATCAAATAAATAAAGGAAGAATCATCTTCGTGACTAATCATAATATTTTTTAACCATAATAATATCAATACGGTATGATGCGGATGTCGCTCCTCTAAAAATATGTTAATGTGGTATAATTATAATTTTATAAAAATATTATGGTTTAAATCATATTATAATATATTTATTTCACTTTATATGTACAAACTATTGTAATGATATGTACATTTGTATGTGTCTATAAATATATATTTTGGTTTATCATTGTTTTACAATATGTACAACACTAATTTTTAGTATATTCTTCGTGTATGATTATAGTTCATAATCTTTTTTCACATCATATTATTTAAAAATTAATATAAAAATATGTTAGGTAAATCACATTTTTATATGGTGCGGCGTGGTTATTTTTTCATAGTATTTATATATTTTTTGTTTTATTGATCACAATGATAATGGTAGTTGTTGTCTAAAATATTTTACATGGTGTCGTTTATAGTGTACAATATTTTGTCATATTATGTTATGATTTTGGCAATAAACTATATCCACACACTAACATTCATAGTCATAAATATTTTGCATGTGTGATTTATAAAAAATGAAAAATATATTTGTAAAGGAAACATTGTCAATTCTTTCGGAACTCGTTTTCCGCTCTTTTTAAGAGGGAACTCAAGAACTCTATTTTGTATGTAACTTTATAACTCATCGGAAGTCACAGAACTCAAGTTCCAACACTAATTTTAAACCAATCATAAAAACTGCTTTAGGAACTCCAATTGAAAGAGATTTTGGGAGGGTATAGGTTCAACACAAAAATATTAGGTTGTATATTTTCACCGATGCCTTCCTTAACTACATATTAGCCTGGCGACGACATTATTTCGTTCAAAAGAAAATGGGTATGTCGGTTTTCACTAATGCCTTCCTTTACTACTTAGTCTGTTCGGAAGGAAACCTACTGTGTGTTGGGACAATTCATCTTCGCAACTGTTCCTATTGTAATGATATGTACATTTGTATGTGTTTATAAATATATGTTTTGGTTTATCATTGTTTTACAAAATGTACAACACTAATTTTTAGTATATTCTTCGTGTATGATTATAGTTCATAATTTTTTTTCACATCATATTGTTTAAACATTAATATAAAAAATATGTTAGGTAAATCACATTTTTTATATGGCGCGGCGTGGTTATTTTTTTATAGTATTTATATATTTTTTGTTTTATTGATCAGAATGATAAAGGTAGTTGTTGTCTAAAATATTTTACATGGTGTCGTTTATAGTGTACAATATTTTGTCCTATTATGTTATGATTTTGGCAATAAACTATATCCGCACACTAACATTCATAGTCATAAATATTTTGCATGTGTGATTTTAAATCAACCATAAAAACTGCTTTAGGAATTCCAATTGAAAGAAATTTTGGAAGGGTATGGGTTCAAAACAAAAATACTAGGTTGTATATTTTCACCGATGCCTTCCTTAACTACATATTAGCCTGGTGACGACATTGTTCCGTTCAAAAGAAAATGGGTATGTCGGTTTTCACTAATGCCTTCCTTTACTACTTAGTGCGTTCGGAAGGAAACCTACTGTGTGCTGGGACAATTCATCTTCGCAACTGTGCCTATTCAGAGTCTACACCTAGGCTAGTGGCGGCATCCTTACTACCGGAAGCGGCCAAATACAGCTTGTCCTAGTCGTTCTGCAAAGAGCTCGCGTAAATAAGGGAGAGTCAACTGGTAGCCACAATTATCCATTCATGTTTCTAGTAAAATATGTGGAGAAATAAAATGAAAGGCCAATTAGTTTGTTGATAAAATAGGTAAATTTTTAATTAGTTTGTTGCCGGGGTATGTTTTGGGTTTCAAGACAACTACCAACGCCGGAAAGCTATTTCATTAGTTGTGGAACCCAAGCGGCTCTTTAGAGGTCATTGGAAGACGAAATAGAATGTCTATCATGTGGTTCTCAGAAGATGAGGATCTGACGTATGCTCTCAATGCATACTTGAGTGTTAAGAATCACCCAATCATCATATTTAAATGGAAACTTGGACAAGAGCTTGTAAAGATTGTCATAAAAAATGTTCTTATCTTGATCCAAATTTACAATCTCACAGTGGAGTTATGGGACAAATGGATGTTTGATCGCATTGGAACTTTTCTTGGTACTCCTCTTCGTGTATATGAAGCAACAAGATTGTGTATGAGAATGGAGCAAGCAAGGACTCGACCTCTGATTCCATCATCATTGGGCCTTCCTATTTGTGTTGAACTCCAGTCTGATGATGGAATGTCTCATAGAGTAGATTTATTTTATGAATGGATTCCCAATATCTTCGCAAAATGATCCTTCTATGGTCTTGAAGAGGAAGAATGTAAGTTGTCAAATCTCATAAAGAATGTAAATATTGGTATTCAAATTTGGAAGGAAAAACTTAGTAACAAGGAGAAGGTGGTTGTAGAAGCTAGTGTCGAGGTATATATGAATCCTTTGGGTCTTCAACACAATGTTGGGTTAGTTGCCTCTCTTTCTGAAGACTTCTTGGAGAAGTTCTATACCATCTACTCCTTTATCAATTTCTGATCCTGACAAACCAAGCTCCTCTTCAAATCTGAGTCAGAAGAAGGCTACCAAATCCCCACCTCCATATAATAACAAAAAGGTTAATGCTAGTATTTTTCATCAGTTGATGTTTTCTTCAATGTACAACAATCTTGGAGGTTTAGAAGTTACAAATGAAAGAAATGATGAGGCTGACATCTTAACATCTGAAGTTACTAAATGAATTGACATTTTCACATCTCCTCTTGGGATGTCAGAGGAATCAGTAGTAAGATAGTTGGTGTCCAAGAGGATATTAGTATGTTGAGGAGTGATAGCATTGTTCTTGATGAGACTAAACTTAGAAAAGGGTAAGCTACTAGTTTCATGAGCAAGTATTTCAGTGATTATAAGTGGATTGCAAATCATGACTCTTAGGCATTAGGGAGAGTCTTTATTCTGTGGAAGACTAGTTCTTGTGATATAGTCAATATCAAGAAATATGATCAATTCATTCATGTTATTATTTCACTAGTGACTTTGTATTCAACTTAACAGTTGTTTATGGACACAATGTTGATAATGGCATAGTTAGCCTTTGGGAATCTATGGAGAACTAAATAAGGTTACTTATGATCTGTGGGTCATCTTATGTGATTTGAATGCAGTTAGAAAGAGAGAAGAGAAAATTGGGAAGCATCCTCCTTCAAAAAGGTCGACGGAGGACTTTAATGCTTGCATCCTTGACTACGGTCATTTTGATTTGGATATGCACGACCCCTTCTTCACTTGGTAAAATCACAATCATAGAAATGATTTTGCAACTACCAAATTTGACAAATTTCTTTATAAATTTCTCTATATTAGCTTTGAGATAAATGGGCACATCATCTCAAATATTGATAGTGATCATAAAATCATCTCTCTAAATATTGTCTACCTTAGGAAAGTCAAATCACCTTTTAGATTCATCAATGCTTGGGTAAACTATGAAGACTTTCTAGATATTTTCAAAGAAGAGTGGAATATTGAAGTTCATGGGCACTCTATGTATATAGCCCATAGGAAACTTTACAAGATGAAAGTTAAGCTCAAGTTGTGGAAATAGAATATTGTGGGTAATTTCAATGATGAAGTTCACATACTAATTCTATTGTGAAGATAGCTTAGTATGATTCTGACTTAGATCCAACTAACGACAATTTGAGAGAAATAGCCTTTTCCAAAAGGAAATTTGTGGCACACGTTTCTCTTAATGAGGAGTCTTTCATCGGGTAGAAGCTTAGAGCTCAATGGATGAAAGAAGGGGACTCAAATACAAGTTTTCTTTATGCTTCAATGAAGACTAGGAGAATATGTAACCAAATCAAAAGGATTGGTATTGATAGCACTATCTCTTATGATGCATATAATATCAAATTGCACATCATTGAATTCTATTAATTCTTGCTTATTTAGTATTATTGGTACAAGTTCTATTTGGCCTGGAGCCTGGAATGGTCCTATTGTCATTCGGTGCAATTGAGATGGGCATCTCGCACCAGGCCGGACGATCATTTTGCACAAGTGAGATGGGTGTCTCACAGACCAGGTCAGGAAGAATTCCAACCAATGTATACTACAATCAGTCTGACACTCCAAACGATTATCTCAACACTTGAACCGATCATTTGGCAGTCTAGTCAGCTGACCCGTTGTGTGAATTGAAATACCTAAACACTTTAGTAATCAATTCAATTATCATTCAAGATCAAACTCCTCTTCTAGATGAGTTCCTATGTGTGTGACCCTATAGATCCCATATCACATTGGCAGTGAATGTCCATAACAACTTATAACATCACAAGCAATGAGTGGTGCCTAGTAGCACATCATTGCTACCCAAAGTGAATCTAAAGTTGGGGAGAAAATGTAACTTACAATCTATGTATGGTGTTATATTGTTTATATAGTTCCTTTGTCATTCATATCTAGATTGAACTAGATGCATAGAGTAGTCATCCTCATCATTATTCAAACTTATTCCTTGGACTAGAGTAGACTGCATGAGATATATGTAAGCTCAATATCACATATTGACTAACATGTGTATGGCCATACTTTTCACAGTCTCTCTAATCAAGAGACATTGGATATCATAATCCTATAGGAGGTACAAATCCCATATCTATCACTCATAGTTAGTCCCCATGTGTCAAAGTCACCCAATCATCACCGCTATAACAACCCATAATTTAGGATTGTGATGAGTGTAGTGATTTCATGTCTAAGAACCACAACCACACCATCACTATGAGTGATGACTATGACTTCCATATTGATGTCTTCCATATGTCATTCTGACAGTGTGTCTGTATGATACACTATTCTATAACATATGTTTGTGTGCTTGGTTTGATATTTCCATATCATGACAAATAATATTTAGTCATCAACAAAATCACACTCTGATCTTATGTGTCATTGTTGTCTATCAACCTTCCATAACAACAACTGATCAGGGACATAATAATAATATTTATATGTACTCTTAACATCCATATGATCTCATCCACAAGGATAGTAACGTGAATACATATGTCATTGAGTAATATAATTCTCTAGACATTTATAGTGTTCCATCATTATCTCATAATTGAATGGAACATAATAAATTTGAAGCTTGCTTTTTATTAAAATTAAAATCATTTTCATTCCATTGCAATCATCACATGATTGGATCTCTAGGCATAAATACCAACAGACTCCCACTTGCACTTAGATCCAATCACCCACGGATCTCATCTCGAGTGACCTAACATGACCATCATGCTTTTTTTGTGTAAGTGATTTGATAGCGGGTTTAGCAATGTTTTCTTTAATTTAGTATTTTGCAATTTTCACATCTCTTCATTGTCTAACTACTCATATGAGATGGAAGTGTTGTAGTATGCTATCTGAGATTCCTAGCCTAACTAGTAGTTCCATTGTTGTCATTAACATTTGTATTGTGTCATCAATGGTTGGAACCTCACATAAGTTCTTATGTATGCCCTTCTTGTTCCATATAATATCCTGTATTGTTCTTATAACATAGACATACTCTAATTCTTTTGTAGATTTGAACAAATTTCATCATCTCAAAACTCTTTCTAACTTACAGTCCTCATTTACATTCAAACATAGATTGTGATTATTTTTTCAGTTTGGAAGCTTGCATCATTGTAACTCTTTACACCCAACTCTTCCTTATTACCATCACCAAGGAAAAAAAAACCTTTAAGTGCTTCACAAGAACCTAAGGGTGTTGTTTATGGTAATCCAGTGACTCTCACTGAAATTTGGAATATGCCTTCTTGTCATGTCCAATACATACAAGATTGCTATATAGGTATATATGTATGTCTTCTCATGATGTCAAATACACATGATATGAATGGATATCCTCTCATCATGTCCGATACATATGAGATAATGTTATATCCTCTCCTCATGTCTAATACACACGAGATAGAAGGATAAGTACATTATATTGCATTCAAGATAGACCCGATTGTGAATGCATATGGCATATATCCATATGTTCATATTCTTCATAAAAACTGGGACACTAGGGTCTTGAAAGAATAACTCCATCGAACATGGACTAGTTTTCTCTCACTGAGTCTTACATGTTGAACTCTTTAGCATACTGCCAATGTATGCATTCTTAGGTCATGAAGCTTTCCAGATCTATCTCTATAGACCACAATCACTATATCATAGGATGCTTCACCTAATCCCTTCATATAGAAGGTACTTTACTTTCCAGGTTTTAACACATTTGTAGGATATGGATTTTATTCCCCATGATTGTGTGGAATATTAATATGCTCCTACTAAATCTTTTGTAATCATAGATTCCATCTTCATTCTAACTCAAGTCAAACCTTTTTACTATCTTTCCAAATAGAAAATTCCAGCTCTAAGTTGTTTATTTCAATTCACCGATTGACTTTTGTAGCTTATAGACTTTATTTGCATTAATGGATTTATAAAACCATTACGTTGTTTCATGTATACATCTTCTTAATTATTCTAATTAATGAATGTGCTTTATCCATGTGCCAAATCTCACAGTCATACTAAGCTGCAACAACAAGCATGATGCAGATAGATTTAACCATGGTAATTGGTGAAAATACTTCATGATTTTCAACACCTTGAACTTGTTTGAAGCTATTTGACACCAATCTACCCTTCCATATTGGTCCTCTTACTAAAACCCAAATTCACCCAATGGGTTTTACCCCTTCAGGTGGATTCATCAAGGTCATACCTTGTTGGTTTACATGGAGTCCATCATTTATCTTATGGACTCAAGAATTTCTCTGATTCTGGTCCATCAACAGTTTCTAGGTAGGTTGTTGACTCATCTCTATGATCCATTCACCGCCTTTTGAGTTATAATATATCATAATCTATCAAACTCAAGGTGTGTTATACTAGAACTATGAATTATGTGTTTACATAAGGAACTTGAGATTCCACAACAACTTGTGATTCTCCTTGTTCCTATTGTACCTCTTTAGGTTTAATGTTTTCTCGGTTGCCTCGAACATTTTGATTTCTACTTTTACTCCCATTGATTCCTTTAGAACTAATTTCCATTTAGGAATTCAACCATACTAGCAACAAACACTTTATTTTCAGGCTGTAATATAAGTAGTATTCAACAAGATAACATTCATGTAGTTTTAAGAAACTATCTTTTTATACAAGCTTTCAATCCTAATCACTATAAAAGACATTTTGGGACACTTCCCATGCCATATCGCATATGGTGTCTTTTGAACCATTTTAGGTTGTACATTGTTTTAGTGGAAAGCATGTGCCCAAAAAAAATAATAAGATTAACTAGATTTTATTGATAATTGATGGATCCTCCACTCACGTGGAGTTGCGTGCACCACTAAAAATCCTAGAGATAGTAATTCTCTAAGTTTAGCCTTGTGTGTGCTATAATAAGATCTCCACCCACATACGCTAAGGTACATGGAAGTCTTATTGTAGTACAGTTGAGGGTCAAATCTACGAGACAACGGTCTTGTTAAGGATGAACAAGATGGAAAACATTATAATTATATGTATCTACTTAAGAGTTGATATCTATATCAAAGAGTTGATTTGATGATTAAACTAATATGAAAATGTAAATTAAATGGCAGGAAAGTAAAATTAAGGTTGTAAACAATATTTGGAAACCACTAGGATGTGATCAAGTTTCACCACCACTACACATGGATCATAACATACATCATAATAACATGGCTTGCAAAAAGGGTCTAATCAGTTAGTATCTTTGTAGACTTAGCTTTCTTTCGAATAGCCAACTATGAGAAACATGGAAGTATTGCAATGCCAGCCATCCCTGAATGAATGGTCACTTACTTTGCATCACTTCCTTCGCAAAGTGTGTTCCTCGACCTGTAAAAGTTGTATTTTCATACGTCAACTGATTCCATTTCATAGTATGAAAGTACAAAAATGGAAGTGAGTTTACTCCACTCCTTGAAAAGCATTCCTAGATACTAAAACAGATATATGGTGACTACATACATCGAGAACCAACATACAATCGATAATCGAATCTAAAAGCACAAACGTAGACAATTTGCAATAGTAGATAATAGGTAACGCAGGTTGGTGATCAAGAAACTAGAATTCATTAAATGATTTATGTTGAACTGCAAATATAGTATTTCTCTATTGCAAATGCATGAAATGAAGACACGGGTAGTGGGGCTACTCCCCGCACCCTAGTGTATGGAACTACTCGCTCATGGTAAGAACAAAGAAGGAGGAAAGAGAAGAGAAGGAAACCATCATCTCCACGAAGGAGGGAGGAAGGTTGACCCCTTGGAGTAGAGAACAATTGTCTTCACATTGTGTGGTTGCTTTGGTGATGAGTCCTTCACTCCACACCTTCTATGTCGATGAGAGAGAATGTAGGCTTATGGATGGAGTGTGGATCTTAGACCAGAAGGCTTGAGGTGAAGGATGAAGGATGAAATAGCTCTAGAAAAAATGAGGCATCCTTTTGGTGTCTAAGAGTCTCTCCTAATGAGGACCCCTTGAGTCCTATTTATAGGCTCTAAGGATCTTGAACAATCTTGAGAACGTTTGGGTCTTCACGGTTTCGAGACTGTTAAGCATTCTCACGGTCTTGGAGGACCGGTTGTGTCTTTGCAGTCTTGAGACCGTTAATCATCCTCACGGTCTTGGACACCGATTGAGTCTTAATGGTCTTGAGACCGTTAAGCATCCTTACGGTCTTGGAGACCGATTGAGTCTTTGCGGTCTTGAGACCGTTAAGCGTCCTTACGGTCTTAGAGACCGGTTGAGTCTTCGTGGTCTTGAGACCGTTAAGTATCCTCATGGTCTTGGAGACCAGTTGAGTCTTCATGGTATTCAGACCGTTAAGTATCCTCACGGTCTTGGAGACCGTTTGAGTCTTCGCAATCTTGAGACCGTTAAGCATCCTCACGGTCTTGGAGACGAGTTAGGTCTTCGCGCTCTGGAGACCAGTTTGGTTAAGACTTTTGTGATTTTTTTGGGTTTATCTGTAGGAAGAAAAGAGAAATAGCAGTCTATTGGTATATTTACAATAAAGCTAGAAAGTTAAGTATTTAATCTAATTTATCTAATGAAGAGTATGGAAAACTAAGAAAAACTAATAAGGTAACATCACAAAATGGGAGGTTATCAATAATCTCACCATGACTTAATAGGGTGTGATACATTCTTTCTGACACATCAATATGTTTCAGGTGGAGTTCATTATGATGCACTATCATGATCTCCTAGAAAGTCCTCAAACTCTTGGTTTATGTATTTCAACATCAATCATGTTGAGGTATCATAATACTTTTACCAAGTTAGTTACATACTTCATTTATGATCTCCTTGAACACTTCAATAGATTCATGTTTGTATTTCATCAAATACAAACTTTCAATAACTATTGATCGTATCAGTAAATATAGTGAGGTACTTGCAACTATGTTTAGCATTCATTTTAAAAGGTCTATGTACATTAGTATGTATTAGTCCTAATGGAATAGTCAATCTCCCACTACATCTAGTGAAGATGCTTTTGTCATATTGCACAACAAATAAGACATGCGTGTGTCTATTGGTTCAATAACCAAAAGAGTCTAGATAACCATCATATGGATTCTAGAAATGCATTTCTCATTTATGCGCTCTATATTACAGTGTTATAGGTATTCAATTTGTTTGAGTTATCAAGTCATTCGGTATATGTGACATATACATTTGTCTTTACAACTATCAAGTATATTTGGTTATAAATAGAGCATTTCCATAAAAGATCACATCTTTTAAAATGAAACATAATGCTTTTGTTATACAAAACATATAATGTTTTCATTAATGGGAAGTATATAATAGAAATTCATTAATTCTATTATGTGCCTGTGTGCCTATGAATGAAAATTTCCAACTGTAAAGGCAGCAACCCTTGCTTCACACAGTTCTAGCTTACTTCTTCTCAGGTCTTAAAGTAGAGATCTCTATCTCCATCTTATTCCTAATATCCTCTATGATAAGGATAGTTCTTTCCAATATCCAGACAACTGACAATGGTGGAACTTTCTTTTCTTTATCCTTTAAGTGAAATGGACAAATTCCTTTTTCACTTACCCTTCTCCATAACTTGAGTATAGAAGACTTTAGACTTATGCTTAGCGTCTGAACACTTCTTAGCCTTGCCTTTTTCTTAGGACCCACTTCCACTGATCATCATCACAGATTTGTCCTTCTTCTTCCTTGCTTTGGCATCAACATGCCAAGCATTTGATAAACTGACTATATGATTCATGCAATGCTTACATAATCATATTCATGGTCAACTCTTGACCTAAGAGAAATCATGGTCATTCCACATGTCCAATCATATTGAGCACATGGGTTTCTATTGGACCTTCGTTTGTCAGTTTATACTCAATTATCACTTTGAAGACATTATACCTTCTTTGCTTTACATGATTCTTAAGATATGTTACCATCTCGAGAATATTCATGCTTTCATGTTGTTTATGCAACCCATAGTTAATACAATAGATCATTAGGTATTCAAATGTCTATGGCAACATTGGCATGCTTCCAATAAGCATTTATTTATCCCTAGGTGCATTTGGAGTGAGTTCCTCTAGCATTGGTCCATCAAGGACATAGAACTTTCGCTCATTGATGAGAACAATTCTCAAAGTCCTTAACCAATTGTGGAAATTTATCATGTTTTGTACTTCTTGAAGAATGGTCACAATTTGAATGTGTTTATGTTTGACATTTGATTCTACAAAGAAATATTGCAACAATTTCAAAAGATTTTTTATTTGGCTTCATTTGATGAATTGGACGATATTAATTAGGTATTTAATTAACTATCACTCCCACTATTTTATTGAAATGGATAGCCTTCAATATCAATTCAGAATATTGCAGTGTACAATATTCTAGTGGACCACATCCAAGATAATTTAAATGTGGCCTAATCGTCACCGCAAATACAATCAAACATCAAGGTAGGCAGCTCTTTCCAATTGCATCATATACAATTCTAGATAGTTGATATGCGCAACCCCTTGCCATAATCATCTGTATGCTTTTGGGCCCAGACACTCTGATAATCACCAGCCAAGCATGTCCTAAAAGCCAACACGATAATAATGCACCTCGCGGAGGTGAAACCAACATTATTACCATCACACTTCCACGAGATAGATGGCGCACCCCACGGAGGTAAAATCTACGCTTGGTCGATCAAGCTTTTCATGTGGGCTGCTTTTGGAAAGCATATAAGACTTGATTCTATAATTGAGGGAGATTGCATATATATATATATATATATATATATATATATATATATATATATATATATATATATATATATACTTTTTTCAATCACTACATATATAGTATGTATCATATACATGCTATAATCACAAATGAGAACATGCAATAAATAAAACACACAAGCGATGGTTATGGCCATACTAATGTAATTCCTTGAAGTCACAAGGAATTTCTACTGCCTATGATCCACATCATATTCAACCTATTGTTGGTGAAGATCTGTGCTTGAACCAATTTGTGTTGATTGGTTCAACTCTTGAACCAATAAGCTTGCCTCCTAGTCGCTTGGTTGGTCTATTCTGAAGCGGTCGCCTGGTTCTCAGTTCCAACCAGCGTCTGGACACCTCCAGTTGATTGGTTCATCCTCCTATCGTCTACCCTCCTCGGTTCTCCCATCGATCGGGTCATCTCATGAGTTGGTCATTTTGCTTTTGTGCAGATCGTCATCTCATGTTGAAACATAAATTAAAACTATTTTATTTCTTATTACATTGTATATGGGTAAAACCTAAAGTTACATTCAAGGGGAAATATGAAGAAGAGCATTAATTTACATTTGAAAAGGAGTGAGAGGCTCAGTACGCAGACAGATTATCAATATGAATAAATAACCACAACAATGCATACACGGATCTGGGATTTGTCTGTAACCATACTTTACATCAACCATCAAAATCGATTTTATGGCAACATGTGTAAATTGCATATTATATATATATATATATATATATATATGGGTTCTTTATATATAGGTGCACATCAACTAGTTTAAATATTTGCATCACATCCAATAAATAAACATGGTAAAACTAAAATCTGATCATATTGATTCTCACAAAATATAATTAATTTGTGGTGGCTCAGATACCATTGTAGGGATATATGGCATCAAATAGGCAGTGCAAACAAAATTTTACAGATATATTTCCCATTAACTAGCAAATTGCAGCAATAACTATGCAATTGAAATGATGGTTTCACAAAGATCTAGTAGTCCTCTTGCCCAACGAGATGGTCATTTTGCTAAGCTAAACGGTCGTATCGTACTTTCCAGTTTTGCACATATGTCAGAAATTCAATTCCAATTAGTACTAACTGGCCAAAATTGCACGTCCAAAATGGATTGGATCCAGAGTAGTCGGACTCTTAAGATAATAGCACAGCACTCAAACCCCCGCAACTATTATACAGGATCTAACATAGTAATCGAGATCAAACCACAGGGACAAGGTTAGCAGTTGTTAAGTACGTAGGGTGTCACACTCATATACTCTAGATAAATAGATGGTTTAAAAGGTTGTTCCCTAAGGAATGATGGTGCTCAAACCAAAACAAAGAAAGCTAAAATAAATAAAGAAAATAGCAATAGGTGAAAACAAGGACAAATGGTAAGGAACAAGAATATGGAAGGGAACTTAGATTGGGCTTCACCTACTATGGTCTCTCACCAACATGCAAAACTCACTCCCCTTTGTATACTCTTATCAAGATTATAAGAAGTCATGGAAGTGTCTATTCCCCCCTCTCTCAAGATAAGGATAGATCTAGGATCTAAGGTGGCCTCCCTCTCGAGAAAGAAACCTTACAACCACAAAGCAAACCATATTACCTTAAGCCTTAGCAATCCAACATTTTCATGTTTTCATACTACTCCATAACACCAGATAAATAAGATACTACTCCTTCAAGGTACCAACGATCAAACATCATAAGATGGTAGCTAAGCATACAAGTGAAGCATTAACAACAAGCGTATGGAGATAATCTTGATATAAGCATATATAGGGCATTCATTCGTTGCCCGTGCGGGTAGCCTAGATTTTTGCTACCCGGCAGCTAAAAAAGTAACTCTCCTGGCCAAAAAAGTAACTCTGCTGTCAAAAAAGTAACTATGGTGAACAGAAAGTAACTACACGAATAAAAGAGTAACTCTGTACAAAATATACAGCAAATATATATAAGGACGGGTTTTTTTATTTTGGAGGGGCAAATGATATTTTCTTGGCTAAAATTTTTTGGAGAGCTAGACAAAATAGTCCTCTACAATTGCGGAATTTTTTTTTTGAAAAAAAATGGTTGGAAGGGTGGGCGGGTAGCTACCCGCGTGGGCAATAAAGATGGGCCCTATATATATATATATATATATATATATATATATATATATATATATATATATATATATATATATATAAAAGGAAAGGAAAGGAAGAATATACATGTTGGGAGAGCCTTAGTAGCTACTCCCAACCTGAGTTAAGTGTTTAGCCACACATTTTAATGGGCAGCATAACAGCGTTACAAAATGATATATACATTATAACCACGAAGAGGAAAGGGGTAAAACATAATGGAGATGATAGATCTAGAAGAGAGAGTGAAGATGGTGATACACTAAAGTACTCCTTTAAATCTAGATCTGGAATGGACGATGTGGAAGCTCTCCTTCTTTTGAGGGAGAAGGGCCTTCAATCTTCTCTCTCCTCAGCTTCTGCCTTCAAAGATCCAAGACTGATTGGATGGATGAGAGTGGGTATGGAATTTGGTATCACTTCCTGGTCCTTGATGATATGATGATGTGACAAGTCGAGGTGAGTGGCCTATTTATAGGTGGTTTCCACCGACTTAACCATCCACACCATGGTCAAGGCTTGGTATCAGTCGAGGCTTGATTACGGTCAATCGAGCCCTCTCCTCGATCGTGGTCCCTATAGTGGTTGGTTGAGTCATTACCTCGGTTGATGTATTGTTCCACCTCAGTCGTAGTCCCACCTCGGTCAGGGCATGGCATTGCCTCAGTTGTGGTGCTGCCTCAGTCGAGGTCGATCGAGGTAGAGATGAATGGGATACAGGCTACGACCGAAAGGGACGTGCTGCACCGCGGTCGTGAAGCATTGGTGTGATTAGTGGCATCGGCCGTGGTGTGAAGGTCCTCAATGGTCGATGAGCCGTGGTCGAGGTGTAGACCACAGTCGTGGCTTGATGTGACCCTGCAAGAATGGAAAAAGTGTGCAATTAAGATATTCATCATAAAGTGATAAAATAAGTGGAAAAGTCTATAAAAGATATGTTTGGAGAGGTATAAAATATGTGCAAAAGTTATAAAATTAGATGTTATCAACTCCCCCAAACTTAGAATCAAGTCTTTCCTCAGGCTAAGGGTAGGTTTGAAATCATAGAGAGAAGAGAAGTTTTGTGATAAATTTTTTGTGAAACTTAACATTGCCGAGTTATCTCATTCTTACACCAAAACACTTGTGGTATGTTTGCTCAATACTAAAATTTCATTCCTCCCCCTTCACAACTAGAGTTGCACAACTTCGAGTTCTTGCCATAGCCTTTAGTAGTAAAAGGTCTCTCCGTCTCAACACATCACTCCTTCCTCTCCTAGAGGGGTAGCTTTCACACTCTTCCTTTATTTTTAGTTGGCCCTGTGTTGGTGTGTTTGAGTAGGCTTTAGCATTTAAGTGTTTTCCTCTACTCCAGAGCTTTCCTCACCTACAACTTCCGCAAGGACAGTGTTGCCCTTAGGGCTTCTAACATTAAGTTAGGTAGTTGTGTGAAGTTCGTTCAGGATTGTAGGTGGGTAAGTTTGTCTTCAAGGTCCCGCTTACGGGCACAACATATATGAATTCATGAGTGTAGAAATACACCGTCCGTGTGGAACCTCTTGGCATCTTTTGGGCACAACTCTTATTATACATTTTTTTTCCTTTTCATACCTCGTCTCTGGTTTGGGTGTGTTGGTTTACATTTGCTCTTTTGGGTTTCCAAGCCTCTTTTCATCCCAAAGTAGGGATACTTAAACTTGAAAGGGGTAGTTGTTTTCTTCTCAGGGAAGGTGAGGATTTTTAGGCTGGAACCATCAGGTTAGAGTGGTTGGTCAGGAGTATGGCTTGGTGAAGTTATCCAATTTCCAAGGGTTTTGTAAGTTTAGGATTGTTACACACACAACGTCTTATTGTAAGAATGAGATAAAACTATATTGTTATGCTTCATGTTTTACTTTTATATGCATTAGTTGCTCATATATTCCTCACTAGATATGATAGCACTACAACCTTTAGCAAGGGAACAGATGAACTCAAAGGTAACTATGCAAAACTGTGACTTGTAAGAAAATTCCTTAAAGCATAATTTTTTCGCAAAATTAGTTTGGCGGGAACTAAAAGATGTATAAGTGCGCTAAGATATGTACAAGTAAAAAAATTTCAAATTTTTGCAAATTTTGTGATGGAATTGTACCTCTCACACCAATTTATAAATCCTCCTCCAAACTTATCATTCACCCCGACTCAGGGTGTCAAAATTAGAGTTAGGTGTATAAATGGGGTTGCTTTATTTTTGCTAGCTAGTTTTGGTGTCCCACTTTGACTCGAGGAGCATGTTAGCATACACTCCACGTAGTGGGTGGTATTGCTCGTACTACATTCCTTCTGCCTTTGTATTCAAAGTGGCTAGGGCCATCATCCAGGCTAGACAATAGAACCCACAGTCATTTGATAGAGGCACATGTTGAGGGTTCTTGTGGTAGAACTACGTCTTATTCAAGTCTTTTCCTTCTTTATGTTTGTACCCTTTGTCATGACTCTTCAACATATAAACAATCACCCCCATGCATCTGACTATCTTCTCTTCTATAGGTGTTTTTGTCGTAGTCATATTTGTTTTCTTATTAAGTGTGAAGGTTGTGTTTGAGCTGTTGTATAGTACCACAATCCTTTTAATTATATTAACCACTAGAAAAGTCCAATGACTATAATGGAGTATTGGAAGGAAAATGTAATCTGGGAGAGACGTTGCCAGGTGTTGTTGCAGGTGTTCCTTTTTGCCCGATCTCTTGTCTCGTAAGATGTCATCCGACAAAAGAAAATATGCCAAGTGCACATTTGGTGTGTTGTCATTTAGTAGAGCTCGGTAAGTAGATGTGGTGTTGACTGAGAGGTACCCTCCTATTTTCAATGTATCTCGGAGGTCGTCCTTCAACACGAAGATGCCATCCCTTTCGAATATTGCCTCTGTCGATGCATCATCTTCCTTCAAGGATTTAATTATTGCATTGAGGGCTTCTAAAGATAGACTCATGCAGCTCCATCTGTCGAAATCCTTAAAGGTTGGCAATATTTCTTTAGGTGGCCCATCTAGTTTATCCTCGGGTAGATCTTCTTCTTCAATCTCACCTTCTTCTGGTTGGCCCGATAGAGGCTATTCTTCTTTGTCTTCTTCTATTGAAGGCTCCCCTAGCTTAGATTCTGGTATTCTTTCTACAGTCACACTAGTATCAGCTGTCTAGCCCTCTTTCCAAGTTGCTACTCTGGCTATCTCTGTAGGGTCGATCCACAATGTTTTGCACATCCCCTTGTGTCTGTTGTCTATTGATTGTATAACTCTTTGCAGACGTAGAGGCACCTTCAAGATATCTCTCACTTCCTTGTTCTTGTAGATCAGGGAGGTGTTGTCTAGTTCAGCTGCATAGTAGTTGAACACTATTGTTTGTCTTTCATATAGGTTGACGACAATCAGATCCCAATTCTTTACTGTCCTTATGGGCAGAACTACAAATCTGGTTTCTTCCCTACTTACTATGTGTTATAACTCAATCACATCAGCAACTTTGTCATTGTCTTCATATAGGAGACCTACTAGATGTGTGGTGTCATTGAACATAGGTTGTACTTTATATGGATGCAAGAATTCTTCAAGGAGGATGGCACACAACACTTTAAACAGCTTCTTGTATAGGCGTGCTCTTGTCTGGAACATCCCTCTGAAGTGATCTCTGTTGAGTGACCTACCTTTATTGTAATAGATAACGTCAGCTCTGTGTAGGTTGTTATCTAGTATATCGGCAAGGATATAGACATCTCTGCATGTTGTCCTTGACAGTGTCGTCATGTCCATACCCACCATCTTGCAGGGCAGAGAAGGAGCCACACCTAATTCTACTTTGTTGACTGGTGTGCTCTGCTTCTTGACTGACTCATTCATTAAGAAAGAATCAAGCCCACCTTCCTCATCTTTTGAGGTGCTTTCTTCTGCTGCTTGTGCTTCTACGGGTTGTGCTTCTACTATAGGAGGTTGAACCCTTGTTTCTGTCAGTATTTGGGTTATCGCCTTGCCTTCATCTTTTGTGTACATCTATGTAGCTATGCCTTCTGTTGATGACTCACTTCTGATGGTTGCTCAAGCTCTATAGCATTGAGTGTGGCTAACGTTGCAACCATCTTTCCATCGTAGAAGGAGTCATATTGATCATAATATTCTGGGTCCTTCAAGAAGTCGTTGTAGATGGCCATCCCGTACATAAGGTCATCCAAGAACTTGTTTAGATCTTTGATTTCTCTTGATGTGGGATCTTTTGTCGTTATGCTCTCTACTCTGGTGATGACGGCCTATGTGGGATTTTTTGGTGTAGCCTTATCTTTATCTGGGTTACTGTTCAGATCAAAGCCCCTCGACAATGTATTAGTCTTCTTTGTCTTGTTGTCTTGATGAGTGTCCGAATGTGGCAGTGCTTCTTTCGCTTGTGGTTCAACCATCGGAGAAGCTTTTATGTTGGAATTTTCTTCCTTTAATGCTTCTCCTGCACCGATCCCCCCCACGTGGTCATCATCTTTGTCGGGGCTTGAGGGGCTCGAGGAAGTGTGTGATATAGAGGGGCTCGTCAAATGCTTGGTCTTCTTTATCTGTCGCCAGTCTCCATTTCTTGTTGTTTGGATTCTAGCTGATGACATTCTTCATCTAAGCATTGATGCTCCTTCTTGAGGTCATCCAGTGCTTCCTCATACCCTTTTCTCATTAGCTTCTTATCTACATGCATGGCATCCCTCTCCTTCCTGAGGTTTGTCATCTCCTCAGTGAGAGTCTTTAGCGCCCCCATTAGCACGATCTGGGTATTGATCACCCCTTGCATGAATTGGGTAAGCACTTCAGTCCTCTTGTTCAATGCTTTTACCTGTGTAGTTACTGTACATAGGGTGGAGGAAATATTTACATTTAATTCAAAAGTTTGATGCATGTGCTTCCACATGACATCAAACTTGTTTCCCAATACATCACCGAAGGTGTGCAAGCAGTGTTGTTGTGGATCTATAGGTGTTGTGGATGCTCTTGGCTCCTTCGGTTGTGGAGCTGGTTTGGCAGGGCTGGGAGAGCTCTTCTGTGGCTGATCTGGAATCTATAGGATTTCTTCTGGGAGTACGAGATTTGGTAAAGCCTCAGAGTTCTCTCATATTTGGTGGGTTTCTTGTTCGACCTCTACATGTTGTTATGTTGTTGCAGCTTCAAGGAGTGCATGTTCGACCTCTTCTATGATTGTGGTTTCAGGTTGACGCCCCTCACTTGTTTTCATCTCGGCTGCGAAGTGTGGTGAGGGTGGGCTTGGGGTGACAGTCTTCTCAGTCATCTTCTTCTTCTTTCTTATGGCCAACTTCTTTCTTTCCTTTGGCTTCTTTATCCCTATCTCTAGATATTTAGCTTTGTTGCCCTTTTCACTAGAAGTAGATGACAGGTCTGTTGTAATGCGGATAGCCCCCAAATACATTTTATCTACATCTTCAGAGAGCCGCAGCTTATGGACTCATAGTATGCCATTTTTGGGAGGGGAAGGAGTGTCTTGGAGCAGCTTTGCTTGTAGAAGAGCTTCTTTCCCTTCTACGCCAAGATCCCCGTGTTGATGAGGGACTTTATGTCGATCTTTGTGTGCCCTTTTTTTCTTTTTGTACCTCATTAATAGGTCTGCATCCATGAAGTGATATGCGATCTTAGTGATTTGACCTCTCACGCAGAACTCCTTTGTCTATTTTACTTCTCCTCCCACTGTAGAAGATAGCCGTTCAATGAGAATTCTGCCTATATTCACTGGCCTCTTATTCAGCATGGACTAGATAATGAAGAGGTCTCCTTTCGTCACACCCCTGATCTCTGACCTCGTGAATATTGTATTGGCAGTGATCTTCTGCATCACCTTGATGAAGAACGATGTGATGAGGGTCGCCTTGGAGTTATTGGAGTTGGGTTTCTACTCCCCTGTCAGCTTTTCCCACATCTAGTGGATGTTGTACCCGATCATGTCCTTCTCTCCGAGTGCGGCAAAGCAGATTTGTGCTTCCTCAGTCATTCTTGTGAATATAGTGTCCAGCATTGCCTTTGTGATTGTGTGAGACTTCCCCCGAGTCTAACTTCTAGCTTGAAGTCACCACTGCCCTTATTGCATTCCTCATCACTAATCGAGAATTTCTCTAGGGATGACAGGAACTCTGCCATCAATTGTGTTAGCGAGGGGGCTTCAGAGGTGCATAGGGTATGTAGGTTTGCACCCTCCAGGAAGTTGACTACTCTATCATAGACTCCCATCTTCTTGAAGTCTTCTATGTCTAGGTATCTGGTAGGCCTGAACCCCTTGGCCTATAGTAGCCATTCGAATTGTGATTGGTGTGTAGAATCTCTCGGCACAAAAGCTGGCCTCTTCTGGTCCAGGGCCACCTCCGAGTTCTCTTCCACCTCCTCATGGGTTGTTTCTTTCTCCTACCCCTTCATCTTTTCTACAACAGTCACCTTCCTCTTTTTGCTTCCCTTTGCTTTCTTGGGTTCAGCCTTTCTCTTCTCCAATTTCCTCAGCTCAGTTTCTAAAGGCTGGTATTCTGAAGTCTCCATCTTTGATGTGCTAGGGGACTCCTCTAACTCTTTTGGAGTCTTATGGGCCAGGATGTAGTCATACTTCTTTCTCAGTAGCTGTAGCTGGAGCCTTTTCGTTGGGGAGAGGTTCAGATTGTCTTTTAGTGCATTTGTGATCTTCTCAAGGATTTCCTCTACCCCCTTCAATGAAGTCGCCTTCTTCATCAAGGTATCTTAGAGGTTGACATTCTGAAAGTTTCACATTAATTTTGTTGTTAGCATAATTAAATTATATTTTAATTAATCATCATCAATTTTGTTTTATTATCATGCATATGTATATGTGCATATATATATTTTTCAAAAATTATTTTCTTTTCATAGGACCACGATCGCAGCCATAAGCAAGAGGTGTGCCACGACTATGGCATCACAGAGCCTGAATGAAATGAAACCCCGTAACTGTAGCATAGGGTGTCGTGACCATGATGGATTACACTAAAATGAGAGATGGTGCGACCATGGCTATGAAGCAACAAGGGGTAATACGACTGTAGTCGAGAAGCACCGTGATTGTGGAAAGTGCCATGACCGCGGTCGTCACTCGACTGATTTTATACTTAAGGAACGTCGAGACCATGACCAAGGATAGGGTGTTGCGGTCACGGCACTGGAGTGACTGTTTGATTGGATAAGATGGTTGGTCTAAAACCTAATTCGAGAAATAATTGGCGTAGGCCACGGTGGTGAGTACCACAATCAAATCGCATTCCAAAATGCTAACCTAGGTTGAATCGGTGCCGTAAAAGTTGCGGATGGGGGCGAGATGCTGGCGAGCATCGCCAAGCCAAATGAGGCAGAGTTGAGGCGGTTGTCATGGCATTCTCTAACCGCCAGGTTGCCGAAGCAAGCAAAAATGGTGAGGCATGAGAAAAACACTGATGAGCAATCGATCGAAGTCAAGAAAGCATCGGGTGGATACCTGGGTTAAGTTAAATGGGACTAAACGGTGTCAAAGGTGGAGGCAGGGGCTCACCGCGGTGGAAGCGTGGCTTCAATGGTGGATGTCAAAATTGGGTTCGTAGTCATTCACACACTCGCGTTGACGATCTTCTTTCAATCAGTTCGGAAATTCTCAAAGATTGAGTGAAAGAAAAACCCAATTCTGAGGGGTTTAAGTATATATACCCTAGGGGTGCCACGACCGTGGCAAGAGGATTGCCGTGACCACAACCCTAGTCCTCCTTTACATGCACCGCGACCACGACACATAGCTACAAGGAGCGGGTACCGCAACTGCGGTGTACCCCTTCTCGACCTATGCTCAATCCGCGACTGCGGTCTAGACCATGACTGTGGTCCTTCCAAACCAAAATAGCATGAAACCACTTAAGTCAAAACTTGTTCTTCCAAACAAACCCTCTTAGATAGATAAAGATTAAAATTCAAGAATTAATTACATCTTACTAGCAAAAGGGAAACTGAAATATAGGGAAAAAGGAGAGGTACATAGCTCATAGTACTAAAGTATGAGATAAAGAAAATCATGAACTAATGAAAACAACAAAGACTCGGGTTTCCTCCCAAGAAGCACTTGTTTAAAGTCTTTAGCTCAACTTTCTCTCTCATCTTGTCTTCATTCCCCTTCCACAGGTGTAGTTGCTTCCTTATTTATTCCATTTGTTGCTGAGTTGGCTCCCCCAAATTGAGTTCTGTTCTCCTTACAAAGGCTTGGTCATCATAGTATCTTTTCACTCTTTTTCCATTCACCTTTAAGGTTCCTGTCTTTTTTCCTTCTATTTCCATTACCCCAGATGAGTATATTTTCACAATAGAAAAGGGGCTTGACCACCTTGTTCTCAATTTCCCCAGAAATAACCTGATATTGGAATTGAACAAAAGGACCTTGTCTCCTTCATGCACATCTTTGTTCTTTAGGTGGGCATCATGCCATACCTTTGTTCTATGTTTATAAATTCTTACATTTTCATAGGCATGCAGCCTCAGCTCTTTGATCTCTTGGAGCTGAAGGAGCCTTTTCTGACCAGCTTCGTCGAGATCCATGTTCAAAAACTTTATTGCCCATAGGGATTTGTGTACGAGTTCTATCGATAGATGACAATATTTTCCGTATATCAACTTGTAAGATGTTGTACCTATTGGTGTCTTGTATGTTGTGTGGTATGCCCAGAGCACATTGTCCAATTTCATTGACCAATCCTTTCTTGTATGACTGAAAGTCTTTTCTAAAATTTGTTTGATCTGCCTGTTCGATACCTCTACTTGCCCTGATGCCTGGGGGTGGTATGGTGTTGCGACCTTATGCTTCACTCTATACTTCCTTAGCAGATCTTCAAACTATTTCTCACCAAAATGTGACCCTCCGTCACTTAAGACAGTGTGTGGCACTCCGAAGCGTGGGAAGATAGTCTTCTCGAAAAGCTTAAATACTACATTGGAGTTGCATGTTTGGGTAGCAACTTCCTCAACCCATTTGGAAATGTAATCAATAGAAACAAAGAATGTATCGATTTCCTTTTGACGACAGAAAAGGCTCCATGTAGTTGACTCCACATACATCGAAGATTTGCACTTCTACCTAGTCTGACATTGGCATTTCATTTATCTAGATTATGTTCCCCATGAGTTGGCATTCCTTGCATGTTTTGACAAATGACGCAGCATCCTTGAAGAGTGTGGGCCAGTAAAATCCTAATGGTAGAACCTTTGCAGCCATCCTCTCCCCTCCATGGTGTCCTCCATAAGGTGAGGTGTGACACTCTTTGAGGATTAGAGGCACCTCTTCTTCAGGTATGCATCGATGGTATAGGTTGTCAGCACATATCTTAAACAGTAGTGGGTCATCCCAATAGTATTTCTTCAATTCAAAGAACAACTTGTTCTTTTGATTATATGTTATCTATGGTGGGATTTTCCCACATGCTAAATAATTACAGTTATCGACGAACTAAGGTAAGCTCTACTCTTTCAATTGAGCCATTAGAAGAGCTTCATCGATGTAGTTGTCGTTCACAGGCATTTGGTTTCCTTCTTCAAAAATTATTCGTGATAGGTGGTCTATGGACACATTTTCTTTCCCTTTCTTATCGATGATTTCATGGTCAAACTCATGCAATAAACAATGTCCATCTCAAAAGCCAAGGCTTGGTGTCCTTTTTCTGCATTAGGTGCTTTATTTCCCCATGATCAATGTAAACTCTTACCTTCGATCCTACTAAGTACGATATGAACTTGTCAAAAGCAAATACGATAGCTAGTATTTCCTTCTCGGTGGTAGTATAGTTCACTTGGACTTCGTTCAGGGTTCTACTCACGTAGAAAATCACATGATGTTTCTTCTCTTTCTTCTACCCAAGGACTACCCTGATGGCATAATCACTGGCATCGCACATGATCTCAAAAGGTAACTCCAGTCAAGTACTTGTAGGATAGGTGTCATTTTTAATTCTCTTTTGAGGGTATTAAAGGAATCTAGTCATTCACAAGTAAACTCAAACTCAGCATCCTTTATCAGCAAATTTGATAATGGCTTTGCGATCTTAGAAAAGTCTTTTATGAACCTTCTATAGTATCTTGCGTGCCCCCAAGAAGCTTCACTCTCCAGTGACCGACTTTGGTGGTGGTAGTTTTGATATTGGTTCAATTTTGCTTAAATTCACTTCAATTCCTTTCTTTGAGACCTTATGTCCAAGCATGATGCCATCTTGAACCATGAAGTGACATTTCTCCCAATTTAGGACAAGGTGCTTCTCTTCACAACGCCGTAACACCAAAGATAGATTTCTCAAGCAGGCTTCAAAATCCATCCTGAATACAAAAAAGTCAACCACGAAGATTTCTACAATGTCCTCTAGAAAGTCAAAAAACATGGATATCATACAGTGTTGAAAAGTCACTGGTGTGTTACATAAGCCGAACAGCATTTTGTGGAAGGCATAAGTGCCATAAATGTAGGTAAAGGTGGTCTTTTCTTGATCGTCAGGGTGAATAGGTACTTGGAAAAATCCTGAATATCCATCCAAAAATCAAAAGTAGTCATGTTGATCTAGCCACTCTAAGACCTGGTCGATAAAAGGAAAAGGGAAGTGATCCTTCTTGGTGGTTGTATTTAGCTTGCGATAGTCTATGCACATTCGCCATCCTGTCACTGTCCTCATTGAGACTTCATCTCCATCTTCCCCTCGTATGACCGTCATTCCTCCTTTCTTGGGTACCACATGGATAGGACTAACCTAATTACTATCGCTTATTGGTTAGATGATGCCAGCATCTTATAACTTTATAACTTCTTTCTTCACAACCTCTTTTAGCATTTAGTTTATCTTTCTCTATGGTTGAGCTAGGGGCTTGGCTGTCTCTTCAAGGTGAATTTTTTGCATACATAAAGTCGAGTTAATACCTCTGATGTCCTCCACAGAATACCCTATGGATTTTCTATGTAGCCTCAGGTGATCTAGCAACTTCTCCATCTAGTCGTTGGTTAAGTTGACATTGACAATAACTGAATTCCTCTCTTCTTTATCTAGGAATTCGTATTTCAACCCATCTGGAAGAGGTTTCAATTCTGGCTTGGGCTTTGACACTTCCTTCTCCTCAGTTGTTTACTCCAATGAAGCGTACTTCACTATCTCAATTAGCTCTTCATCGTCGATGAATTCTTCTTCGGGTTGGTTCAAGTAATCCAAGATTTCTACAACCTCTTGGCCCTCAATTGTAGGTTCTGGGATATTTAAGGCTCGCATTAGGGGATCAAATATTGATTTATCTTCATGTACCGCTTCGCAATACTGATTGTAGCTGTCCATGAAATAGACTAACTCAGATAGAGACGGTCCCCACATGGCATCTTCTCCCAAAAAATCCAAGTGAGCATTCCCTAATTGTAGTGTAATGATTCCTTCAGCAACATCTATTAAGGCTCTCCTGGTTGCAAGGAAATTCCTCTCGAATATCATTGGGTATTTAGAATTCTCAACTATGTCTATTACAACTATATCACACAGAATGAAAAAAAATTTGACCCGTATCGGAACGTCTTCAACTATTCTCACTAGCCTTGTGAAGGTATGATCGACTAACTTGGTCCTCATCCCCATTTTTACCATGTCTTTCAGCCCAAGCCTTTGGGCTAGAGTCAAGGGAATTAGACTAATGCTTTCTCCCAAGTCAGCTAACATTTTTCTCTCCACATTATCTCCGACATAGAAAGGTGTGTTGAATGCTCTAGGGTCCTTCTTCTTTGTTGGTAGCTTAGCTTGTACAAAAGCACTTGACATTTTCACTAACTTGACAATTTCAATGTGATCACCTCTTCTTCTCTTTGTAATCACGTCTTTGAAGAACTTTGCATAGGTTGGAATTTCTTCTATTGCATCGAGAAAGGGCACATCCAAGTGTAGCTTCTTTACAGCCTCTATGAACTTTTTGTAACTCTTCTTCAAGTGTGCTTTTACCAATTTGTAAGGGAAAGGAACTGTTGGGGTGTAGGGATTTTTCTTCGAAAGGACATCTCGCAGAGGATCTGAGTTCTTTTCCTCTCCTTCTTCTTTTCGTATGGCCCTGCTTCTTTGCCACTTACAGCTTGTTCTTTCCCATTTGATTCTTTTGTTGCCTTCACATTCTCAGATTGTTAATTAGTACGACTTCCTCCTTCTTCAGTGTTGTTAGTATTAGCCTTTTCCAACGTTCTCCCAGATCAGAGAGTAGCCATTTTGGCAGTCTCAGTATTTGATGAGATCTTTCTTGAAATATTTTTCATGAGTTCAGCTAGATGTGCAAGCTGATGAATCTGCCTCTGGTGAGTTTGCATATCCACCATTTGAGTTTGCATGGTAGTTAGCACTACCAAATTTTTGAGAGAACTTTGAGCGAGTTGATCATTCACTGATGCTTGACTTTTTGTGAAGTTGAATAGTTGAGCAATCATGTCATCTTGGTTTTTGTCTTTGGCATGGCTCGGCCCTGGGCCTTGTCCTTGCCCTTGTCGACTCACATTTTTATTCTGACCTTGATAGTTGTTCTTATTTGTCAGGTAACTAGTAGTCTTGTTGTATTGGGTTGGCACTCCTTTCTTATCAAATCTTGGAGGATGTTTAGATGAACTACCCAGTTGATGTGCATTCTCTACAGCTTCCTTGTTGCCATAACTAAACCCAGGGTGGTCTTGTTGTTTGAAATTAACATAGGAAACATTATCAATTTCTTCTTCACTTTCACTTTCATCGCTCTCCCCTGGTTAGGTATAGATACAGTTGTCAATTCCATGTCCTCCTTCTCCACATGTATCACATTTCATGGATTTCTCAGTATGTTTCTTGCCTTTGGCCCCAATATCCTTCAGTTGTTTAACATCAGTGGCGATTTTCTGAATTTGGGTGGCAATAGTTTCTAAGGCTTTGGCTTCAATAGATGGTCCTTCAGACCCTAATTTCATTTCTGATCCTCTATCATTCCTGTCATAATCCATGCCTGCTTGCAATGCATCCATGTTGTCTATTACCTTCATAGTTCTGCTTGGCTTCTTCCCCAAAAAGTAGATTCATTGGCCCTAGTTGCTTCCAAATCTCTAAGGGTTGTTCCTTCTTCATCATCTTTTCTTTCACTGTCACAGTCAAAGTGCTCATGTTCATTATCACGGTGATTTTGATGGTGCCTTCTTTGGTGAAGGTAGCATCATTCTTCATCGCATTGTTCATCTTTGCGTCGCTCTTCTTTATGACGTTCTTGCTCACGTTAATGAGCATTCGAGTAACGACCATCTCTATCTTCATCCATCCCAGGTGGTAGGGGTCATGTTGAATTCTTACATTTTGTTCATCCCCAGTGAGAGTGTTGTCCACACGAGGTAACATGGTGACTCGAGGTTAAGGTGAAAAATTGAACGGATCTGCTTCCCTTTGGATACCTTGAATAGACACCATCGTCGAGTTAGAAAAATTGTACATATTAAAATGAACTATTCTATGTAATCGTAGGGTAGCAGATTTAAAGGTTCTGTGTAGTCAAGCTTATCACTAAGCTTGAGGCACGGGAGTATAGTGAGTGGACTCAAGTTCTTAACAGTGTCATTTTTCCTTATCCCCGGTAACGGTGCCAACAAGTTGACCAGCCTAAATTGCACGTCCAAAATGGAGCAGATTCAGAGTAGTCAGACTCTTAAGATAATAACTCAACACTCAAGCCCCCACAACTATTATATGTGGTCTGACGTAGCAATCAGGATCAAACCACAGGGACAAGGTTAGCAGGTGTTAAGTATGCAGGGTCTCACACTCATATACTCTAGATAAATAGATGGTTTAAAAAGGTTGTTCCCTAAGGAATGATGGTGCTCAAACAAAAACAAAGAAAGCTAAAATCAAGAAACAAAATAACAACAAGAGAAAACAAGGACAAATGGTAAGGAACAAGAATATGGAAGGGAACTCAGATTGAGTTTCACCTACTAAGGTCTCTCACCAACATGCAAAACTCACTCCCCTATGTAGATGCTTATCAAGATTACAAGCAGTCATGGAAGCGTCTATTCCCCCCTCTCTCGAGATAAGAATAGATCTAGGATCTAAGGTGGCCTCCCTCTCGAGATAGCAACCTTACAACCACGAAGCAAACCATATGACCATAAGCCTTAGAAATCCAGCATTTTTATGCATTCTTACTACTCCATAACACTAGATAAAGAAGATATTACTCCTTCAAGGTACCAAAGATCAAACATCACAAGATGGTAGCTAAGCATGCAAGTGAAGCATTAACAACAAGTGTATGGAGATAATCTTGATATGATCATATATATATATATATATATATATATATATAATCAAGAATATACATGTTGGGAGATCCCTAGTGGCTACTCCCAACTCGAGTTAAGTGTTTAGCTACACATGTTAACGGGCAACATAACAACATTACAAAATGATAGATACATCATAACCATGAAGAGGAAAGGGGTAAATGTAACGAAGATGATAGATCTAGAAGAGAGAGAGAGAGAAGATGGCGATACACCAAAGTACTCCTTTGAGTCTTGATCTGGAATGGACGGTGCGAAAGCTCTTCTTCTTTCGAGGGAGAAGGGCCTTCAATCTTCTCTCTCCTCAGCTTCTTCCATTGGAGATCCAAGACTGATTGGATGGATGAGAGTGGGTATGGAATTTGGCAGCACTTCATGGTCCTTGATGATATGATGATGTGACAAGTCGAGGTGGGTAGCCTATTTATAGGTGTTTCCCTCCTACATAACCATCCACACCTTGATCAAGGCTTGGTATCGGTTGAGGCTTGATTGTGGTTGATTGAGGCCTCTACTCAGTCGTGGTTCACGTAGTAGTTGGTCGAGTCAGTACCTCTGTCGAAGTATTGCTCACCTCGGTCACAGTCCCACCTCGATCACAATCCCACCTCAATCAGGGCATGGCATTGCCTTAGTCGCGGTGCTGGCCCGATTGAGGTCAATCGAGGTAGAGATGAATGGGATATAGGTCGTGATCAAAAGGGATGTGTTTCACTGCGGTCGCGAAACATTGGTGTGATTGGTGGCATAGGCCGCTGTGTGAAGGTCCTCAATGGTCGAGCCGCAATCGAGGTGTAGACTGTGGCCACGGCTTGATGTTACCCTGCAAGGATGGAAAAAGTGTGCAATTAAGATTCTCATCATAAAAGTGCTAAAATAAGTGGAACAACTTATAAAAGATATGTTTGGAGAGGTATAAAATATGTGCAAAAAGTGTATAAAATTAGATGTTATTAAGTACTCAACTTGATGTTAACACCAATCCTTGATGCAATCAAATTGCACCCCCATGATTGTTTGGTGAAACTGAGATGGGCGTCTCACACCATGTCTGATGGATGTTTTGCACAAGCGAGACGAGCATCTTACAAGCCAAGTCAGGCAGAATTCCAGCCAAGGTACAATACAATCAGCCTGACACTCCAAACGGTTGTCTCAACACTTGAACTGATTATTTGACAACCTAGTCAGTTGATCCATTGTGTGAATTGAAATATCTAAACACTATAGTAATCAATTTGATTATCATTCAAGATCAAACTCCTCTTATAGATGAGTTCCAATGTGTGTGACCCTATAGGTCCCATATCACGTTGGTAGTGAATGTCCATAACAACTTATGACATCACAAAGAATGAGCGATGCCTAGTCGCACATCATTGCTACCCAAGTGAATCGAAAGTTCAGGATCAACTTCAACCAAAATTTGTGTATGGTGTTAAAGTGTTTGTATAGTTCCTTTATCACTAATATCTAGATTGAACTAGAGACATGGAGTAGTCATCCTCATTATTATTCAATTTTATTCGTTGTACTAGAGCAGACTGCATGAGACATATGTAAGCTCAATATCACGTATTGACTCAATGCGTATGGCCATACTTTTCTCAATATCTCTGATCAAGAGGCCTTGGATATCATACTTCTGTAGGAGGGACAAATCCCATATATATCACTCATAATTAGTCCCCATGTGTCAAAGTCACCCGATTATCACCGTTATTACAACCCATATTTCAGGACTGTATTTGATGATGTCAAAGTGTACCCAATGACGTGTGATGAGTGTAGTGATCTCAGGTCTAAGAACCACAACCACCGCCATCATTGTGAGAGATTACTATGATTTCCATATTGATGGCTTCCATGTGTCATTCTCATGGTGGGTCCGTCTGATACACTATGTTCTAACATGTATATGTGTGTTTGGCTTGATATTGCCATACCATGACTAATGAGATTTAGTCATCAACCAACTCACACTTTGATCTTATGCGTCATTATTGTATATCAACCTTCCACAACAACAACTGATCAGGGACATAATGAGAATATATATGTACTCTTAACATTTGTATCATCTCGTTCACAAGGATAGTAACTTAGACACATACCCCATTGAGTAATATAATTCTCTAGACATTCATAGTGTTCCATCATTATCTCATAACTGAATGGAACATAATAAATTATAAGCTTGCCTTTTATTAATAATCAAATCATTTTCATGCCATTACAATCATCACATGATTGGCTCTCTGGTCATACATACCAACAAATCACACTCTACAATGATATCTACAAATTCATTTCTAAAATCTTGATTGATCGTCTCCAGTCAATTTTCTTTTATGTTGTTGATACAAGTCATTGTACCTTTGTAAATAGGAGATCTATAAATGTGTTATTCTTTTTACGAATGAAATTATCAATCATTTTGACAAACCAACGAACAATATGTGTACAAGTTGATATTTTCAAAACTTACAGTTCAATAAGATGGGAATTCCTTCTCTCTATTCTATATAAGGTTGGTTTACTTGTTTCCTAGATTTGATGAATCAAGAATATTTTTTGTACTTCTTCTTATTAGGTTCTAGTCAATGGTGAACCTTCAAACTCTTTCAAGCCATCAAAAGACATTAAGCAGGGTGACCCAATTGCACCCTACCTCTGTGTTCTGGCTATGGAGGGTTTTAAAATTCACATGAAACAAAGCATATATGATAAAGGTATCACTCCTAATCAAGCCTCTAAGGAATTTCATGATTGTCATCTAATTTTCCTAGATGACCTAATGGTTTACTCAAAAGCTTATCATCAAAGTGCTAATAATATGAAGAATATTCTTACTCTGTTTGGTAATGTGTTGGGTCTTCATAGTTATAGCTCCAAATGTTTTGTATTCTACCGTAAAGATGTCATTAAGGATTTGTTATCTAGAATTCTAGGCATTGAGGAAGGTTCCTTGCCTTCCAAATATCTAGGAGTTTCTCTATTTTTAGGCAAGTTATCAAGAACCTGTTCTACTAGTTTGGTTAATAAAACTAAAAGAAGATTAAAGAGTTGGAAATATAGACTTCTTTATATGGCATCTAGACTCGAGCTCATCAAATCTACTTTGATTAGTAAGCATTTGTTTTCCTTTCCCATTACATGTTCCATCGTGGATGAAATTGACAAGTTAAGCAAAGATTTTCTTTGGGCTCCTCTAAAAATAAAATGAACATTAATCTAATTAAATGGAAAATAGTTGTCCTCCTAAAAGTTGAGGGGGAAATGAACATAAGGAGAAGTAGAGATGTTGTCCAGTCTCATATTATATTGAGTGTGAGGGATATTACAATGAAAAATATTCCTTGTTGGTTAACTAGATAAATCAAACAATATCTGAAAAAGAATCATTTTAGTTTGCTTCTGCTTCAAATAATTTCTCATTGATTTTTACAATTTGCATAAAATCAGATATGATATGATTAAGTATTATGGTTTTAATATTTGATATGGTTCTAGAAGAAAGCTTTGGCTCGATCCCTGGTCAAAGGCATGATTCTCTCTCAGTATTTTGGCAATGAATTTTATATAAAATTTGGTCTTCCTAAAGATTCTAATCCTAGCAATATCTTTTCCAATGGGAGTTGGAGGTTTCCTAGCATGAAACAATTTATGTACTTGGCTTCCTTTATTCTGGATCAAGATATAATAATTTTTGAAGATGATTCAATCCTTTTCACAAGGAAAACAAGTATTAAACTTAAGAATGTATGCAATGAAATTAGAACAAAAAATATGTTTCTGATCTTTTTGAGTAGAACTGGAGCTGCAAAGGACCTAAGAGATGTATTCTTAATGGCAGGTAAGTTGAACATGACAAGTGGCCTATGTCATTGTAACATCCCTGACTTGGGTTAAGGCTTAACCCTAGAAGTTATGCTTAAGTAAGTCATTTATATTCTTGTCTTTATCTTTTGAAAAGTAATTAAGGCTCAAGAGGAACTTATGTTTCAATTTTGGTCCTATTTGAATAATGTTGAAACAAATGTTTTACTTGTTATGGACTAAAGTGCAAATTACCCAAGTTGAGGGGTTAACTTGCAAATGTTACATGATAAAATGTTCCTCAAGTGTTGAATCATCATAACAATGAAAATGATGCAGAGGTATGGCTTCCACAAGCCTGAGCACCAAGAAAGATCTTATTAAGTAATGTTTGTGCATTAAAACCTAGTTTTGGTGTAATGTGCAATTTACCCAAAACCTAGGGTTCAATATACAAAATACCACTTCTAGAGAGTCCCTAATGCTTCTTCATATCAATTCGAGAAAATAAAATCAGAGGGACATCTCATTTAAATCTCTTTGGGGGAGAGAGAACCTTGATATTAAAATAATCAAGATTTAAGCATAATTGAAACCCTAATTCAATTTAATGCAAAAATAAATATATTAATGGAAGTTCCCTTCAACCAAAAATGTGATGGTTGAATTTATATAAGTATGGACGTCCTTGTGCCTTGCAATGGCACCGAAATATCCTAAGTAGGTGAAGAAACCCACTCACATTTGTTAATTAAAAAGAAATGTCCACTAAAAATGTATAATAATATTATATTGATTAAGGTGCTTAAGTGTATTGCTTTTAATTCAAGGATAAATGATAGGAATTGAGGATGAAGGGAGTTATATTTGGAGTCAAGGAAGGCAGGGGGCATGTGGCAAAGAAAGTGGATGGATTTTCTCCTACTTTCTCTCTCCTAGAAAATCAATCACATATATTCAATTTTCTCCCTACTTGAAAGGCCATTTTGCAAACCACTTTCTTTATTTGCTTGGGCCAAAGACTAAGGAGCTTAGGAGCAAGAGGAGAATGTGCCCGAACCCGTAGGTAAGCTCCATAGTCATCTTCAACCTTGAATTCATGGTGGAAATCAAAATTCAATGCTTATTTTCTTCTTTTCTCCATTCAATGCTCAACCTTGATCATCCTTTGCATCCAAAGAGTTGAGAACGGACCTTGGGCAGTTGAGGAAGCTTCATTCACCATTAAAGACGTGAAGCTTTAATATTGGATTCAACTTTGAATGTGGGTTATATAACTTGAACCCTTAAACATCATTATTGATTTCATTTCTTCATCATTTGTTGATTCCTTTTTCTTTCCCAAATTTCCTTTTTGTTAATTGTTGAAATCACCACAAAGATCATAGAAAATTTCTAAGGTTTGAAGCTTGAATATGATGATGTCATCTTAGCACACACCTTAATAAAAATCATGAGAAAACGGTCTCAAGACCGTTTGAGGTCAACTGGTGTCATGGTTGGATGGAGATCCAATGGTTACAATTGATCTAGTCCCAAAGGTCTCAGCAATTGATGGTTCCTTGATTGAAAACCCTAAATTGATTGATTGTAGAAACTCTAATTGGTTTAAACAGATTTTAATAATGAATGGACCAAACGGTCTTCAAACCGTTTGAGGACCATTCGGTCTCAAACCGTTTGAGGACTAAACGGTCTCATACTGTTTGCGGTTAATTAATATTTAATTCAAACGGTCTCAAACTATTTAGAGATTTTGAGATCAAGATAGTTTGATGGTCTAACGGTCTTAAGACCGATTGAAGGTGTAGATCAAGACCATTTAGAGGTCAAGCACCTCAAGACCATTTAAGGTCTAACTGTCTTCAGATCGTTTGAAGGTGCGAAGGTTTAAGACCGTTTAAGGTCTAACAGTCTTCAGACCGTTTGGAAGTGCAATTGGTTCAAAGACCGTTTGAAGGTCAAAGTACCTCAAGACCATTTGAGGGTCTAGTACCTCAAGACCGTTTGAAGGTCTAATTGATTCAAACCATGTAAGTACTATTAACCCCATGATCATTAATGATGTATATCAAAGATAATTACAATGGTTTTACCTTTAAGGTATTAGGGTGATTAGTACCCTTAGAGGGGTTAACCTTTAATGCTTATGAAAGAAATATCTCTATACACTATGCTAACCCTAAATGTATGTACTTGAATGAAAGGTTGACCTAATATAATCAAGCTTGAAGTAATCAACATCCTAGAGAGTATGAGAGAAAGAGAGGAATTCATACATGTATAATAATCATGTCATGGTGTATCCTCAACACTTTCAACATGAATAACATATGTAATTAGGGTATGATCATTGATAAAGAGATCATGAAACCCTAATCGAGAAGGTTGATGAGCCCTAACCCTAATTTAGGGCAGTGCTAGGTGAAACCCTAATCTAGGGAAATGGTGTTACTCTAATCTAGGGTGATGATATGAGAAATCCCAATTCAGGGTAATATAATGAAAAACCCTAATTTAAGAGGATGCTTCATGATACCCTAATTTTGGGTAAATTTACATGAAACCCTAATTTGGGGGAAAGTTATAATGAACCTTAATTCAAGATAATGATGTGTGAAATCCTAATATAGGGTGATGCAATGTGAAACCCCAACATAGGGTGATGTTATGTGAAACCCTAATATAGGGTGATGTTATGTAAAACCCTAATTGATAAAGAGGGGAAAACTATTCCTAATAATGGAGTAGTGAATAATGTATTGGTAGGTAAAACACCTAAAGTGGTTGATAACGGATAACCTTATATCAATAATTCCTTAAACCGAGATGAGTCCATATTATTGATAATGGTTGAATAATTCAAATGAGTGACTTATGACCAATACATTACATGATAACTGTGATGAACTAGTGCATAAAGTCTTAGGATGAGAAATACCATAATACAAGATAAGTTTATGAACTTAAGTAAGTTACAAGTGATGAAGGAAGTGATACATCAAGACATGATAGATATCACATTCAGTACCTCAAGGTTGATACACCTTGATGTATCCTAAATCCAATATACTTGGATGAGTAATACAAGAAGTGTGTCATGACAATTGTTACATTGAGAAGTAATGCACTTTGATAAGTGTAGGCTAACATACCTTAAGAAAAGCTTAAGCCAAGTTAATAAAATACAATGTAATCATATTCTGGTAAAAATGAGAGAGGAACTCATATATTGTGTTGATAATTCATTTAATGATAAATGATGAGAATAAATAAGCATGATTGAATACTTATGTTACCAATGTTGGCTCCTAGTTGTGTGGAGCAATGAATTAGGTCTTGATCATTAATAATATGATATTGAGAACCTAAATGGTTAATAATGGAAAACCCTAAACTTAATGAAGGGTGATGATATGTAAGAGAAACCCTAACCAATAAGGAAGGGAAACCCAAACCCTAATGATGGGAAGGTTGTAATTCTTTTATTGAATAAACCTTGTAAGGCATGTTAAATACTTGAATAAAAGTATAATGTGCAATGGCTTTATGAGCCATGTGATAATTTTTGCCTAGTGAGAGGTGACAAGATACTTAATGGGCCTTGTGAGCCATGTGAGATGATTGTGTAACAAGTATCCTGAATACCTTGGTCAGGAGACCTAGAGGTAATGGTTACCTGATAAGTGGTAACCATGTTCAGTGATGAACTAAGGATTTGAATACCCAGATCTAGTAAACATGATGATGATATTTTTGAAGGATGTGAATCCCCAGTAATGAGATAAGGGATTGAGATCCCAATGCTATATAAAGTTTTGAAAGGTACTTGATAGATGTATTATACTTTTCTTTGTAGCATTTGTCATAATAGTTCATGTTTGAAAACTTGATTGATGCTAAAATAATATATTGATGTACTTAATTAATCAAGTGGAATCTTGTCATGTAGTGCCCTGGCCATATAACCATCCGCGTCAGGATTTGTTGGATGGTGAAACGGGTTTCTCCACGGCATAACCCGGAAGGCATATTTTTGAATATGTGGGGGTGATGGGCAAAAATATATGTATGCCCTAATGGAGGAATTGATGTGAGATAAACATTAAATCTATCAATCCTTCATTATATATGTTGGGATGGATGTATCACTAATCTCCCGATGTCGGGATGGATGTATCATGAATCTCCCAATAATATTTAATGTCGGATCGACGCAAGATAAACATGAGATCTCTCGATTGCGAAGAGAGTGTAGTCGCCGTTGTAGCTCTATAGCAAAGTTTCCAGTATACCCTGGAAAGCTATTTAGCATAGACACAAGATGTCAAGTATGGGATCTCATACTGACTGAGATAATTGAGTTCTTGGTAGCCGGCTTTGCCATTGACCTTGTATGGCACCGATTTCGACTTCACAATGGTCAGTTAGAGTATGAGTGGTATACCTCATCTCCTTAGGGCATAAGTGTGATTGTAAAATGTAATCAGCTGTATAGCATGTTTGCTTAAGGATTGAATACGAAAATTATTGGTTGATGTTACATTTCTTTTATGCATCTTTAGTTCATAGATGATATATTTATATTTTCTTACATTCCTTGCAAAATAGATAGATGATGTATAATTCTACCATGGGTGGATGCAATGTTCTTCTTAACAAAGGAGATTATCTTATTTTGTTCGTACAATGATTAATACTGCTTGTTAATATAAAAGAACCCCTCCTCAGTTTTATAATGTTTATCTTCAATAATAATGTTTTTGGCGGAGAGGTATATCTCTTGCTGGGACAATTTCAACTGTCTCACCCCCGTGGGACCCAACATTTTTAGGTAAATGCAGACGAGGAGGTAGGAACCATACAACAAGAAAAGGACAACAACATCTAGGACAACAGTAACATCTCAGGTGGAGATATTGACTGTTGTATTTTGTAGATAAGAGTCATGTGTCATCTCTGTACTCTCAGGTCCTAGGAGTCAGTACTTAGTGTTTTTAAAATCAATCTGAGATTTCAGCTTGAATGCCTCGAGGTTTTGTGTTGCTCATGTGTAGACTTAACAGAGCAATTGATGTATGTAATCCTCAAGAAGAGATGGTACATGGTATGTACTTGTGGACCAGAATGTACATATAATACTTTGGTTCTTGTTATTAAGAGTTTTCTGTAATTGGATCTCTTTGAAAAAGGTTTTAATTTTTAGTGATTTTTCAGTAATCTACTATTAATGATCGCTTGCACTTAGTTAATGATGTTTTGTTCGAACGGTGTGCCACAATTTAGTTGTATCAGAGCTTAAGGTTCGCTAAGTCTACAGAGACATAGGACTAAGGTGTGGAGTCAGTTCTAGTGTCCTCTAGTATATCTTATAGTGACTTCTGCTCATGCAGAAGAGAGAGTAAAGCTTAAAGATGTCTGAGCTACTGAAGGAGCACATTACTGAAAGCAATGTTGCTGCAGCAACAAAAGGTGCAAGGGACCAGACAAGAGAAGAATGACTGCCTGAGAATCCCCAAGATGATCCAATTATGATAAGGAATCCTTCTTTTGATATCACTATAGGGCAATTCAGGACTGAAATGATGTGTATAGTGGACCATATATTAGCAATACAACCTAGATTACTAGCCCCTAATGATGAAGTTTTGGACTCCAATAGGATTCTTGCTCAACATCAGTATGTTGGAGCAATGAATAATAATGAAAGGAATAGGTTACAACCTGAAATCAGGATTTGCCACAAGTGTAGGCAGTCTGGACATATCAAAAAAGACTATCCAAAAAAGGATAATGACGAAAGAATTAAGAAAAGGCCTATCCAAACTCGGGATCAGAGGCCTAGTAGTTCCAAAAAGGGGAAGTTTTTGGTACCCCCGATGCAACCAGGGTTTAGTACACTAGGTAAATGGCTACCCAGAAAGGGTAAAGGACCTTTTAGACCATATCAATAGATTAGAATATGTTACCAATGCAGATAGGTAGGACATCTAGCAAGGGATTGTCTAGTTGGAAGCACAATGGTAACCCAACCACCGAGGCAGAGACATCAAGGTCATCAGAGGAAATAGTTTTCTAGTGGCACTCGAGGACGTGGACAGACATCCCAAGAATGATCAACTGTATTAAATAACAAAGCATAAAGTCAACATCAGGCAACAGTAAGATTCTATGAAAAGAATCAGCCTGAGGCAGTAAACAAACTGTGAGATGAGACAGGTCAGGTGAAATAGTTTCATTCTAATATATTATTTCATGATTTCATGTGTTAAATATAAAGAAGTAGTTATTTTTTATCTTCCTTTGACTAGCCATATGAGGACACAAGGAAGATGAGGACTTATATTTTACTCAGTATTCCTTTAAATGCTTTATAATTTCTCTTATCTTTGTGAAAAAGGATGAGATATAGAAGTGATGCCTGAAGAAAATCTAGGAATGTTAAATCTTGTGTTTATGATGATATGAAAAGTGAGGAACATGATAGTAAATAAAGTGCATACTACCTAATCTCAGTACTTGTATACCCTAGCCAGGTATATAATTATTGGAGATAGGGCAAGTATGGAACTCTCAAATTGTTATCTTTCTGATTACTCAGATCAAGTGGTCATTCTGAAACAATCTAGTGAGCATAAAGAAACTAGAAATATGGCATGGATATTTTTATCATAACCTAAGTACAATAAAATGGAATCTGAAATGATCCCATATCAATCTATGTGTATGAGGAAGTAAAAGAATAATCCTCATGATAAGGAAAATGAGACAAGGGAGATGATCCATGTCTGATAAATCTTGTGTGTATAGTAAAGATCTTTTCCCATGATGTGGAAATGTGAAATGTGATAAAATCACAAAATATTCATAAATATGTTAGACAATAACAAAGGAATGAGTAATGACATGTAATCATCCTTACAATTCCTATGTTGATGGCAAGGAACCTAGGATGAAACAAGAGTAAATGACTCATGAACAGTTGAAAGTTCATGCTATAATTAGAGGAGATGATAATCTCTTCTCTTTGATATACAACCATGGGTAATGATGGGGTGATACGAGGAATATGTTTCTTTGTGTTCTCTCCTTTTTGGGACATGGCAATCAAGTGAGTACTATGACACTTGATGTGCATGGATTAGAAATAATCCAATGATGGATACTTAGAAAAGTATCAGTTCGTTTTGAACTTTGGTTCCACAATAAAAAAAATGTGTGTAATAAATAATGTTCCAAGGATGAAAGAAAGATCCTTTTATATTTGTGGCTTTGGTAATAACAACAAAGAGATGGAAATGATGAGGATGTGATGGGTTTTTGACACATGTGATGGATACCAAAGTAAGGAATTCTGGTATCTAGAAATATCAGGTGGTATGGAAAAGTAAAAGCATAACTCCTAATTAGATGACTTATGTTGGTTATCTGGACTGGCCAACTATGAAATTAGTCTAGTTACATAAAATAGTATGAACACTGCATGTTAGGGGTTTATGCTCTGCATAAACATAACATCAATAAGGATGTATTTATTGAAGGAATAGTTGTAAAATCATTGGGGGAAAATCTTATCAAGCTAAAAATAATTCCTCAGAATACCCCTATCTATATCTATTAAGGAAACTTATACATAAAATCTAAAGATACCTCTAAGATAAGTTCTTAATTGATAAGTTACCCCCCCCTATGAAAAGAGTATGTACAACTAATGAGATAGTTGGTACAAGTAGTAAGAAAGTTTAGAGTTGTGACAATAGTTTGGATGACACACCAGATGTATGAAGAGACTTGTAGTCACAAGTGGGTGACAAAATATAACTCTAGTCTTTCCTTGGAAGTAAAATGCTTAAAATGAATAAGGAATATGGAAGACTCTTCAGAATCAAGAATCATGTCACAAAAAGTTATAAGTTGAGAAAGGTAATAAATCAGTAAGGTTTGACACCTGAATTAAATAAGGTACATATAATGTTTCTCTGACTAAGAAAAGTATTATCTGACACATAGTTGACTCTACAGTCAATAATGAAAAGGACAGTGGAGTATGTGTCTTGTGTGACAGATTTCATGATAACCTTGTGTGGAAGGACTTTGTGTTGATCAAAGTTCTATGGAATCTCCATGACATTAATATGTTAGGTGGAGACTTGATGATATGATTAATAAATAATATTTGTCTTCTTTTACCTGGGATTTCGAGGACAAAATCCTTGTTAGGGGTTTATAATTGTAACATCCATGACCTGGGTTAAGGCTTACTAGAAGTTATGCTTAAGTAAGTCATTTATATTGTTGTATTTATCTTTTGAAAAGTAATTAAGGCTCAATAGGAACTTATGTTTCAATTTTGGTCCTATTTGAATAATGTTGAAACAAATGTTTTACTTGTTATGGACTAAAGTGCAAATTACCCAAGTTGAGGGGTTAACTTGAAACTTTTACATGATAAAATGTTCCTCAAGTGTTGAAGCATCATAAGAATGAAAATGATGCATAGGTATGGCTTCCACAAGCCTGAGCACCAAGAAAGAGCTTATTAAGCAATGTTTGTGCATTAAAACCTAGTTTTGGTGTAATGTGCAATTTACCCAAAACCTAGGGTTCAATATGCAAAATACCGCTTCTAGAGAGTCCCTAATGTTTCTTGGTATACAAGAAAATCATATAGGCGTCTCATTTGAATCTCTTTGGGGGAGAGTGAATCTTGATATTAAAATAATCAAGATTTAAGCATAATTGAAACCCTAATTCAATTTAATGCAAAAATAAATATATTAATGGAAGTGCCCTTCAACCAAAATGTGATGGTTGAATTTATATAAGTATGGACGTCCTTGTGACTTGCAATGGCACCGAAATATCCTAAGTAGGTGAAGAAACCCACTCACATTTGTTAATTAAAAAGAAATGTCCACTAAAAATTGATAATAATATTATATTGATTAAGGTGCTTAAGTGGATTGCTTTTAATTAAAGGATAAAGGAGAGGATTTGAGGATGAAGGGAGTTAGCTTCGGAGGAAAGGAAGGGAGGGGGCATGTGGCAAAGAAAGTGGATGGATTTTCTCCTACTTTCTCTCTCCTAGAAAATCAATCACATATATTCAATTTTCTCCCTACTTGAAAGGCCATTTTGCAAACCACTTTTTTTCTTTGTTTGGGCCAAAAACTAAGGAGCTTAGGATCAAGAGGATAACGTACCCCAACCTGTAGGTAAGCTCCATAGTCATCTTCAACCTTGAATTCATGGTGGAAATCGAAATTCAATGCTTATTTTCCTCTTTTCTCCATTCAATGCTCAACCTTGATCATCCTTTGTATCCAAAGAGTTGAGAATAGACCTTGGATAGTTGAGGAAGTTTCATTCACCATTAAATATGTGAAGATTGAAGCTTGGATTCAACTTTTAAGGTGGGTTATATAACTTGAACCCTTAAACATCATTATTGATTTCATTTCTTCATCATATGTTGATTCCTTTTTCTTTACCAAATTTCCTTTTTATTAATTGTTGAAATCACCACAAAGATCACAGAAAATTTCTAAGGTTTGAAGCTTTAAGATGATTATGTAATCTTATCACACACCTCAATAAAAATCATGAGCAAACAGTTTCACCTTTTGGTGACCAAACGGTCTCAAGACCGTTTGAGGTCAAACAGTCTCAAGACCGATTGAGACCAAACAGTCTCAAGACTGTTTGAGGTCAAGTGGTGTCATGGTTGGATGGAGATGTAATGGTTACAATTGATATAGTCCATAAGGTCTCAACAATTGATGGTTCCTTGATTGCAAACCCTAAATTGATTGATTGTAGAAACTCTAATTAGTTTAAATAGATTTTAATAATGAATGGACCAAACGGTCTTCAAACCGTTTGAGGACCATTTGGTCTCAAACTGTTTGAGGACTAAACGGTCTCAAACCGTTTGGGGTTAATTAATATTTAATTCAAACGGTCTCAAACCGTTTAGTGATTTTTAGATCAAGACCATTTGATGGTCTAACTGTCTTAAGATTGATTGAAGGTGTAGATCAAGACTGTTTGGAGGTCAAGCACCTGAAGACCGTTTCAGGTCTAACGGTCTTCAGACCGTTTGAAGGTGCAAAGGTTTAAGACCGTTTAAGGTCTAATGGTCTTCAGACTGTTTGGAAGTATAATTGGTTCAAAGACTGTTTGAAGGTCAAAGTACCTCAAGACCATTTGAGGGTCTAGTACCTCAAGATCGTTTGAAGGTCTAATTGATTCAAACCATGTAAGTACTATTAACCCCATGATTGTTAATGATGTATATCAAAGATAATTGCAATGGTTGTACCTTTAAGATATTAGGGTGATTAGTACCCTTAGAGGGGTTAACCTTTGATGCTTATGAAAGCAATATCTCTATACACTATGCTAACCCTAAATGTATGTACTTGAATGAAGGGTTGAACTAATATAATCAAGCTTGAAGCAATCAACATCCTAGAGAGGATGAGAGAAATAGAGGAATTCATACATGTATAATAATCATGTAATGGTTTAGCCTCAACACTTTCAACATGAATAAAATATGTAATTAGGGTATGATCATTGATAAAGAGATCATGAAACCCTAATCGAGAAGGTTGATGAGCCCTAACCCTAATTTAGGGAAGTGCAAGGTGAAACCCTAATCTAGGGTAATGGTGTTACTCTAATATAGGGTGATGATATGAGAAATCCCAATTCAGGGTAATATAATGAAAAACCCTAATTTAAGAGGATGCTTCACGAAACCCTAATTTTGGGTAAAGTTACATGAAACCCTAATTTGGGGGAAAGTTATAATGAACCTTAATTCAAGATAATGATGTGTAAAACCCTAATCTAGGGTGATGCCATGTGAAACCCCAACATAGGGTGATGTTATGTGAAACCCTAATATAGGGTGATGTTATGTAAAACCCTAATTGATAAAGAGGGGAAAACTATTCCTAATAATGGAGTAATGAATAATGTATAGGTAGGTGAAACACCTAAAGTGGTTGATAATGGATAACCGTATATCAATAATTCCTTAAACCGAGATGAGTCCATATTATTGATAATGGTTGAATAATTCAAATGAGTGACTTATGACCAATACATTACATGATAAATGTGATGAACTGGTGCATAAAGTATTAGGATGAGAAATACCCTAATACAAGATTAGTTGACGAACTTAAGTAAGTTACAAGTGATGAGGGATGTGATACATCAAGACATGATAGATATCAAATTCAGTACCTCAATGTTGATACACCTTGATGTATCCTAAATCCAATATACTTGGATGAGTAATACATGAAGTGTGTCATGACAATTGTTACATTGAGAAGTAATGCACTTTGATAAGTGTAGGCTAACATACCTTAATAAAAGGTTAATCCAAGTTAATAAACCTTGTAAGGCATGTTAAATACTTGAATAAAAGTATAATGTGCAATGGATTTATGAGCCATGTGAATAAGTTGTTACTTAGTGAGAGGTGACAAGATGTAATGGCCTTGTGATCCATGTGATAATTTGTTGCCTAGTGATAGGTGACAAGATACTTAATGGGCCTTGTGAGCCATGTGAGATGTTTGTGTAACAAGTATCATGAATACCTTGGTCAGGAGACCTAGAGGTAATGATTACTTGATAATTGGTAACCATTTTCAGTGATGAACTAAGGATTTGAATACCCAAATCCAGTAAATATGATGATGATGTTGTTGAAGGATGTGAATCCCCAGCAATGAGATAAGGGATTGAGATCCCAATGCTATATAAAGTTTTGAAAGGTACTTGATAGATGTATTATACTTTTCTTTGTAGCATTTGTCATAATAGTTCATGTTTGAAAACTTGACTGATGCTAAAAGAATATAGTAATGTACTTAATCAATCAAGTGGAATCTTATCATGTAGTGCCCTGGCCATATAACCATCAGTGTCAGGATTTGTTGGATGGTGAAATGGGTTGCTCCGCGGTATAACCTGGAAGGCATATTTTTGAATATATGGGGGTGATGGGTGAAAATATATGTATGCCCTAATGGAGGAATTGATGTGAGATAAACATTAAATCTCTCAATCCTTCATTATATATGTCGGGATGGATGTATCACTAATCTCCTGATGTCAGGATGGATGTATCACGAATCTCCCAATAATATTTAATGCCGGATCGATGTGAGATAAACATGAGATCTCTCAATTGCGAAGAGAGTGCATCCGCCAATGTAGATCTATTGATAAGTTGTCAGTATACCCTGGAAAGCTATTTAGCAGAGACACAAGATGTCCTGTATGGGATCTCATACTAACCGAGATAAGGGAGGTCTTGGCATCCGGCTCTGCCATTGACCTTGTATGGCACCGATTTCGACTTCGCAATGGTTGGTTGGAGTGTGAGCGGTATACCTCATCTCCTCAGGGCATAAGTGTGATTGTAAAATGTAATCAGCTGTATAGCATGTTTGCTTATGGATTGAATACAAAAATTATTGGTTGATGTTTCATTTCTTTTATGCATCTTTAGTTCATAGATGATATATTTATGTTTCCTTACATTCCTTGCAAAATGGATAGATGATGTATAATTCTACCATGGGTGGAGCAATGTTCTTCTTAAGAAAGGAGATTATCTTATATTGTTTGTACAATGATTAATACTGCTTGTTAATATAAAAGAACCCCAACTCAGTTTTATAATGTCTATCTGCAATAATAATGTTTCTGGCGGAGAGTTATATCTCTCGCTGGGACAATTTCAATTGTCTCACCCCCGTGGGACCCAACATTTTTAGGTAAACGCATACGAGGAGGCAAGAACAATATAGTAGGAAAAGGACAGCAACATCTGGGACAGCAGTAACATCTCAGGTGGAGATAATGATTGTCGTGTTTTGTAGATAAGAGTCGTATGTGTCGTCTATGTACTCTCAGGTCCTATGAGTCAGTACTTAGTATTTTTAAAATTGATTTGAGATTTTGGCTTGAATGCCTCGAGGTTTTGTGTTGCTCATGTATAGACTTAACAGAGCAACTGATGTATGTAATCCTCACAAAGAGATGGTACATGGTATGTACTTGTGACCAGAATGTACATATGATACTTTGGTTCCTGTTATTAAGAGTTTCCTAGAATTGGATCTCTTTGCAAAATGTTTTAATTTTTAGTGATTTTTTAGTAATCTGTTGTTAATGACCACTTCCACTTAGTTAATGATGTTTTGTTCGAACGGTGTGCCACAATCATATTATGCAAAGAAGGGAATTCAATTGGAACTACTTGTTTTGTGTGTAGAAATGGTTATGAAAGCACAAATCACCCCATTTTTAGTGTCCTTTTACTATAGAGTTTCTGAGTATGATGTTATATTTCTCATGTCCCATGAATTGGGATGATAGTATATCAAATTCTAGTAGAAAGGACAAGACCATTGATATTCTTATCATTTATCACATATGACTGGAGAGGAACAGAAGGGTTCATCACGATCATATTAAATCTTCAGAGAGTATTTGGAAAATGATTTATATTTGATTCTTCTTTTTTATCTCATGATGATCTTCTATTTCAATTTTGATGGTCAGTTTTTCTCTATTGATAATGGATGCTTCTTGATTCATTTAGTTTCTCAGTTTGTTTCTTATGGACTTGATTCTTTTCTTTATCAAGTTTCCTAGATCAAACCTTATCTCTAATGGTTACTTGTTGATTCTTTTCTACGATTATCTAATAGATTTATCATGATCTGATGAAGGTGCTTCCTTTTTTTCTAACTAGGACCTTCTTTGCATGATGCCTCTGACTCCTTGTCATTTATCCTATGCTTCTTGAACCTTTTATGATTCCACATGGTAGTTAATAGATTTTTCTTTTCTTCGATTTTGATTGTCATAAAGACATATTCTTTCCTTTTATGTTGTACAGTTACTCTCAACCCGCTCTTATATATCTACCTAAAAAATATTCTTGTTTTTTATCAAAAACACAAAAAAGGAAGAGAGTTTATACAACGAAAGAATAAAAAATCCAACAACAAATATATTTTTCCCTATTTTGATCGAAAAAAGAAATATGTCATGATAATTGATTTGTCCCTTATGCTAGAAGCATAGAACACATCATATAGACAGCTTCTGACCCACATGCAATTCTGATTTTATCCAATGTAACCTCAAAAGATGTTCATAGAACCACACAACATATAACAAAACAACCACTACAGTCACTAAAAATAATAAAGTTTTCATCAAATATAATGTTAACAATACAACATCTAAATACATCTATCCTAAACATAAATTTTCATTATACACTAAATGTGCATACATAAAAGTCCATTCCTATATATGTTACAATGTAAAATGAACATGTTGATCAAGACATCAATTATAAAAAAAACTATGACTTGTTTTTTTGGTCGCGAAAGCTCCACTTCCTTTTTTGTATTTTATTTTGAGGGTCCAAATTACAAAAAGAAAAGAAATAAAACAAAAGAACTTTACAAGATATAGCCATGAATCAAAGAATACAAAGTCATCCTATCCAAATTGGAAGATGCATGATTCAATATAAATGGATCATTAGTAACATGGAGACAAACAAAGAACTCCAGATTCTATAGTCTGATAAAAAATACATCAACAAATAAGGCCTCCTACTTCAAGACAATAAACTAGATTCTAGAACCAAGATAATCTTTAATAAGATAAACCATAAAGAAAAACTAGGTTTGCTAACATGTTTAAAGGAACATACAGAAAAACTACATGAGTTCCATAAAATTGTTCAAGCATCCATATCAATCTTACACGACTAAAGACTAAAGAAAGCAAACCACACACTATCAACCAGTGGAATCTTTAAATGTCATGAGAACATTCAGTCCAAAAACTTCAGAGATAGCTAAGAGAATCTTCTGCAAGATAAATCATCAATTGCAAAATAGGTCTGCTAAGAAAATTTGGAGGAACATACATAAACTTATAGAAAACTTCATAGGTCTGCTCAAACACCCATATCAAGTTCCCAAGAATCTTAATGCTGAGGGAGGCAAGAACCACACTGTCATGCCCCAATCTCACTTCAACCACAAACCACGAGATTAGGACACGGCAGGATGGGATTTACACGTAAGCCAACCACTCTTCACTTTTTTAAAAACAATTAAAGAGATTAATAGGATAATCTGATTTATACTGTAAAATGAAACTAAACAAACTACGGAAGCATCTTTATTAAATTGAAAAGCAACACTACTACAGAAACGGACTTTTGCGTCGGTCGTTTAACCCCATTTGGCGTCGGTTTCTGACCGACGCCTATGTGGGCGCCGCTAAAGGTCGAACACTTCGGCGTCGGTTTTTTAACCGACGCCTATATTCCATATAGGCGTCGGTCTTTTGGTATATAACCGACGCCAAAAGTGTTCGTGCCACAAAAAACGGCATCATCTAGGGCACTTTCTGCGTCGGTTATTTACTAAACAACCGACGCCTATATGGAATATAGCGTCGGTCTTTTAGTAGATAACCGACGCATAAAGTGCCCTAGATGACGCCATTTTTGGTGGCGCGAACACTTTTGGCGTCGGTTATATACCAAAAGACCGACGCCTATAGGTTAAATAGGCGTCGGTTTGATATGAATATCCGACGCCATTTCCAGGACTGCTTTGGCCACATCAGGCGTCGGTTTATTGAAAAAAACTGACGCTGTAGGTCTTTCCTGACGGTTTTCTATAAATAACCGACGCCTATTTATATTTTTTTTTTCATATCAGTTTGCAGGCCTGCTGTGGCTGGTCAGCAGGATGAGAACCTGCAGTTCAGTTTTCTGAACTGCAGGTTTACGACATCCATTGATATCAGCCTACAAACAGGCCGCAAACCTGCAAAAGTCACAAGCAAAATTCTACACAAGTACATACATTCAGACATCAATTCAATTCTCACATTCACACATATAGAAACATTCAAATACATGTATTAACATTCAGAAATATTCATTTACATAGTATCATTCATTATCGCTATCAACATCCCAATTATATCTTACAGTTGCCACTGCTTGTATGGCTTTTGCCCATTCTTCTATTACTTCATTTAATGCTTCCATCGTATATGGAGCATGTATATTTTTTAAACGTTTACCTGTAGTGTTGTCAGTTTTAAACACCTGCAAAGAGAATGATGTATATATATAAGTAATAATATAAAAATAATATAAGATTGATATATTGCATACTAACTAATGAGACTATATATAATACCTCATGTATGGTATCGATGTCCAATGCGGCATATTTGATAATCATCTGCATAAATCGCATCACATAGTATGCGCATGCCCAGCCATTGTCTTGTGTAGCACACTATAAATTGAAACATACAAAATAATACAACTAAGCACAATTCACATCAATAATATATATATTCGAGTCGGGAACTTACTTGTACGTTCTGCCAATTTATTGGCTGGTTCTTTTTCCTTGGGACCGTTCCTCCAGCCTTTTTGAATGCATCTAAACCCCTACATGTTAATATAACACAATAAATTGCATAAGTAAATAGTAATGTAATAAAAGATGTTAACAGATATAAAAATGAAATATTTCTCACCAGAATAATGGCATTCTCATTACGTGTCCAATTTTAGTGTTCAATGTACTCCCCGCAGGATCTAGATAATAAACAGTGAATGTCCCGGGGACAATAACTAGTAACTCCCAATGTCTACCGCTAGAAGTAAGAAGTTAACAATTAATAACTCAAAATGCAAAATAAAAATGGAATTTTCTTAAGTCCAAATTATAAATAAAGTAAACTTACTTGACATTGAATGGAGCTATTATTATCGTCTTCTTTTGCTGACCAAAAATTGTAAAAGCATCTATACAGTATTGTTGAACATTATCAGGGTCTTTAGATACCAAACTAATCAATGATGGAATCAAAAATCCCACATGATCAAATGCAAATTGTTTGCAATGATCTTCGACTAGGTAGCTACAAAACATATAGGCGTATGCATTAATATATAAGAAACCAGATCAACGGATCTTACACAAGGTATATGGATGTATAAACAAGATCTCACCTTATCCGTGTCTCTATCATTGATGTATTCAGCCAATCATACATAAACAGCTCAATAATATCTTGTATAAATAAAGAGCTATCGTATGATTGACCTGCATAATCTGCATCTAAAGAAATAATTATAGGGCAATGTACATTATGTGCCCGTAGCCAACATGCCATTCCCCTACAAGCAGGACCTAACGGGTATGTTAGGTCAGTTGGAACCCAATCGGGTAATGCGGGAAGTGGAAGTGGAGGCCTAGGTGCTCCTGGTGTCTTCTTTTTAACCTGTACATATAATTTCAGATCAGTTGACATCATATATACACATTAACAGTCTAAATCAATGTAAATTTATCTTACAATTTCAGTCGTGTAGACGACATCTGCTTTGGGCCACAATATCACCCCGCCTTCTGCATCAGCAAGTCTATCAATATCCGGGTGGGCATATGGCAATGTAGCTTCTCTCCAATCAGGTAACACACGTATCGGGCTCACACGAACGTAGCCCTGTGGCATTGGAGTCCCGTGAAACATTGCCCCAGGAAGGGACGGGTAAGCCTGCGCCTCCGCAACAACGTAGTCTTGCATTCTTAAGCGGCATGGCTTCAATGCCTACAAATTTACGTAAAGAATATTATACATATATACATATCATCTTGAAAACATAACAACTTGAAAAGACTAACTACAATGTCATAAACAATACTTACAGCAGACGTGCTAGGCGATGGGTCTCCAGGATTACTCACAGTCTGTGCATCAGGAGAAGAGTGGGTCGCCATAGGCGTATTGGAAGCCTGAGATGCCTGCCACCGCAGCAATTCTTCCTTGACCTTCTCAGCAACTACATCGTTGATCTTCTTAGCAACTAAATCCTCAACTCTCTTATTCTCCTATACATGGATAAAAGAAACATTAGCTTCTTATTAATGAATTTCCTTTTGCAGTAACATTCTAAAAAAAGAATAGGTTACCTCTTCTTGAGAAAGTCCCGCTCTGGGTTTGCGCTGGGATGGCCCAAAGAATGCTTTGATGCCAACACCAGCGCCGGCACCTCTAACACGTCCAGGATGCTCTGGGTTACCCAGAGCAACTGTCAATTCATCCCTTGTGCCCTGAGGGATGAACGTGCCTTGTTTCCTCTGCTCGTGCAGCTCCCGCTAATCACCATAAACAGAAATTGGTAAGTTAACACCACAAATAAGCAATATTCAAACGATTTCTCTAAGAGTTGTATTTTACCATTTTTGCAGCCGCCTCAGCAGTTACAGGCTTCTTTATTTCACCCTTCTTGTTTTGCCTCCCAGCTATCCAGATATCATGGCGAGGCATGGGTGTGGCAGACTCCTGAGTAGCCGCAGACTCCGCCTGTAGTCTTTGGCGAACGCTTGCATAGCCTTTTGGACCCATAGTGTGGTCATGCACATTCAGTGCACGCCTTGCTTTTTGTGCGTCACTGAGGGCCTAGTTAGTATGCACATTAATGATTTGGTTAGTAGCACTAAATGCTAATCTTGAATAGGTGAATACAATGTATATTAATTAAATTAGGAGTGACACCTAATACCTTGAATTCTTCAGATTTTCTTGAAGCAACAAAATTGTCCCAATCTTCTTTGTCCAAGAAGTTCCATTGTTCAAGGGCTGACTTCTTCTTCTTATCACCCTCTTTTATGTATTCTCTGTTCAGATTTGTCCTATAATTCCTAAGCATCTTTCCAGCGCGTTGCATCACATTTTTACGATGCAACTTCTCATCCAATGCAAACAGATTCTGTAAAATAGAAATGTTATTAACTAGTATCCAAAATAGAATTGCAAATAATAGAATTTGTAATCTACAAAATAGAATTGCAAATAATAATAACTCACGCATAAATCCTTCCATATCAAGTCTTTTTTCCCTTGAGGAACTTTATGCCAATTGTCATACTTAACACCACAATGGCTCCGAGTGGTACACCCAAGATAGTTCACAAAATTATTGTGGTTCACTCCAATTGGATTTCCTCCATTATCAAACTCCACCACCAATTTAGATCCACTACCACTTAGCGCTAATAACTTCTTCAACAGAGTGATGCCCCTTTTCTTGTTAAGTGTCTGGTGTTGCGCATCAAGTTGCTCCAGTGCTTCAGTGGGTACAGGTGCATCAACCTAAAATTTGACAAAAATAAAACACACTAACTTAGCCCAATATAGAAATATAGGATATATGACATAACTAGAAGATAATGAATTTTATAGAAATACAGGATATGTTTTTAGAACTTACATTAGTATCCTCGCCATGCTCGTCATGGACAGCATGTTCATCATGGACTTCATGCTCATCATGGACATCATGCTCATCATGGTCAGCCATCTGAAAATGTCATTAAAAAGGCAAACATTTAGCATTTCTATTAACTAGAAAAAGGCAAACATTTAGCATTTGTATTAACTAGAAAAAGGCAAACATTTAGCATTTGTATTAACTAGAAAAAGGCAAACATTTAGCATTTGTATAAACATACATGTCTCTAAAATTGTGATCTTTTATCAATTAACAATCCTTCATTGTGATCTCCGCGGACATATAAGTCATCATTAGCTTCAATATTTTGTGGAGTTGGCAACCCAACTGAGAATGGACTGGAGTCATCATACTTATCATAGTACTCTTCTTCATCGATAGGATCTTCAATGAACTGTCTTTTACCATGAAGAACAACCGACCATTTATCATTTGCAAGATCATCGATATAGAATATTTGTTTCGCCTGTGATGCCAATATGAATGGTTCACCCTTCTCGCCAATCTTTTCAAAGTTCACCAAAGTGAAACCCAATTCATCCACTATAACTCCTTTGGTGTTATCAACCCAATTACATTTAAAGAGCGGAATTTTGAAATCTATGTAGTCAAACTCCCAAATGTCCTCAATGACACCGTAATATGACATTTTAGCTTCACGTGGACTCTTATCCTTTGCACTTGCAAAGTACATAGTCGACGCTTGAAGAGTGACCCCACTATTTTGGACGACACTCTTATCATCTTGGCGCTTTGTGTAATATGTGAATCCATTAATGTCAAACCCTTCATAAGACATAACATTCGGTTTTGGTTTAAAGGCGAGGCATTTGATAGTTTCTGTAATATCATTTGGTGTTTGAGATAGTTGATGTAAGACTTTATCTTCAAACCACTTAGTAAAAGTCTTATTATGCTCTCTAGCAAGCCACATTGAACTTGCTCGAGGATATTGTCTCTTTATGAAATTGGTATGTTCCTCGATATAAACACTCACTTCATCCATATTGTGTAAAATATACAAGTGAGCTTGTTCCAACTGCTCACGGCTGATTACTTTCACCCGTGATCCCAAAATTCCTTTGCCCTCCTCAATATTCTTGTCATTATCAGGAGTGTCATTACCACTGAGAAAGTCATTGCAAAAATCCATAACCTCTCTCGCCACATAACCTTCAATAATACTCCCTTCAGGCCGATAACGGTTTCGAACATCACCTTTAAAAACGCTCATGTATCGTTCAAAGGGATACATCCAATGCAAGAAAACTGGTCCCAACATTTTCACTTCCCTAGTCAAGTAGACAACAAGATGTACCATGATATCAAAGAACGAAGGAGGGAAATACATCTCAAGCTGACATAGGGTAACAACCACTTCTCTTTGCAAATTATCGAGAGTATCAGGGTCAATAACTTTGCTGCATAGACTGTTGAAAAAGAAACAAAGTCTGGTAATTGCAAACCTTACATGCTTCGGCAATATAGATCGAATTGCCACGGGCAATATTTGTTGCATTAGAGTGTGACAATCATGAGATTTAAGACCTATCAACTTCAGATCTTTCATTGATACCAATCTACGGATGTTGGATGAGTAACCATGTGGCACCTTAACATTTACCAAACATTCACAAAAAGTTTTCTTCTCCTTTCTAGACAACGTGTAACAAGCGGGAGGTAAGTATGTTCTTTTATTACCCATTTCACGTAATTCTGTTAATTCTGACCTTATTCCCATTTCACGTAGGTCCAGTCTGGATTTTATCCCATCTTTAGTCTTACCTGGTATATTTAATAGAGTACCAATGATGCTATCACATACATTTTTCTCAACGTGCATTACATCGATACAATGCCTGACTGTCAAAGAACTCCAATAAGGAAGATCCCAAAATATTGACTTCTTCTTGAATGAAGAATTGTCACTCCGTGTGGCCATACTACATTGTGATTTCTTACCAAATTCATTGACAATGTCTTTTACTCTTTCATAAACAACATCCCCTGGTATAGGTTTAGGTGCACTTCGTTCATCATTCCATCCATTGAATGCTTTGCGCTTCCTACGATACGGATGGAATTTTGAAAGAAACCTTCGATGACCAAGATATACAGTCTTGCCGCCATGTTTTAGTCTTATTGAATCAGTGTTTTCTTCACATATAGGACACGCTTTAGCTCCTTTGACACTATATCCAGACAAATTCCCATATGCTGGAAAGTCATTAATAGTGCAAAACAACATAGCGTGCAAACGAAATGTCTCTCTTGCTGAAGCATCATAGGTCATCACACCTTCAGCCCAAAGTTTCTTTAAGTCATCAATCAAAGGTTCAAGATAAACATCGATATCATTTCCGGGTTGTTTAGGACCCGATATCAACAATGACAACATAACGTACTTATTTTTCATACACATCCAGGGAGGAAGATTGTATATAACAAGCATGACTGGCCAAGTGCTATGTTGGCTGCTCAATGTCCCGTACGGATTCATCCCATCTGTACAAAGCCCAAGTCTTAGATTCCTATCTTCTTCACCAAATTTAGGGTACAATAGATCAATCTTCTTCCACTGTGGGGAATCAGACGCATGTCGTAGGATCCCATCATTATTTTTCTTAACATCTGCATGCCACCTCAAATTCCTCGCATCTTTCGGATTTGCAAACAAGCGTTGAAACCGTGATATTATAGGTAGATACCACAACACCTTGGCAGGAGAACCAGTTTTGGACTCCCCCGAAGTCGTCAATTTATACCGTGACGCACCACATTTTGGACAATCTTTCAAATCTACATAGTCCTTTTGAAATAATACACAATCATTCGGGCATGCGTGTATCTTCTTGGCCTCCATTCCCATTGGGCACAATATTTTCTTTACCTGGTATGTTGAGATTGGAAGCTCGTTTCCTTCAGGAAGCATTTCTTTCAACAAAGTCAACAATGAAGTGAAGCTTTTGTCGCTCCATCTATTGTTAGCTTTCAACTTATACAATCTCAAGACAGCGCTAAGCTTCGTAAACTTAGCACAACCTGTGTATAACGGTATCTCAGCATCATGCACAATGTTTGTAAAGATAGGAGGTGGATCGGTGTGCTCTACCCTACAACTATCCAGCATCGCATCAACGATGTCTGCTGGAACTGGTTCGTTCACATTTACGTCATCAGAGGCAATTTCTTCTTCCACCCAAGCACTGCTATCGACATCTACTGGTTTCGATTTTGAAATCTCTCCATGCCAGTGCCATTCTGTATAGCCTTGTACAATCCCGTTGCACATGACATGACTTTTGATTTCCTCACCAGTGTTGACTTTCAAGTTGTTACCGCAATGCCTACATGGACAGTAGAACCTATCTGTAGGTTTTTTCCTATGTTCCTCGGCAAATCTAATAAACTGATCAAGACCAGATATAAACTCTGGGGTGCAACGATTACGAATGGACATCCATGATCTATCCATTCTATGATCAGAGAAAACAAGTATATATTAGGAAACAAGTATATATTAGGAAAAGATTAGGGTATACACTTACATCCTAAGCGTATAATGTGATGTCATTCTTATATATAATAAATGTGTACCACCTATCCCATCCTTGAACACCTAATCTCACTAGTAAGTGTATAATGTATATTTGGTTTTCAAGAAAATTTCGGCAGCATTTCCCCGCTGTTCTCTAAGTACATATGTACTTAGAGAACAAACGGGGAAATGCTACCGAAATTTTCTCGAAAACCCAATACACATTATACACTTACATCCTAAGTGAGATTAGGTGTTCAAGAACAGTCCCAAACCGGGGACTATCCAAGATTTACTCCTAATGAGTCAATCTTGGATGGGTTTCTAGGCCAACAAATACATTTGATGTCATTCTTATATATAATAAATGTGTACCACCTATCCCATCCTTGAACACCTAATCTCACTAGTAAGTGTATAATGTGTATTTGGTTTTCAAGAAAATTTCGGCAGCATTTCCCCGCTGTTCTCTAAGTACATATGTACTTAGAGAACAAACGGGGAAATGCTACCAAAATTTTCTCGAAAACCCAATACACATTATACACTTACATCCTAAGTGAGATTAGGTGTTCAAGAACAGTCCCAAACTGGGGACTATCCAAGATTTACTCCTAATGAGTCAATCTTGGATGGGTTTCTAGGCCAACAAATACATTTGATGTCATTCTTATATATAATAAATGTGTACCACCTATCCCATCCTTGAACACCTAATCTCACTAGTAAGTGTATAATGTGTATTTGGTTTTCAAGAAAATTTCGGCAGCATTTCCCCGATGTTCTCTAAGTACATATGTACTTAGAGAACAAATGGGGATATGCTACCGAAATCTTCTCGAAAACCCAATACACATTATACACTTACATCCTAAGTGAGATTAGGTGTTCAAGAACAGTCCCAAACCGGGGACTATCCAAGATTTACTCCTAATGAGTAAATCTTGGACGGGTTTCTAGGCCAACAAACACAATAATAGATATGACAAATATATGCAAGCAAAAGATTTGTTCATATATGCAAGCACAAATGTATGACAAATATATGCACAAATTAGAAGTTCATAACCCTCATAACCCCCCATCTTAGGATGATGAAGGTCCATCTTTGCAGTCCTTGGCTACCATATGAGCCAATGAACAAGGAAGTTGGTCGTTTGTCCCAGGATTAACATTGTGAAATTTGAGTTGAAGAACATGAACAAATTTGAGTTGAAGGTCCATCTTTGAGGTCGGTCATCTAGGTTCACCCACAATACAACTTATCAGAAGAACATGAACAACTTTCAGGGCAAGGTCAAAGCAAAAATCAGAATGATGATGACATTGATGAATTTTTTGTTGGTTGAGATTGAGAAATTCATGCCTAACTATAATATATTTCACTCATATTTTAAGCCCTTTTTAGTTAGAGGGACCATAGGGCTGAACGTATATGACCACATTATGACTTTATAGAGGTTCAAGTAAAATTAAGTATTGATTGAGATCTTGATAATAATGTTCTATCTGATCTTGAAGATTTTTGGATGGATAAAAAAGATATTATATATGAGGGTATGAAATTTCCATCCTTGAGGTGCTTATATAGGTGAATAAGTGGATTTTAATATTGATACTTTGTGACATAATAGTTATGTCTTGATTTGGTGAAATTCGGAGTAGTAATACTAATTTAGTTTGATTATTTACGAAATTAGACATATATGATTGTGTTCAATACATTATGCGCGTCTTGCATCTTAAAAAATATATTTAATAATGTTGTAGGGATGATTCTACGTTGAGGCGACTTTCAGGACTTGTAAAATCTAATTACAAACAGATTAAATGGTGTTTTCCTTTTTGTTTGGGAGAACAAATAGATAGGTACTCGTAGAGAGAGTGTTTATTTATGTTTAGGATATGTTTCTTGGGTTTCCTTTTTGGTATAGGAAAGTGACCCATCAGTTGCTAATAGTTAATGTTTTAATTAGATTTGCGTTTTGAGCATCCTTGTATCTCACAATCCGACATAGGAAAAGACGACCTGGCAGTTTGGTAGGGGAGGGGGTTCTCTCAATCACAATCAAATATGATTGAACAATTAAACCGTTCTCCTTTGAAAAATTACAAGCAAATATAAATGACAAAATGAACCAAATTGCAATAAAAAACAACAACATGTTGAATATGATTGAAGCAAAAATGAGTTGTGTAACTAGGTATAAAAACTCATAACCAAATGATTGACCAACAACTCAGAAACCAATCTGACCTTATAAAGAACACACATTGAAGGATCCTATAACAGAGTAAAATCGAACCTGTAAGTAGCAAGCTCGTGGAGGAAGAAGAGGAGTAGCTCTGTCGGTAGCGAGCTCCGTTAAGGAAGAAGAGCAGTGGAGGCGGCGACGTTGAGCAGTGGAGGCGGCGGTGTAGGCAGTGGAGGCGGCAGCGGCGTAGGGCAGTGGCAGCAGCGGCGGAGACGCGGGGGTCGTCAGGCGGAGATGCGGCGGCGGAGAGGCAGTGGCAGTAGTGGCAGAGACGTCGGCGGAGAGCAGCGGCGGAGAGCGAGCGGCGTAGAGCAACAGCGGAGAGCGAGCGGCAGAGAGCAGCAGCTGGAGTCGTCGGGCAGAGAGTGAGCGGCGAGCAGCAGGATGAAACAGGAAGAAAGGGGGAAGAGCTGGTTGATCGGGTCTATTAATTTGGTAATCAGCATCGGTTATTTAGAAAACCGACGCCTCTAACGCTTTAGCGTCGGTTGTCTGTAAAAAACCGACGCCCGTTTAGAAAACTTGTACCCTAAATTTTTTGGCGGGAACCATAATCAGCATCGGTTATCTGGCACAACCGACGCTGAAAGTGGGACATTTTTGCACAAATTTTCATTTTAAATAGGCGTCGGTGAATACCTATAAAACCGACGCTAAAGATGACCTAAAATGTTTTTGCTCGAAATTTGGATTTCGTGGGTGATTTTAGGCGTCGGTTTTTTATAAACAGCCGACGCTGAATATAAAGCGGTACCCGTGTCTGGCTGGTCTTCAAATATAGACGTCGGTTTGTATAAATAACCGACGTCTAATAGTATCGGCGTCGGTTTCCGTAAACAACTGACGCCCAGAAAAGCGACACTGAATGCTATTTCTGTAGTAGTGCAATATAAACAGAGTCTACAACATATTACATTGTTCGACATAAAATAAAGCATAACAGATAATTTACATCTTTATACACATTCACTCTCTCACTCACACCTTGTCCCAAAGATCGAGGGGAAAGGACTAAGAGACCTCTAACTACTAACTACGAACCTTCTATCGACTAGGCGTAAGGATAAATCGATCCTTCTGATTTCCTGCTGCTGATGATAACCTGAAAATGTTTTGAGTAGAGGTATGAGCCTACTCGCTCAGTGAATAGTATTTCACTTAGCTATCACTAAACAACTCATCAGGTTTATAAATTGAAATTAAACATAAATGCAGAACTAAGTAAGGCAGTTCTAATAACATAACAGATTTGCAGAATATAATCACATTTCCATGCATTAACAGATAATTTGAACAGATAAACAGATATAAAGAAATAGCACAAAAGTTCGAATACTTTAATTTACTGTGATCCTATATGAGTACCAATTTATATTATTATTAAGCCCTAATCATATACAGTGTACTCTGCATATGAAGATCCGTAGCAAGTTCATGCTACGATCCCACCGTACAAGACTTAGCGACACACCCGGGAAATGCTAAGTCTGACGCCAGCCCTGTTCTGCTACAGGACCCCAGGCTCCACGGCCTCAATGCACAACCATGTGTGCTGCACAACCACATGTGCTCCAGACTCCTCCTGACAAACCTGAGTACACAGGCGGAGAGTCTCACCGGGTTACCTCCGTGACACAAGCACGGATGATGTTGAATAACCCCCATTTTCCTCCAGTGCCACCGTGACTCCGCACGCGTTGTTGTTGGACACTGCCTCTCTGTCCTCGTGTCTCCATGACATCGCACGGATAATGTTGCAACACGAGTTTCACCCCTAAGAAGCAGATCTGTCAAAGGGGTTCTACGGTGTTAGGGCACCTAAGTCTATTAACTTATTAACATATAACCATTTAAACAGGAATATCACATTTACTGATTTCAGATCAATTCACAATACACTGTCATTCTAAAACTGTCAGAGCAATATATTTCAAATCATTGTAATTTCTGAGAAATTCTCATACCATGCATTCAGACAAATTAGAAATGCATAAATAACCCAACTTATTTCAATCTGGCATATACATAGCGAATTTAAGCAATTGAACATCTTATTGCACTGATAAGAGTAATTAACTTCTCAAATAAGAAATCATCCGTAGTATTTATCTATTATCTAGAATTTCTCAAAGAACATGCACATGAACTCTAATCCCGGTTTGTGCATCACATAATTCAATTAAGAGTTGCTTACGTATCATAACATGAATTATTATTAATAATTAGAAATTTCTACTGATATCCTTGAGAAGCGTGTTAATTTGAGAAAATATTAATCTATTCGCATTAGACATAACCTAGAGCGTGCATCTAGGGTTTCTTTGATATTTTTCACCTCGTCGTCATTTCTTTGAAATCATGCTCAATTAATTTATTAAAAATCATACAATCCGAGTTTATTCCCAAACTATCTAGTTTCTGGTCGTGTGCTACTGGTTGACATTTAGTCGAACAAGTTGAGTTTCAATAAATCATTCAATTTTACTAATTTACCTCGTGCATATTAATCAACTAACTAATGTCGAGCAGAAATTAATAATTGAAATGCGCAACCTAAAAATCAAGCGGTGCCGGCACTGCCCGGCACCCGGGTACACGATGTTACCCGCAACTAATGTCGATTCAACCAAAACATCCTGTTTTGAGTTAAAAGTGATAAATGAGTGAGATCCTACTCACCTAATTCGGGATGTCTGAATTCGTCCGGATCCGTCCAGGAACGCGTCCAGGGACCAGTTTCTGGGTATACGTCATTCGTCTTCTACCTTGGAATAGCCTGGATGCGAACATGTTTCATGTGCAAGTTGAAAAGGGAACTCGATTGGTTGATGATTTCGGTTGGGAGGTGGCAGATTCATGCTTAGGTACCAAGGCCGAGTTGAAGGTGTCGTTTTGGAGGTGTTTCTCATGCCAACTATTCCAGGTTCAGACTTGCTGCGAGCAGAAGGTGCCAATCTCACGCACGGCTAGAGAAGGTCCTCAGCTAGGTGCTGAATCAAAGCTAGGGCTACGAAAATTTTCTCTGGATCCACGGCCGAGCTCCATGGCAAGTTTCCCTTGCAGCTTTGTGCGCCCAAGAGGGCCCTTGGCCGGCCGCAGTAGCTGGCCGTCGGCCATGGCTTTCTGCTGGCCGCAGCCCTACTAGGGGCGCTCAAGCTGGTCGATTGTTGGTTGAGGGCTACAGTTGCTTGCTCGAACCTCAAAAACGAACTCATGGCGATTGATTTCATGTTGTTAACCGCACCGGAACTCCCCCTAGCCGGCGCCGCAACTGCAGCTAAGGCGGCCCCTGCTGGCGGCGCCTAGCAGCTTGGCTGCCTGGTTGGGTCGTGATTAGGGCTAAGGAAAGGGGGATAGAGGAAGAGGGAAGGTAGAGGAGGGAGAGGTGTAGCTGAATCGGCTATGGGCCAAGAAATCGCCCAGCCATCGCCTCCATTTTCCTCTGCAAGTCGCGCGCTACAGTGCGCCGACTCACCCTGTTGTATCGGGTGGAAGATGAAAGGATAAGCGAGAATAGGAAAGGCTAAATAAAAGCTAGAAGAAAATTGGAAAAATTGCAAAACTAAACCCTAGTTCTAGAAAATGCCATAACTATGGCCTCGGGGGTCCAATTTGGATGATTTCTCTCGCATCATTTCAAGCACGAACTCCTCTACCTACTCAAGGCGTGAAAGCATACTAATTAGACTGTTTCACTGGATCAAAGCTCTAGTTGCATCTGCAATCACTTAATCTTAACTTAATCGTCTTAATTATGCACTAATTGCATCTTATATATTTAATTTAACTTAATCAACTTGATGATGCATTAACCATCACATGAGCACTTAACTTATCTCAATTAACTTAATTACGCACTAATCATTGTGCCTACTTGATAATCACAAAGTGGGTCATAACACACACTATCAACAAGTGAAATCTCCAAATCATCATGAGAAATCAAAATTTTCATAGGTTAAGAACAAATCTTCATAGTAGAAGGAAAGTTGTTAAAAACATATTAGAAATATGCAGTCATCACTGATTATTTTTCATAGAATCTCAGGCCTATGATACTTTTTTTCATGTACTCTACAATTTTTTTCCAACCATACATCATAAGCAATCAAAGAGAGAAAAACAAACACTTTTCCATGTTACTCTTGAGGTCAATAACATCATTCTAGTCAGTGGGACAAACTAGGTCCGAATTATAATTGCTAGCAAAAATCTAGATTGATTTGAAGTAGTTGCATTCAAATAAAATGTGCTAGTTATTCTCATAAATATTATGACAAAGAAAGAAAATAGAGTCAAGTTGTATGTTTCTTCTTCCTTGATAATCTGAGGTGGGACGTTTGTTATGCTTTCTTTTCCACAATTGAAGAATGTGTCTTTTTGGCACATTAAACTTCCAATTCCAATCAAAGACTACATATTCATAACTTCCCTCTCTGATCTTATCCCAAACTAGTCTGAGATTTATCTTATCACACCCACCAATTAACTTAGGACCCAGACCATCAAATTTAGATACAAAGAATCTAAAAAAATGATCAATACTTTAATGTTCCTATTTTGGAGATGGACAAATTCCCATTTACTACAACATAATTGATGTAGCTATCATAAGAGATATAGTATTCTAAAATCATGTCTCTACCAACAAAATCCACTAAATACTTTCCTTTAATCCAAGGATATGTCAATAACATTGTTTATCCCCAGCTTCAACGTGAAATTTAGAATATAGAAACATTGTATCCCTGACCGTAAGGATACTATAAAGGAGACAGTACATATTAGGGGATACCTTAATAGTCCAAAAGTAGTTTTTTTTCTTTAAGTATTTCTCACCAAGACATTTAATAACTATGTATATTTTTTACTTGAAACATCTCAAACATTAATAATAATACAGGAAGTAGACACTATCTAACTCTTTCTCAAACCAAGACCTTTGTTTTCATAAGAAGAGTATTATGATCCCGATTTACTAGGTGAAGGTCTTCTTATTGTCTAAATGACCCCATAAGAAGTATGTAAAAATATTATCAATGTTGTCTGGAATAGATGTCGGAATAGGGAAAGAACAAACCCAATAGAGGTGCATAGTAGTCAAAGTAGACTTGATCAACTCTACTCCAACAGTGGTAGATATAGTTTAGACTTCTAGCATTCCAGTTTTCTTTTGATTGTATCTTTAATAATAGCACAATAGAATTTGGAAAACTTAACCCTGAAAAGGAGAATTGCAAGGTACTTGGGAGGAAGAGAACCTTCTCTTATACCCAATGCATTGACCACATCATCCTTTTCCACATCTTTTCGAAATAACATGTGAATCTTTTAAAGGGCTAATATAGAAACCAGATTTACCACTAAATTTAGGAAATAAAGATTTTAGATTAATGGCATTCTTTTCATCAAGTTTTGAAAATACCATAAGATCATCCATAAAAATTATATGAGAAATAAAAAGATCCTTTGAAGCCTTAATAGAAGAAACATGATTGCTTCTAGTGGTTGATTTCATTAATTCTGGCAAACAGTGCATAACAACAAAAAAGGGTAAGGAGCAGTAGGGTCTCCCTATCTAATGCTATTTGAATGAGAAAATATATCAGAAGGCTTTCCATTAATCATAACTAGGTAAGAAACAAAATTGAAGATCTCATCTACCCAATTAATCCAAGTTGAAAGGAATCACATTCTATACATTATAGAGAAAAGATACTTCCACTTAACTGAATATAATAAGATTTTGAGATGTCAAATTGAATATTCATTTTACTTTTAGAAGTTGTTTTTTTTAATAAAAAAGAATCTCATTTGTAAGAATAATAGCATCCTTTTTATTTCTTATTTTAAAAATTCACACTGATTAGGATCAATAGTCAAAGGCAAGAAACTTTGGAGTCTATTTACCATAATCCTAGAAGTGATCTTGTAAAAAAATTACATATCAGTCTCCAATTATAATGTCCATGGAATAAAGCCCTTTAGGTATGCGATAAATAAAAGTTTGATTGTCTTTTTTAAGTTTCCCATCTTATTAAGAGAAACATTTTATAGCTAAAGTAGCATTCTCACCAATCACAAACCAATCTTTCTTGATAAATATACCATCGAATCCATGTAGACTTGGTGCTTTATCCACATCAATATTAGAAATCACACCATCTATCTCTCTTTGTGACATAGGAGCAATTAATAGCAATGTGTTGTTCACTTGACAAAGTATGACATGTCTGATCTGAATTCCACACACAACTAGATAATATGTGATTATTGAACATGTTAGAGTAAGCATCCAGAATAAAACACTTGATGGTTACCATGTCCTTAGCAACCTCCCCATTAACCAGTAGGATTCTGATCTTATTGTGTTGGATTCTAGTTTTGATAAATGAGTAAAAAATTTAGTATATGAATCCCCTTCCTTGATCCATTGGACTCTAGACTTCTATCTAAAAAATATCTCAAGAAAAGCAACAACAATTTCTTCCTTAAGGTATTAGCAACCGATTGCAAGGCATAATCATTGGGATTTAAATCGATTTCTTCTTTAAGAGCCTTACTTTTAGCAATATAAATATCATGCACATAAATCCCAATAGAAGTTTTATTCCATTTCCTCAACTTAACTTTCATAATATGAAGCTTCTTATACACCTTGAACATAGTTTAACCTTCTACATTAAGGTCGCATGCTTCTTTAACAAGAGAAAGAAATCATCCCTTGAAGCCCACCCATTAATGAATTTAAAAGGAGATCTTGCAATTCTAGGGTTCCCCACTTTTAATGAAATGATTCTATGATTGCTCACAATGTTAAATTAACTTCACCATAGATATCATCATTAATAGAGAGAAAATCAGTATTCTAAAGCACTTTATCAATTTTAAAAGTAACAAAATGTAGACCTTCTTGATGATTATCCCATGTGTAGAAGAAGCATTTAAGCTCAAACTCAAGAGAATACAATTTTTAGTTAGGGAATGCTTCCATATGTTTTCATTTTTTTTCTTCAAAGAGTTGAAATCTCACATGATAATCTAGGGATCACTCATGCTAGCATTGATGGATTCAAAACACTACCAAATAGAAGTTCTATCGACGTCCTCATTATGTCCATAAACAACAGTCAAAAAATTAGTAGACTTGTTGACTTCTATTCTAGAATGGTTAAGTTGGTCCATTTCCTAAACTGTGTAATATTACACACTTCTTCCCTCTAAAGAAAAAAGACTTTACCCAAAACATGTGAATTATGAATGCATATCCTGCTAAAATCAGGGGAAAGTATATTCATAAACACATCGGACTCTTTGGATTCGAGTTTATTTTCATTTAAGTTGATAATATCACTTCTTAATCTTCTAGTATCTTCTTGAGAACCTTTAATTTTACTACTAATACATCTTACATCCCAAGAAGATATATGAAAGGATGTGGTCATTTAATTAGTTTGACTATTGAGTTGTTAGCCTTAATATAAGACTCCTCATTTATGAGTTCTAGGCCACCAGATCTATTATGCATTAGAGAAAAACCAGAGTTGGAGATCCTATAAAAATACATCGGTTTGGCTTTGAGTTGCATATGGGAGGAGATCTATGTTTTCTCCTAAGTTCTTGACATCATTGGTCATCTTCGTTTCCTTATGTAGATGAAGATAGAGGTGAGTTATGTGGAAAGACTAGAACACAGATCTAAACCCAGAAGTTAGATTTTTCAAAATATGGTCTTCAAGTAACTTTGCATTATGCTTAGTGCCAATTTTGTTAAGAGTTGTATCCATAACATTGTCCTATGTTATCTTATCGTTAGTACTTTTTTTATCTTTCCAAACATTATTTTTCTTATTTTCATGTATAATACTGCTACATCTTCCTTATGGGCAAAGAATTGTCCAACATTACATATCTGGGGAGCCTATTGATAAGAGAATTGGACGTTATCACTTTTCAACACTAGAAATTCGTAAAAATCAAGGAATCTATAAGGACTTGTATGTAGGGGCATAATTAATTGTTTTGTACATCCTTGTAGGTTCATCAACATACAAGGGTTTACCAAGGAAGGTACCTATATTCTCAAGCTCCCTTGTCCCAAAGTTCTAAGGGAAGCTTGTAGATCCTAACCCAAATAGGTACATTCTTTAAACTTTGCTTTGTTATCAGAAAACCAGGTTGCCACATAGAGATCATGAATATTCTATTTTTGGCATACCAAGGGGCAGAGTTAAGAGAAATCAAAGATCTTTGTTTTTGAATAACCTTATCAAAAATATACCATTGTTGCAGTTAATGACTTCAATAGTTCCCCTTATATTTTATAGCCAATAGATAAATCATTCTAAGGAAGGATTTTTTTTGAAACCAAATACATAACCAATTAGACATTTATTCCATCGATATGCATTCTCTACTACTTTCAATCTAGGATAGATAAGCCTTCAATCCTTAACTTTTGTTTTTTTTTACTTTAACCAAGATCGTTATCTATATTCTTTGGCTTGGAAACATCCAATCAGTCCTTTGGATCTTGAGAGAAGAAACCACTATGAATACCTTCATCTAGTGGAATAGTATCATCCCCTTTCTTCCTTCAAATCTATTGTGGCTCTCGAATGGAGGGAGGTGACGTGTCACCTCGCTTGTCATCTTGCGTGCCACCTGACTTGTTGCACTCCCATCCCCTATATCCATTGTATGATAAAACTAAAAACACCATACATCTATACTATATAAGAAAGCATGTGATGATTTTCTCTTTGATTTTTTCTCTTATTTTTTGAATTACAAAGTAGTCCTTATATTTTAGTCTACACTATATAGGAAGGACTGTGATAGGCATGGTATGTAATTTTTTATGTGTTTGATTATAAAGTTTTTAATTCTAATTAGATAATTATGTGAGATCATAGAAGGACTTGTATGTAATTTTCTCTTTTTTTTAATTACAAATTGGTCCTTATATATTCTACTAAAGCTATATCAAAGGTTCTAAGGGGGTAGAATGTAGTTTTTGCCTTTATTTTTTGAAATTATAGATAGACCCTTGTATTACTATATAAGGAAGGTCATGGGAATGGTTGTATATGCACTTCTTATCTTTAATATTTAAAAATAATAATAGGCCTTATGTGTTTTGATAAGGTTGTATGAAGTGCCACATTGCCATTCTCTACACTTGCATCATGCTTTTGTGATTTTTAGGGTTGAGAGTGTGGTGCAACAAAGGTCAGAGGAGGTGGGATATGTGGTTGCTCTAACATGACCATTGAGAAGGATTTGAGTGGTGATATCGTCAATGTAGGAAGAAGTTATCATTCCTTCAATACCTTTTTTATATTTCAATAATCTTCTTCTTCTTCCTTAAACTATGTTCAGTACAACATTAGCTGAAATGAGTTTTGACATATGCATTTTTTTGCAAACTATCTTACTCACAAGGTAATTACCACTATATAATCTTAGCTCCTTTTTATCTAGATATGGTGATTCAACACCATGTTTATAGTCTTTAAAGTAATCTAATATTCTCAAACTTGTGCAATGCATAACATATACATATTACGCACCAAAAGTAAGTATGGATTGATTATATTTTATTTCTATTACTACTAGTATGCCTTTTATAAATGACATCTAGGAACCATTTGTTGGGACTTGTGATGTGGAGGGGATAAACTAACTTTTAAAAGCTTAATCAAGGCATATTATCCCACTGAGATGTATCAAAAAAAGTGATATTAAAATAATCAAAAGAAGACAGAGTTGTATATAATAGTACGCATGATGTGGATTATTATCGCACAAGAAAATTAATTAGGAATATAATTCCTAGATTTTACCAAAACCAAAGTGCAATAATGCCACCTGTAAGAGGATGGATCTTATCCCAGTAAAGTTAAGGATCGAATCCTAAGGGACAACATTTTTAAGACTTAAGTAATCAATGTAACCTATCAAGAACTAGTATTTATCACAATAGTTGAGATTGGTTTGATTAATCTAAGATTGCAATAATAAAAAGATCAAGATTAAGGTTTTAGTTATCAATGGATGGAAACACTAGGGTGGAACTAGGTTTCACCACCACTACTCGAATATGTGCAATCATTCAAATCCAAACATGTATGAAGATATAATTGGAGTTATGCAAGTTTCCCCTTTCGACTTTAGAAACTTGCATAAGTGGATATCCATATAAGCTTGATGTCTCATTACTTATGGATCATCTATCCACTACTCCAGAGACTTTTCTTTAGAAGTTCTTCTTAGGGTGTCAACCAAAGCAAATCGGTATTCAAATATTTAAACGTTGAAGTTCTCACAGTAAAAGATTATAATAAATCACGTAAAGTGGGTGATCAATCCACAAAACATGCTATAAAAGATTGTCTATGAATTATATGAGTTCATACAAGAATTATAACATGAATGAAATTGCAAGAAAGGGGTAGTGGGGCTAACCCCCACACCCCAGTTAAAAGACTACTCCCTCGACATGGCTAGATTAATATCACAAGAAGAGGAAGAGGACACCATCACAGTCATGAGGGTGGCGGAAGTGGCTCGACATGGTGTGCAGCGAGTGACTTCCTTCCTTCTCACTCGTATAGGAACTAACCCTGGCATGTAGCGGAAGCAGGTGGAGGAACAACAACTCAGGGAAGAGATCAATCACCTTAGAGAAGGAGATCAATGACTTTTGGAGTTACGGATGAAGGAAATATGTTGATCTGTGCTTGGGGTCAATAGGTGTTGACCAGCTAGGTCAACAGACATCATCCTTGCTCTCATCTCAGAAGTAGCATTTTGGAATTTTTGTCTCTAAAAAATCTGAGATGATTTGTACGGCTGTGTTGGGGGCCTATTTATAGGATCGAGGCTATCGACCTCTTTCCATCGGTGTCGACCTTGTTGTCGGTCAACATGTATGTCAATCGATGACTTTTGGACTTCCAATTATCAGTCTGTCACTTGACGGGATTGTCGACCTTAAGGGTCGACAAGGCTGTCGAGTAGGTGTGGTCGTCAATAAGTGTGTCAACATGATTGTCGACCGATTGCTGATTTTCTTGTCAGCTGTTGCTCGATGACATTAAGAGGGGTCAACAGGGCGGTCGACCTTGATCATCGATGAGTCTGGGTGTCGTTCTGTGTGGAAGTCGACCAAGGGGCCCTATATTGTTGTCGAGCATTGAGGTTGTTGAGTAGGGAGGTCGACAAGGATGTTAACCTCTTGATTGTTGGTCAATTTTGGTGTTGATTTGCATGTCAATCGACATGTCTACTTTGGTCTTGGATGAAATTTTTGTGTATCGATCAGCCTTCAGCGGGACCCCCTAGGCAAACTTGCTACGGAGTGATATAATTCGAAACCTGTAAAGGGAGTCGAGGAAAGTATAAAATTCCTACAAATTAACATAAAAACCTAAGTAGATCAAAACAAAGCTATTCTAATGAAAACTAATCTATATGAATGTTAAATTAGATTATTAATGTAGCTAAAAATGGGATGAATATGCATTCATCAACGTAGCAGAAAGGTTGTAGATCCACTATTCCTCTTAGAAAGTTTTTTAACATGAGAAGTAGGGATTATTTTACATTAATAATTATTTAAACAATGTTTCTATTAATAACATGGCTAACTAGCCACTTTTTCATATAAAAAGTCAGCATCCTTTCCTTAATTATATCCACATGCCTTAACCCTCTCTTACCCTGAGAGAGACCAAATAAAGAGAGAAAGACATATAGAGAGATTATTGTTGATAAATAACAAGTAGGGCTATCTATTTATGATTCTTGAATGATGAATAACACTAAAATCTCCATAAATATGTACCATAAAGTAAATTAGAATTCAATATACTTGATTGTTATTACATCTACAATTTATTTTATAAATTGAACATGTAGGTGTATTTTTTGGGTCTTGGGATTAGGAGACAGTATATAAATTTCTCAAAACTTAATCAAACATATTACACCACCAAGATGTAGGAAGGGAAAGATATATTATAACTACAATGTGACACAGTTATCCATAATAGTTCCATCATGAATGTCATAGCTCCACTACCTAGTATGTTCCTCCTAGAAGGTTTCATAAAATGAGAAGTACATTGTAACCACCTGATCAAGTGCTTACAACATGCCCTTATTGAACACAAAAGTAACTAGCCTATTTTCCAGATAAGAATTTGATAACATTTCCATAACTATGGTTGTAACCATAGTAGCCTAGGTGGTAAGTGCTCAGTAGGTCCCAATGAAGGACCCGAGTTCGAACCTCACTGAAGGGACTTTGCGAACAGAAATCCACACTGATTTGGTGTAGGAGGGGTGACCAGACCACACCCTCTCATGCCTCAAGAGTTTACCATGTTAGGCTCTCTCGGTGTGGGTTCTCTCGATCACCAAAAAAAACTATGGTTGTAAGACCCCCGAACCTTGCTTTTAGGTTGAATATGTTTGCTTATCATAATAAGATTCTAAAAACCTTAACGAAACCCTAATATGTGCTTGATATCATGTGACAAGTTTAAGTTTCAAGGTTGCTCCAGTTTGGACACTGTTTGAACAAGTTATGCATATATGTGCTTGTTTTGGGCTTTTATGTAATTTACCCACATCTAGGGTTTTTCTTGCAATTTTTCACATGCTCATTGTGTCTCACATGTTTTCATATCCTGTTTGATATAGTTGTGATTTGGGGAACCTTTTTATATCTTGGTTTGAGAGGTGACATCTAGCCTTGTGTTGAGATTAGGGTTTGCTCTCTATGATGCCCTAACTCATGGTCGACCTTGAGTGTTGAGTTACCAAGAGTTGGTGGTCGCCAAGGTATCATGGGGACCCTAGTGTTGGCAGTCGATGAAGGCTTCTAACTCATCTTAGTCGCCAACATCCCTAGGGTTGGCGGTCGATGAGTTTCTGACTCGTCTTAGTTGCCAAGATTTCTTGGTGGTCACCAAGTTCTTTGATCCTTGGTGGAAGATTGGTTTTCTAATCACCTTGGTTGCCAAGTTTCCTTATTTTGGTCATTTTGTTTTGTGTGGTCAACTTGGTTTCATGGATGAGATGTTTGACCTTGGACACATCACATTCATGGCTTGACACCTTTCCTTCCTCTCTCTCTCACCCTAACCTTATATTTACCTCTCTCCTTGCATGAAAACAAGTTCTTTACAGCCTAGCTCTCTCTTTCTCTTCTTCCTAGCTGCTTGGAGCTCGTTCCCCTTTCTTGGTGGAGAAGGAGGAGCCAATATAGGAGAATCTTGGTCGATCTTGCTTCCATGTGCATCTAGGGTTTGGATCCACCCTTGTTGAGGTCATTTGGTGCTTCCTTGCTTTGCTTCTTGGTCTTGGTAAGTGGGATCCCTCTAATTTTCTTCATTTTCTTGATGTCATATCTTTTCCTCTCTTCCCTCTTGGTCAGATCCTAAGTGGAGTTGAGCTAGAGGTTGAAGATACCTTCTTTCTTGCTTCCTTGACCTAGGGTTTTCTTCCTCCTTGGAGAAGGAGCTATCTTGTCTGAGTGGAGTGCTCAAGCTAGGATTTTCTACCTTCTTTCCTTGATCTATCTTGTTGTTTGGAGCTTCATATTTATCGTAAAGGTGAGTTATATAACTTTCACCATGTTTGTTGCTTACTTCTGTCTTGCATGTACATGATCTTTCCCTAAAACCGTTGTGCCAAGTAGAAAGATGTTACCTTTGCCTTAGTTTGATCTTAGATGGTAGACTTGATTAGATCATTCTTCTTGATGTACCTCTATGCCTGGTGCATATTTCTTCTTTGAAAGATAGTAAACCCTAGACCTTGCATATGTGTTTGATCTTATGTGGTCAATGATATTTGAACATTGTTGGCCTCCATGCTTTGTATCTTTGATGGTCTCTAAGTTTTGACTCCATGTTGGTCGATGATTTTTGGTGGTCGCCAACTTTTCTGACTTTTAATGATTTCCAAGACTTTAGTCTCTTGATGGTCGGTGAGATTTTATATTCCCATATGGTCACCAAGATATTGACTTCATGGTCGATGAGATTTTGAGTTCCATGTTGGCCACTGAGTTTTGAAATTGGTGTTGGTCGCCAAGTTTTGAACTCTATTGGTCGTCAAGAGTTTGATTTTATGTGGTCGCTAAGATTAGTAACTCTCTTGAAGGTCGCCATGATTTTACTCTATGTGGTCGCTAAGGTTTTGGCTTCATGTTGGTCGATGAGATACCTAACCCTAATGGTCGCCAATGTTACCAAACCTTGATGGTTGCCAATGTTACCTAACCCTTACGGTCAGTGATGTTACCTAACCCTAGCAGTCGCCAAAATTTCCTAACCCTAGAGGTCTCCAAAGTTTTCTAACCCTAGTGGTCGCCAAGTTTTTTGACCCTAGTGTTCGATGAGATTTCTTGACTCTATGGTCGATGTGTTTTCCTTACCTATGGTTGATGGGATTTTGATCCTATGAGTATGAGTCAAGGGTTTTGGTTGTACAGAATCTGATGGTTATGTTTGACATTATAAATTTCATGATTTGATGAAAATGCTAAGAATTAGGGTTTATCCTTGAATGATGTTTGGTAACATTAATCTAACTTATCTTGTTGAACTCAACCCTAATATGAATAGGTGACAATAGTTAATTCTACTTAACCTTCTTGTATAATTGATATAATGAGTAATACTCTCGCAATGTTGTTGTAATCCTAATTTGTGGCCATATAAACACCACAAGCTCTTAAATGCAATGTTATGTTGAATTTATATGTCACATGTACGGTGATGGTCTGATGAGACTTTGGTAAGGAATGGAAAGATAATGATGTTATTATGGGAATGATGTGATGGTCTTAATGACCTCTGGACATGGTTGAACCCTTATGGAGGTGTGATCCTCTTTAGGAGGTGACAAGGATTTGTACCCTGTGATGATGTGATAAGAATTATGTTTCATATGTTGTATATCTTTTGGAGTTGTAACATACTCATATTTTTGTAGAACTCGTTTAGGGGTTGTATGTAACTTGATTGATGAGCCTTAAATCACCTAATTAAAATTAATAAATCAAGTGAAACCCTAATCATGTAACGTCTTGTGCCTTAGATCTATTCTAATGACAAGACTTATTGGATTGTGAAACAAGTATTCCTCTACTGGAAGTTTGGAGTCATATATTGTTGAGTATTTGTATGTTTTTAGGATGTGGTCATACCTCGCTAGGAGAACGGTCGAGGCCGTATCTCATATGTTTATGATTCAATAGACTTGATGTTTTGATGATAGTTGTGGTTGTACCCCAAATTATAGGATTTTGTATACCCTGATTACTAGTGTCATGACCTATTATAGTATGTACCTATCCTTTTTTTATACCCCGGTTACTAGACAACTTTAAGTTGATAATGAATGTACTAACCTTATATTTGTGCATATCACAAATCGTGGTTAATTTATGGCTCTCTTTGAAAAATCATAAAGCCAAAATGTACTATTATCAGTATCAAATATTCCTATTATTAATATCAAATATTAATATTTTCGATATCAAATAGTATATTCCATAAGGTATTGAGTGGGTAGAATTCTCTGCACCCGTTGCAGAGACAAGTACTCACGAAGCCAACAACTTAGTTTTTACTAAATTTTTCCCTTTAAGGTAAAGAAGATTAGATAATGGGTATGATGAATATAGATATAAAGAAGTGACTCTGTTCAAAAGGTGTTCACACGAAGACCTTAGAGTTTAGACATATACTATAATTAATTGGCCCCAAGTTTTTCTTGGAAGTGCTTCTCGCATCTTCATGCTTTTCCGGGGTATATATGTGTTTGGTTAAGATTATGTAGTATGTATAACAAGGTCACAACCATATACCTACAGAATTGAAGGAATATGTTTGCTATCTAGAATATACTACACTTTTGAACTCACACTTCATAGTTTTGATACGAACAAATGTTGTATGTTTCTATGAACCACGAATTCTGAATAAAAGGAAAAATGTTTTATTATTTGAGTTTTCTGGAGAAGGTATAAGTATGTTCCCACGGTGGTTTAATCCTAAAAGGGCAATCCTACGAAAAAGACTCTTATAGGATTACATTAATGCATGAAATTTTGGAGAGGGAAAAATAGTTATATAAGTAAGAGAGATGCATGTGGTATGTGCATTTCTTATGGAAACAATCAGACTTGCAAAAAAAAATAGATTGACCTATACACATGAGTTTCAAAAGTATTGATTTCAGCATGACATGACATGACACGTGTCCATGAGTACCTATTAGCATAAAAATTACAATGGTGTCAAGAGAAATCCCTTAAACGGATAACCTCATAAATAAAATTAACGCAAAATTGTACCATTTCGTTATGATTTATAAAAAAAAAATCCCTCTATGTTGGTGTGTGGAAGAGCTTTTGGAAAACGATATTGGTTTCTGCCATAGGTCATACGCACTTTTGCGTCATTGTGCTTGTGTGCATTTAATTATGTGTAGGAACACTATTAGATATGAATAGTGAAGTTGAATCCGCACTGAGCGTATGTGGTATTACTCACATTATTGGTGCGGTGTGTATTTTCATATTGGCAAACACTCTAAAACATTGATTCAGATTCCCTGTTACTTATACAAATCCTGTTACAACAAATCCTAATCACCCATCTATCTCCAAAACCCACCCCTAAAACACCGATGGATCAGTTTTACGACTACAATTAGCCGAAACAGGTTTGTAACAGGAAAATCGAAACAGGGAATCGACGCCCGCTACCTTTTTGTTGTATTCTCTTATTTTGTAACCGGTGGTGTAGCCACGTACAGACCAGGGAGAGCATGTACCCTACATGATTTTTAAACTCTTTATTAGTGTATGTTAACATGGCTATATATTGAGTACATAAAAGCATTTTGTGCTCACCCTCGATCTTGTCATTTATCTCTTATAGTTAAATAGGAAATATTCGGTGCGGTGCCCCCTTCCCACACATCTTAAATTTCCTCGCCCCATGTACAATTCGTTTGTTTGATTTACAAGTTGGACCATTCATCGATACCAAATTTTGTCTAATTTGCGAGGCAGTCCATCTGAACACCTTGAGTTCTTTCTAACTCAACTGCAGCTTAGAACGATGTTGTTAGCTCATTTCAATTCTAGACCGACCGAATCAGGCCCTTACATGGGAATTACGTGCAACTGTTGAGTTTATAAAAAAAAAGTGCAATTTTTTATTTTCAAAGCTTGATCGTACAAAAGCAAGCGAATCTAAGACTCCTGGACTTACATAATTAAGACAGTCATTAACACCACGTCGGTGAGTCTAACTCCGGATTCCATTTGAAATATGCTTCACAGGGAAACCAACGAGTCCATAGTGTGCCAATTTAACGGCCGGTAGTGGCTCTAGTTGCCACAACATCGCCAACAATAATAGTATGAATAGTTTGTCCCACCTGCAATTAAACGGGATACAAACGTTGTACATCCGTCATAATAGCAATTCGATTCTGCTGGCGACACCATCCAAGAAAAAGACCAAACTTGTGGCTCAATCAAGCTCTGAATCCGGATGGGACACTAGTCTTCTTCGTCTTCTTCTTGACGACCGTGAAAGGGTCGGATGCGGCTCTCTCAACCACTGGAATGAGAAACAGTTTACCTTGCAAGCCAGCGGCTCTGATTTTTAATCCCAAACGCTACTCAATTGACAGCTTACAGAGAACGAAATTTACACAGATGGCAAGCCGCAAGGCAAGAATTTCATGTCGCATATGCGAGCAAAGCGAGAGGACAAAATGCCTCTCTTATTAAACAACCGTTGCAAAGTGATGAGAACGTGGGCGTTTAAATTAATGCAAGCTTCTCTCACATGACAACAACAGCACTGTCGATCAAAATTGAAGGGGGCCGGGTGACTGTCTGACTGAGTGTCAGAATAGGTTCTGGAACTCTTCGCTACACACTTCTTCCTCTGGGCTTTGGCCAGAATATCATCCCCGCTCTCCCTTCTTTCTCTTTATTTAAATTTTTCCCACAAGTGGCTGATCGGCTTCAGAGCTAATCAGCAGATACGATAAGCAGATCGGACTTCGTTTTACCCTTATTCCATAACTTGTAAATAGACCTGTCAAACGGGTGGGTGGGTTGGGTTTGGGTTGGGTCGTTGCGGGTTTGGGTCTCGCGGGTGCGGGTCAAAATGACCCAGTTTTAAACGGGTGAAAGAAAGATAAATCCAAACCCGACCCAGCGGGTTGCGGGTTGCCCGTGAGTGCCCATATAAAATTAAAAAAAATTACCATGCTAATGTTTGTTTACATAAGATATGGCACAAAACAATCACATTGACATGTAAACCTTTTTCATTTGTCCAAAAATTTTCTATAAGAAGAGCATCAAACAACAATACACACATAGGCAGAGATGCTACATGCTAGTAAAGAAAAACCTCCGACTGGCTGAATTAATTATCAGTATTGTATAGATGCTAGAACAGCAAATATAATACAGATTTTAGAAGCTTAATTCAAAAGCATACATCTTTTAAATAGCGAGGACCACCTATACCAAACAACTAAACATTAATTAAACAACGTATATTATGAAGGAGGCATCCAAATGAGATGGGGTATAAATCGGAGAACTGAAAAAAGACTAAAACTTTGGCATGTTCCAAACAACAACTCCACATTCTTTTATTATGCAGTATGAAGATGAACAACCAATAACTCGACGCCCTTTTTAATTTTTAATATGAAGATGATACAACCAACAACTCCACACCCTTTTAATTTGTAGTATGACGATGACACAACCTTATGTATGCCTCCCATTCTCACAAAATAATACAAAAGAATAAATTTTACAAACGATTCAATGAGTAAAAACTATTATAAACCAATCTATATGTTTTGTTAACTTGGTTGTGGTTTAAAATTTGTGATAAGAGTACAAGACATATTTAATATTACTTATTACTAGACTTCAAATATATATATATATATATATATATATATATATATATATATATATATATATATATATATATTACATATTACTACCAAGTGGTAGTGGCTTGGACGCAAACGCACGCAAGCGGCAAGTTTCATATATGCAACATGTGTATATTTTTTTACTGATAACTAAATCTTATATGATTATTTTTATTAATAAAATCAGTGTAATAAAGCGGGTCACCCGCGGGTGCCCGCGGATTGCCCATGAAACCCGCTAGTTAAACAGGTGGGTATGGGTCTGGGTGTTTTCCAGCGGGTGGTAAATTTTAGGACCCAAACCCAACTTAAACGGGTCGACCCATGGGCACCCGCGGATTTTGACCCAGTTTGACAGGTCTACTTGTAAATCACGACTTCACTCACACGACTACGCCACCCAATAATTTGTGCCGTTGAGAAGAGTATAATGAGAGAGAGAGGAGTTGTGGCGCTAGCATATGAGAAAGATCTCCGCAAGTAGCAATAGAGATTGGGAGCACGCACAGACACAAGGCAATGGATGGCAATTATGGTAAATCCTAGAGTTGTTGGGGATAGTGTATCAATACGGTTTAGGATGTCACGAAGACTTATTACGGTCAACAAGCGTATAAATTCAAAGAAGAAATGTCACATTTAATGTGAAAAACTTTTCTCAAGATGAGAAGATAAAAACCACAGACAATACCGGCAAACAAGCATTGTGTAATTAAGATTACAACTCACACCGTCCGAATTTAATTATTCCTAAATCCGGATAGTCTTCCCCACACGAGAACAAAGATGAGAAAGAAGAGGATCACACACAAAGTGTACAAAACTTCCCTCTTTACTTGATCTCATCACAATGTCACTGTCGTTGTTGAGGGCTGCTTGATGCTACTATGACCGTTGATTTTTTTTTTTGATTAAGCCAGGGGACCATCTATTCACCCCACTCCCCTCGTGTGGGCACAACAAAAAAATGTCTTACAGCTCCTGCATACATGCAGGTCATACCCCCAGATGGCCCTACACAAAGACACAAAACGATCAAGATGATCGAGAAACAACACACCCACTGACACAAACCACGAACAAACCAAGGACAAAGAAAACACTATCCAAGATCATCCCAGCTGAAGAAAAGATAAGGAGTCTTGGATCTCTCAAGAATATTCATCCCACGAATCTGTAAAGGAATCAACACCTGATCAGTAGTAATGAAGCTCTCATTGGATGTGCATCCCCATCTACCTAATTCTCTCGGAATCGAGTTGATGATCTTTGGGCATAAAGAACCCATAATGGCTTCAGTGTCCATGATTTCTCTAATCTCCCTGGTAATGTGAGAAATATGCCAAGGACCTGCATCATTCTGCCAAATGATGTTGTAGACGTGAGGATCATCCACCTCTACAAAGGAGATAGTCAGATTATGATCATCAGCAAGCTTCAACGCAATCAAAATACCACTTATATATGCCGCAATGTAATCGTTCGCATTGAGCCACGTTCTGAAAGCTAAACGAAATCTACATTGCCTATCTCTGACCACCCCAGCAATCCATCTCCTCGTACAACCATCGATCCATTTGTACTTCCCAGAAGTAATATTCATCTTTAAGGAATTGATATCAGGAAAGTTCCACCGAACAATGTTCATCTTTCTGATCTTGATCTTAGGCTGTATGATGTCCTCCGATATCAACTGATGGAAGAGGTCGTGATCTCCAACATGTTTGAAGGAATGGAGACAGCTGTAGAACCTGATAATATCCGTGATGCTCTTCCACATACCTCTAGAATCATGCGGTTTGTTATCGAATCTCGACGCACATCTGGACTTCCAAATCTACCAACAGATCAAGGTCATCAGCTCAATGGTTAACCATCCTCTGAGTGTGTTCCGACTTTGCCTGCTGCCTCTCAGGAGGAGGTCATGTATATCGGTCGGAGGAAAGTTAGAATCCCTCATCAACAAAGAGGCTCTATGCCATAGACTGTAGGCAAGCTCACTGTGAAAGAAAAGATGATCATCGTCTTCACTGTTGTATTGAGCACAACACTCGCATCTAGATACGACCATAATGTGACAATCGGCAATTCTGTCATCAGTAGGGAGCGCTCTCATACCCAATTTCCACGTGATAGCACTAGCCTTGGGTGTGGAAGCATACCAAATCCATCTCCACACAGAATAAGAATCGTAAGGAGTGTTGCTAATAACCTGAGTGGCCGACTTCAGACTGAATCGGCCATACGGATTAGGGGTCCAAACGAGCTGATCAGAGTGATGGCTTATCTTGGAGTGCGATCTTCGAATGAGGAGGCAGCCATCATTATCAATGATATGTCCAATAGTTTCCCAGTCCCATTCATCCAAAGATAGCCAGAAGTCCTTGACGAGGAAATCTCTATGTCTATCACTCTGACTAAGAGCATACAACTGTAAAGGGTGCTCGCACCATCTGGAGTCCCAAAAGGAAACATTTCCCTGACCAATCAGCCATCTAGTAAGGGGCATGACTTTAGGAAAGGCTCTCCAAATCTTCTTCCAGGGAGGTGAAGGCTTAGAACCAAGCTTCAAGTATGGAGGGTAGCAGCCTTGGGGGTTCCTGAACTGGGATCTATATTTGATTCTGCAGTATGACACCCAAAGGGAATTGCCAGAGGTGATCTCCCAGCAATCTTTGTAGATGTAAGCTTCTTCAAGGTGTCTAATCGGGGTGAAATCAAGACCACCATTCTGAATAGGTTGGGCAAGATGATCCCAAGCTATCCACGTTCTTCTGGATTCGTTCATTCTGTTGGTCCACAAGAACCTGGAACACATAGCTTCTATCCGCTTTATAATACCTGCGGGCAGACCCACCGCTGCGGTTGTGTATAAAGCAACCGAGGATAACATGTGTTTTATGAGGAGCTTCCTTCCCGCGAAGGATAAGAGCTTCGCCTTCCAGGAGGCAATCTTCATCATAATCTTCTCAAGAAAATGGTTATAATCGATGAGTCTGTTAGGACCAGCTGACATCGAAACTCCAAGGTAATGGATAGTGCGTTCAGCAATGGGAATGTTCAGGATGTGAGCAATATCATCTAGAATAGAAGGATCGGTTTTCCCAACCAAACAAGATGATTTCTGGTAATTAATCTTCTGCCCAGTTGACGAGGAATATAAGTTGAGAGCATTGTTCAGATTACTCATCGATGAAGTGTCCGCATTAAAGAACATGATTAAATCATCTGCGTACAGAAGAATGGGGGGGCGGACTGGCAGCTCCTCTGGTCGAGAAGGTAGCAATATCTCCATTTGCGGCCAGACTCTTGATGTACCTGCAAAGAGGTTCCTCGAACAGAATGAACAAAAAAGGAGAAAGGGGATTTCCTTGTTTCAAACCTCTCCCAATAGGAAAGAAACCATTAGAGTATTCACCAACAAAAATCGAGACCCAAGTATCACTGAAGAATCTTAGACAGAGATGGACCGCTTCTGTGCTCATGCCAAACGCCCTGAGAATCGATTTGAGAATCGACCACTCGATCATGTCATACGCACGCGACATGTCATATTTAATGACAATGTTTGGATGCACCTGACCGTAATTCAGATCATGAGTAATCTCTTTCGCCAGCTTAATGTGATGTGTGATATCACGGCCTCTCACATATGCACCCTGCTCTACAGAAACGATCTTAGGGAGGATCATAGACAACCTGTTACTGATCACCCTGGCAAGAATCCTCAAAGAAACATTCTCGATGGCAATCGGCCTAAAATCGGTATGGATGTCCTTTGGATCGTCAACCTTCGGGATGAGGACGATCTTACAAGCGTTCAGGCTCCTGTGACATGGTTCTCCTCTAAAGAACTGGGCGACCATTGATGCGATGATTTTGAGTCACATTTATAGACCTATTTCATATGTGTTTTGTGCTCTAATTACTCATTTTCATGGATAATATTGCATAATTCACTTAATTTGGTCTTTGCCATCATATTATATCAAATCCCCTTTGTTTTACTATTTTGAGCATTATTTATCATCTTATTATAAATTGTGTGGATTTACTTGGTCATGTTGTGAAATTTCAGGAAAAACAAGTATCTGCTTCCGTCGATACCATCGACCAAGCCACATGTTGCTAGCCGAGAAGAGCAGCACAGAGTCGATACCATCGACCCAAGTCGATGCCATCGACACATGAAGAGCTACAGCGTCGCTAGAAGACAAAACCGACGCTACAGGAGTCGATACCATCGACGCCCAAGTCGATGGTATCGAGATCACCACAGGCGCTCAGAATAAAAGAAAGGAAAGTTGCCGCTAATCCGCTGCGTCGATACCATCGACCCGCGTCGATGGTATCGACGCCGGCAGATATGCGTTGGATCTATTTTGATCTCGATCGGACGGCTGTTGTTATTTGACGACCTAATTAGGGACTTATACCTAATGACGGCTGCCCACACGAGAGAGGGATCTCATTTTTGGATTGCACGAGTGCCGAGGAGGAGAAGAAGGAGAACGGAGGCCGAGAAGCTCATCCCGGGTGATTCAGACACTGCCGAAGACGATTTCCACCACCGATAGGCGGGGAAGCTCGTGTTCTACGCCAAGGATCCACCGGTTCTTCTCCGTTCAGGGGTTTTCCCATTTATTTCCCGTTTTTCTTATGAATTCCCCAATTTCTACCATGTATTCGTGTGAGATGAACATGAGAGGCTAAAACCCTCAATCTTTAGGACCGGGAGTAGCCCGGGAATGCATTGTATGACATTTTTATATCAATAATTCATATTTCTCTCTCAAATCCGTGGTATAGATTCGTTTTCTCCATTTCTATTGTTATGCTTGATCACCATAATAATAATTTAACACCCTTAATCACTTCGACAGAAGGATTAACGGTTGAAAAGAGACGAATTCTACATTAATCAATAAAACCCTTGACAAAGGAGTTGTAAAATTAATGGTGGGAACTGAGGGACCGTTTATAATGCACTTAGTTTAGGGGAATGATTACTACGACGGTGGAATCAACCTAAACCTAAGTAGTGAATTACACCACGACAGTGGGTAATTCTCATTTCAGGCCACTACCCGGATAGAGAGAGAAGTGTGAGGAATTATATGAAACCTAATACAATGTTGACCTGCGGTGAAACCGCCATCCTAAAGATATCCCTTTGAATTGATTAAATTAACCTTTAATCGATTGTTTTCTTTGTTTGATTTTTATTTTCTTTTAATTTCAACAACAAAACCCTATTTTGTTAATCGGTCTAGCTGATTGCGATTAGTTAGTAGAAGTCTCCAATAATTCACGTATCCCTGAGTTCGACTCGGGCCTCACAAGGCCTATATTACTCGACGCGTATACTTGCGTTTAAGCGCGTAGTAAAATACACGTCAAGTTTTTGGCGCCGTTGCCGGGGATACGGCGAATTATTGGCACTTTGAGTGCTAAGAGCGGCCACTCTAGGCCACATTTTTTATTTATTTATTTTAAAACAATTTCAAAAATTCCTTTAGTTCTCTATAATTGTGTTGACTCGTTCAAAGCATTGTACTGAACCCCTATTTCCATATTTCAGGTACTTTGCATGGTGCACACACGTAGTCGAGACTACGTGAATCGCACACCTGAGGTTCCATCTGCGGGACCAGAGGACGAGGACTACTACGAGGAGGAACACCAAAGTGATATAAATTCTGAATCTGAGCAAGAACAAGAAGAAGAAATGGCTGAAGCACAGACAATATGGGAGAAGATCAAGGCGTCTTCTTCCTCGGCATCAAAGGGGCCTATAAAGAAACAGGGGCTAAACATACCTACATACAAGATCGACCCGACACTGATTAACTTGGTCAAATCCAACGCATTTCACGGATTGAAAAATGAAGATCCAGTGGCCCACATCAGCCAGTTCGCGGAGAACTGTGATATGGTGAAGATAGATCGATTTCCACAGGATGTGCTCTACCTCAAGTTATTCCCGAGTTCCTTGGCTGGAGTGGCAAGAGAGTGGCTTCATAACCTCGACGATGAGTTTGTTGAATTATGGGATCACATGGTGGAGGTTTTCTTCGAGAGGTTCTTCCCTCCTGAGAAGACCAATGATATGATCAGGAAGATTCACAATTTCACCCAACAGGCAGGTGAAACTTATTCTGAGACTTGGGAGCGATTCCAAGTCATGTTGAGGAGATGTCCACACCATGGACTGGACAAGGAAACCCAAGTGAAGATCTTCTACTTTGCTCTCTCCGAGCATGATAGAAGCAACCTGGACTCGGCTGGTTCCGGATTTTTTCTGAATAATACGGATACCAGATGTTGGGAGATACTGAAAAACATGGCTAGGAAACAGTCATGGGGTGATAGAGGGGCTGTGGAACATGTCAAGGCTGCTGGTGAATCCAGAATAGTGAGGGAGCTGAATGCCAAGTTAGATCTTCTAGCCAAGAAGGTGCTAACTAAGGAGGATGCATCTGATGATGGGGAGGCCCAAGTGAAATTCATGCAACAACATGGTTATAGAAACAATGACTATGCATGGAGGAAGGATAAAAAGTTTTCATGTAAGGATCCGAACAATTTTCTACAGGATCCGGATGCCAAGCCACAGCAGAAAGCCAAGGACAAGAACACTGAATTACTAACTCAAATGGTCCAGCAAAACCAAGAGATGATGGCCATGTTTGGAAAACAATTGCAATCTCAAGGTGATATTCTAACCAAGTTTGGGCAGACGCTGCAAAGCCATGGAGCACAAATGCGGGCATTAGAGACCACCGTGGCGCAGATTTCGAGTGAAGTGGCAGCCATTAAGCACGCCAACCAACAGAAACCAGCCGAGAATGCAAATGTGGCTCAAGCACACCATCAGGTCAAGTATATGTCTGTGGTAAGCACTGAGGAGGAATCTCAGGTGCAAGAAGCTGTAGAAGAAAGAAAAATGACTTTCAATGTGAATGCAACACCGGCGATACCGTATCCACGCACTTACTATAGATTGTCGGGCGGAAACCATTTCTTCAGAAAATCAGAGAGAGTTGTGAGTATGGTATCTCCATCTAGGCAAGAGGAGCAGGTGCAGGTTTTTTGTGTACATGTGGAGACATCTGAGGTGAGAGAGGAACCACAACAAGCTGCTACTATTGATGATGTCTCGCCAAAGCCCACGTCCAAGGGAATGATTGAAGCAAGCTTAGGGGAGGTACCCCCAAAAAGCGCTTATGTGCCACCTCATAGGCGTGTTGATGCAGCTGATGTTTCGGATCCGGTAAATTCTAAGTCAAAGAAAGAGCATCGTCACTTTAAGAAATTTCTGGAGATATTTCGAAAACTCCACATCAATATTCCATTAGTGGAGATGATCGAGAAAGTACCCGCCTATGGGAGGTTCATTAAAGAAATCATCAATAAGAAGAGGCGGATAAAAGACGATGAAATTTATTGGATGAATGAGACGGTGAGCTCTATGATCCAAGGGAGTTCACCAAAGAAGAGAAAGGACCCAGGAGTTTTTTACATACCGTGCTCAATAGGTGGTCAACATTTCCCTAAAGCGCAATGTGATTCTGGCGCTAGCATAAATCTCATGCCTTTGGTGACATTTCAAAAGCTGGGGTTAAAAGAGATAAAGAAGTTGGCTGCAACAATTGAATTGGCGGATGGGTCTACAGTGAGAACCTATGGAGTATGTGAAGATGTTCTAGTCAAAGTGGATAGATTCATATTTCCGGTGGATTTTGTCGTCATGGATATGCCACCACTCCAAAGCTGTGAAATTCTTCTAGGAAGACCGTTTCAAGCAACGGCAGATGTCGTGACTGCCTTAGGGAGAGGTACTCTGTCTTTGGGCATTAGAGGAGATCGTGTTGAATTCAAATTACCGAATGATCCTCTAAGTGCAATTCCCAAGGTGAAAGGATGATGATTGTCACACCGTCTAGCCTAAGACGTTAAAGAAGGGCGCTTGTTGGGAGGCAACCCAACCATTGGTACATTAGGATAGTTTAGTTATAGTTGTAGATTGCTTTTATTTCGTTTAGATTTTAGTTTTAAAAAGATACCTTGATCCGTTTGTTAAATGTGCAGGAACAGGCAGGGTCGATACCATCGACACACTGGTCGATGGTATCGACATGGGTTTAGGTTGACAGCTGCAAAAATCGCACTGAGTCGATACTATCGACTGTCCCGTCGATGGTATCGACATACCTACAGGCAGGCTGCGCAATAAAGGTCGATGGTATCGACATGCCAGTCGATACCATCGAGATCTCTGGAGATTTTCAGAAAAAAATCGACTCAGTGAAGTCGATACCATCGACGGGTCTGTCGATGATATCGACATTTTCAAGTGAAAAAGGCGGCGGCCGGACTCGCGAGGTAGTTGCCCTAATCAGCGAGTCGATACCATCGACTTCCGTCGATGGTATCGACGGGCACACAGCATTTTCGGTGTCAGTTATTCAAGACGGAGTTATTGGTCAAATGAAGTCATCAACGAGTTCTTCCTCCACTTGCGCCAAGTGTCATCCAGAGAAAATCCGGACCCCACGACTCTAGCAATACCCACCACCGCCTCCGCAGGATTGATCAGGGTATCACGGTTCCACCCTGAAGTTGGTTTTTGACTATGAGGCCATAGTCGAATTCAAGCTTAGGGGGGTAGCTGGAACAGCTCTATCTTTTTCTTTTGTTGTTTTTAGTTTTTACTTTGTTATTTGTTCTTGCAATTTTAGTTTTTGTTTAGGATCCACATCTATCTAGTGTAACCGTGGATGTCTTAAAAATTGTCATCTCGCTGTTTTCATGGGAAATTTAAGGGAATTTTAAAATTTTTGTGTCTCTTGGATAGCTTAACTTGGTTGTCCTTGGGGAACTTGTCCTATGAAAATGATTGATTATGTCAACTTTGAAGCAATATGTCACACCCACACCCCCATTGACTCATGAAAAGTGGATAGTAACGGTTGTTTGAGCCTAACCTAATCAAATGGTAATGAGACCTTAATTGGATATAAGAGAAAGAACCCTTTGAACTACTACACATGTCAGTAAGGAGGGACACATGATATTTTTCTAAGGTTCAGTAACTTAATCTTGTGATCATTCCACTTCATATTTTTTCATAATCAACCAAAGAATTGGAAGTAAAGTGCAGTTTTAATTCCTTCTTGCGTGCATAGCATGTAGATAGGATTTGCATTGTTATTTTCATACTTTTGCATAAACCGAAAAAAAAATGTATAGTGATTCATGCACATTACCTTTAGGTGCATGCCATGTAGTTGCACTCATGACTTTCATGATTATCGTGCGTAAAGTACACCATGTATCTCAATTTTTCTTCAAAAGTGATCTAAACTGTTCCATACCTTCGAAATATCGCAAAGATTCCAATCATGAAGAAAACAGCCCAATACATGTATTTCTAGGAAATTATGGATATGTGGGCTACAAGAAAAAAAAAAGAAGAAAAAAAATTTCTGAAAATCTGAAAAAAATTGAGAAAAGAAAAAAAAAAGAGAATTTAGAAGAAGATGGAATAAGAGGGAGAAAGGAACATGATATCACTTGCATAACAAGGAAATTGAGTACATGATGTGGCTTAATTAGATTTCCATCTCATTTTGAGGTGGAAGGTTAGTGCATGCATCATTTCACCCAATTTTAGGCATCAGGGCATTTCTAATGTGCATTTGCATCATTTAGGACATTTTGTTTTCAAGCATTTTGAAACTGTGTAATACTTCCAAATTCTTCCATGAACCACCCATTCCATCCACCCGTTGCTCGGATTGGTAGGCCACCGTGATTTTCTCCTCACTCATGTTTATCAGGAGAACTGTTTCCATGTAGATGGTAGTTAGGGCGAGCAACGTAGTGTAGGCGATCACAAGATGCACCAATGTTGAATCGGCAAATTTTATTATGTTAACTGCCTTATGTGATAGTGTTCATCGGTTTGAAGGATAATTTCTTTTATTGATGATTATTGTCTCATGTAGGGTAATTACTGTTCTGTGATTAGGAAAGGCCGGTTTGAGAACGTCCAGTGGGAGTCATGTGTGATGTAGGTTGGTATGTTGATTGTTAGTTGACATCTGCAATTCTATTCTAAGGATTAGTTGCTCGAGGGCGAGCAATGTTTAAGCTTAGGGGAGTTTGATGCGATGATTTTGAGTCGCATTTATAGACCTATTTCATATGTGTTTTGTGCTCTAATTACTCATTTTCATGGATAATATTGCATAATTCACTTAATTTGGTCTTTGCCATCATATTATATCAAATCCCTTTTGTTTTACTATTTTGAGCATTATTTATCATCTTATTATAAATTGTGTGGATTTACTTGGTCCTGTTGTGAAATTTCAGGAAAAACAAGTATCTGCTTCTGTCGATACCATCGACGGAAGTCGATACCATCGACCAAGCCACAGGTTGCTAGCCGAGAAGAGCAGCACAGAGTCGATACCATCGACCCAAGTCGATGCCATCGACACATGAAGAGCTACAGCGTCGCTAGAAGACAAAACCGACGCTACAGGAGTCGATACCATCGACGCCCAAGTCGATGGTATCGAGATCACCACAGGTGCTCAGAATAAAAGAAAGGAAAGCTGTCGCTAATCCGCTGCGTCGATACCATCGACCCGCGTCGATGGTATCGACGCCGGCAGATATGCGTTGGATCTATTTTGATCTCGATCGGACGGCTGTTGTTATTTGACGACCTAATTAGGGACTTATACCTAATGACGGCCGCCCACACGAGAGAGGGATCTCATTTTTGGATTGCACGAGTGCCGAGGAGGAGAAGAAGGAGAACGGAGGCCGAGAAGCTCATCCCGGGTGATTCGGACACTACCGAAGACGATTTCCACCACCGATAGGCGGGGAAGCTCGTGTTCTACGCCAAGGATCCACCGGTTCTTCTCCGTTCAGGGGTTTTCCCATTTATTTCCCGTTTTTCTTATGAATTCCCCAATTTCTACCATGTATTCGTGTGAGATGAACATGAGAGGCTAAAACCCTCAATCTTTAGGACCGGGAGTAGCCCGGGAATGCATTGTATGACATTTTTATATCAATAATTCATATTTCTCTCTCAAATCCGTGGTATAGATTCGTTTTCTCCATTTCTATTGTTATGCTTGATCACCATAATAATAATTTAACACCCTTAATCACTTCGACAGAAGGATTAACGGTTGAAAAGAGACGAATTCTACATTAATCAATAAAACCCTTGACAAAGGAGTTGTAAAATTAATGGTGGGAACTGAGGGACCGTTTATAATGCACTTAGTTTAGGGGAATGATTACTACGACGGTGGAATCAACCTAAACCTAAGTAGTGAATTACACCACGACAGTGGGTAATTCTCATTTCAGGCCACTACCCGGATAGAGAGAGAAGTGTGAGGAATTATATGAAACCTAATACAATGTTGACCTGCGGTGAAACCGCCATCCTAAAGATATCCCTTTGAATTGATTAAATTAACCTTTAATCGATTGTTTTCTTTTTGATTTTTATTTTCTTTTAATTTCAACAACAAAACCCTATTTTGTTAATCGGTCTAGCTGATTGTGATTAGTTAGTAGAAGTCTCCAATAATTCACGTATCCCTGAGTTCGACTCGGGCCTCACAAGGCCTATATTACTCGACGCGTATACTTGCGTTTAAGCGCGTAGTAAAATACACGTCAACCATCCTCATAAAGTCGAAACGAATGATACTCAAAGCAGAAAGATAAAAAGAGATAGTGAGTCCATCAGGACCGGGCGCAGTCTTATGATCCATGCACTTGATGGTGTCGAAAACCTCCTCAGAAGTGGGACAGGTAGTCAAAGAGGTATTGTCATCCATGTCAATCATCTGATCAATGAGGCCCAACATTTCGTCATATAGAGGATCATCTCTTTCAGAAGTGAAGAAACGTTCATAATGCTTCGTTGCAGCCTCAGCAATGAGAGAGGGGTCAGTGATTTCGGTACCATCTTCATGGACAATCCTGCGGACATGGCGTCTCTTTCTTCTCGACTTAACAACAGCATGGTAGAAAGTCGTGTTCCTTTCTCCTTCAGAAAGCCAGCTAACTCTAGATTTGTCTCTCCAAAAGTTCTCTTCTTGATATAATAAGTCATTCAGCTCCTCTTCAGAGGTTCTGAGCATGATATCATTTGCTCTAGTAGGATTGTCATCAAAGGCAATCTGAGCAACATGAACAATATCTTCAACATCAAGGATGTGTTGTTTCAAGTGGCCAAAATGCAGATTACTCCAACTCCTGAGATGAGATTTGAGCTTCTTGGACTTGGAAAAGAAGGTGAAAGAAGGGTCATCATCCGTGTCATCTGTCCAAGCGGGCATAATAACATCAAGAATCGCTGGATGCTCAAGCCAGGCGTTATTAAAAACGAATTGCTTCTGACAACCTCTCATGGCAGGCGTGCTGGTAGCTCTGATCAGGATAGGACAGTGATCCGACACTCTAAGCCTGGTAAGGTGTCGAGATTCACTGGAAGGGAATTGAGCCTCCCACCTAGGGTTAAGAAGGACACGATCCAACCTCTCCCAGGTAGTAGGAGATCCAGTCTGCTTATTAACCCAGGTATATCTGCTACCAACGAATCTAGACTCAACTAGCTGTAAGTCGTGGATGAAGTTGTTGAACTCACACATCGATTGGAAGTCTGGATGCTCTCCTCCTCTTTTCTCGTTAATCCATATGATGGAGCTGAAATCACCCGCTATAACCCAGGGGGAATCACCTACGGTGTCCATGGTGTCAAAGAGATCGTGCCACAAATCCCTCCTAAGAAGCATGTTACAACTGGCATAGACATCTGTAAAGAAAACGATCTGTTCACCCGTCAGCTCAAGTCTGAGCGTGATGTGCTGACGATGAGCCTTGATCACAGCAGGACGAAGGCAACTGTCCACATAACACCAGATCTTGCCCCTCTCATTCTCGTTGTCAGTGACCCAATCAAGATGAGTGATATCAATCAATTCAATGGCTCTCTCCGCATGAACGAACGGTTCAAAAATGGCTACACACTGCGGCTTATACCTCCCACAAATCCTGGACAGAACTCTTCTAGTAGGATTGTTCGCCGCTCCCCTCAGGTTCCAGCTTAGAAAGCTGACGTCTTGCATCACAAGGACACCACTCACCACAGTCTGAACCACCAACAGCAAATCAAACGTTGTTCGTCCTCTTCAGATGACTATTGTGGAATGAGATCTTCTCCGTCGTCCTACCTTCATCATGTAATCCTTCTTACCAGTCTTCAAGACTCGAGTCATCATCATGTTTTTTCTGCCAAAGACCATATTCAATCGTTCTCGAATTATAGGAATCGATGTGTTTTCCTCTTCTACGTGTATTGATGGCTGTCAAAGGCAGAATGAAATCACTGAGGTTTCTATGATTTAGGAATCTCCTCCTTCCGTCAGCGTCGGTGACCGTTCTATCCTCGGAAGATAGCACTGCCCGGTATGTACCTAGGTCTTCTCTAAGAACAGATCTTGGTGCATCTTCTCTTCCTCTGGGAGTGGGATCGCTGTTATCGATCAGCAGATCTGCTTTGGGTGGATATGTCTCTTCCTCTATGAAAGACAGAGTGATCTCTTTTGGTGTAATCTCATCAGGTTGAACATCTGGTATGTCTTCATTTGGAGGTACACGCAGCGCAGACGGGGGGATATTCATGTCTCTTCCGATCTCAGTCAGTTTGTAAGTGTTGTCTCCAAGTTGTCCCTTTGCAACAATATCAAGCTTCAGATTGGATCTATAGACCTGGTCCGAGAGGCCAATGAATTGAGGTATATCCTCATTGAAAGCCTCTACGAGAATCAGGATGCCCGAAGCATCATCCTCTTCCTTCTACCAGTTGGAGATCCATATCAAATCTCCAAAGGAATTGACGATCTCTCGAATGGATTCTTGATTTCTGCAGAACAAAGGAATATTTCAAACCCAAAACCAGACAGCCTCCTTGGTGTGGTGCATACCACCGTCTCTGAGAGAGACAAAGGAAATCGTAGATTCATTCATCTTCACCGCCTGAACTAGCTGATGACGCCAAGCCTCATACGATGACTCAAAGTATACCACCGCTCTTTTATCCTCATACCTGAAGATCTCAATAGCCTGCGGCCATCTCTTCCAGAGAAAAGCTGAAAGGTCTCTCCACGCTATGTTATCGACCCATGAAACGCCTAGAGCAAGGTCAAGGGACCTCATAAAATATTTCCTGATAGGACAATCAGGGTTAAGATGCACTATTGTCCTCTTCGGGACATGGTTGGAGTGTCCTCTTGGTGCAGTCCCCCTCGACAACGGAGGAAAGACAACACGAGAAGCAAGATCGGGTAATGGCGGCGCGACCTGCTTTCTGCGGCACTGTCTAGAGATGTGCCCCGATTCTTTGCAATGATAACAGACCCTAGGGTTGTTACACTGAGATACCCAATGTCCTCTCTGCAGACATCGAAAGCAAGAATCCTTCGGAACAAGAAAAGAAGACGTTCCCTCCGGCTGACTTTTACGGTAAGGAAACCTATTAGATAGCATCTCAGATCTGCGACTTTGATCTCTATGATCGTGCATGGTACTCTGATCACTTGAGTCAGTTCTCCACAGACGATTGAGGTCCTGGATGACGTTGTCCGTGGGTATCTGCGATGATGTAAACCTTCTTCTTCTATCCGACACCTCTGCTCTCATGTTATGGTGATGCATCCTCCGTCAAGCAAACACAGATCAAGACGGATCTGTCAGCAACCCTGAAACCAACGCTCAGGTGGCCCCCAGCGGACGGAGAGTCCAACTGGGGTGGCGGCGCCGCCGGTCAACGCCGGCCTCGAGATCGCCCTCACGATCGCCTAGACCTAGGGTGGTACACATTCATCACCATGTAGCTACAACCTCTATGACCGTTGATTGGATTGGACCATTTTTGCTATGGAAACATTGTGTCTGTAACCGCCAACTGCTACTTTGCTTCAAGGTAAAGTCATTGGCTCTCTTTTATCAACTAAGAGAGCTGCTATGTCTGTCACCCAATGTGCCACAGACTGTCAACCGCTACTTCACTTCAAGGCAAAGTCGATGACTCTCTCTTATCGACCAAAAGAACTCATTCAGTTGTTCTTATTTTCTGGCTCTTCTACCACAGAAGGCACCAACAACCAATTAGACTGATCACACACTTACAAGTGGGATATCTCAATTACTTCCCCAGGGCCTCTATTTATAAGTCGTGATGGCATGGGGTTGCAATTAGGAATCCTTGTCCAACTCTGAGTTCAACTTCATGTTGCACATGGGAAACCATCTTCTTTTCCTTTTAGATTTCACTCCTATTGGAATTGCACTACTACAGAAACAGCCTTTGGCGTCGGTTGTTTAACCCCCTTTGGCGTCGGTTTCTGAGCGACGCCTATGTGGGCGCCGCTAAAGGTCGAACACTTCGGCGTTGGTTTTTTAACCGACACCTATTTAACCTATAGGCGTCGGTCTTTTAGTAGATAACCGACGCCAAAAGGGTTCGCGCCACAGAAAACGGCGTCATCTAGGACACATTCGGCGTCGGTTATCTACTAAAAGACCGACGCAGAAAGTGTCCTACATGACGCCGTTTTCTGTGGCGCGAACCCTTTTGGCGTCGGTTATCTACTAAAAGACCGACGCCTATAGGTTAAATAGGCGTCGGTTTGACACGAACAGCCGACGCCATTTCCAGTACGGTTGTGGCCACATTAGGCGTCGGTGTTTTGCAAAAACCCGACGTTGTCGGTCTTTGCTGACGGTTTTCTATAAATAACCGACGCCTATATCTATTTTTTTTATATCAGTTTGCAGGCCTGCTGTGGCTCGTCAGCAGGATGAGAACCTGCAGTTCAGTTTTTTGAACTGCAGGTTTACGACATCCATTGATATCAGCCTACAAACAAGCCACAAACCTGCAAAATTCACAAAAAATAATTCACACAAGTAGATACATTCAGACATCAATTCAATTCTCACATTCACACATATAGAAACATTCAAATACATGTATTAACATTCAAAAATATTCATTTACAAAGTATCATTCATTATCGCTATCAACATCCCAATTATATCTTACAGTTGTCACTGCTTGTATGGCTTTTGCCCATTCTTCTCTTATTTCATTTAATGCTTCCATCGTATATGGAGAATGTATATTTTTTAAGCATTTACCTGTAGTGTTGTCAGTTTTAAACACCTGCAAAGAGAATGATGTATATATATAAGTAATAATATAAAAATAAGATTGATATATTTCATACTAACTAATGAGACTATATATAATACCTCATGTATGGTATCAATGTCCAATGCGGCATATCGGATAATCATCTGCATAAATCGCATCACATAGTATGTGCATGCCCAGCCATTGTCTTGTGTAGCGCACTATAAACTGAAACATACAAAATAATACAACTAAGCACAATTCACATCAATAATATATACATTGGAGTCGGGAACTTACTTGTACGTTCTGCCAATTTATTGGCTGGTTCGTTTTCCTTGGGATCGTTCCTCCAGCCTTTTTGAATGCATCTAAACCCCTACATGTTAATATAACACAGTAAATTGCATAAGTAAATAGTAATGTAATAAGAGATGTTAACATATACAAAAATGAAATATTTCTCACCAGAATAATGGCATTCTCATTACGTGTCCAATTTTAGTGTTTAATGTACTTCCCGCGGGATCTAGATAATAAACAGTGAACGTCCCGGGGACAATAACTAGTAACTCCCAATGTTTACCGCTAGAGGTAAAAAGTTAACAATTAATAACTCAAAATGCACAATAAAAATGGAATTTTCTTAAGTCCAAATTATAAATAAAGTAAACTTACTTGACATTGAATGGAGCTATTATTATCGTCTTCTTTTGCTGACCAAAAATTGTAAAAGCATCTATACAGTATTGTTGAACAGTATCAGGGTCTTTAGCTACCATACTAATCAATGATGGAATCAAAAATCCCACATGATCAAATGCAAATTGTTTGCAATGATCTTCGACTAAGTAGCTGCAAAACATGTATTACGTATGCATTAATATATAAGAAACCAGATCACCGGATCTTACACAAGGTATATGGATGTATAAACAAGATCTCACCTTATCCATGTCTCTATCATTGATGTATTCAGTCAATCATACATAAACAAATCAATAATATCTTGTATAAATAAAGAGCTATCGTATGATTGACCTGCATAATCTGCATCTAAAGAAACAATTATCGGGCAATGTATATTATGTGTCCATAGCCAACATGCCATTCCCCTACAAGCAGGACCTAACGGGTATGTTAGGTCAGTTGGAACCCAAGTTGGTAATGCAGGAAGTGGAGGTGGAGGCCTAGGTGCTCCTGGTGTCTTCTTTTTAACCTGTATATATAATTTCAGATCATTTGACATCATATATACACATTAACAGTCTAAATCAATGTAAATTTATCTTACAATTTCAGTAGTGTAGACGACATCTGCTTTGGGCCACAATATGACCCCGCCTTCTGCATCAGCAAGTGTATCAATATTCGGGTGGGGATATGGCAATGTAGCTTCTCTCCAATCGGGTAACACACGTATCGGGCTCACACGAACGTAGCCCTGTGGCATTGGAGTCCCGTGAAACATTGCCCCAGGAAGGGACGGGTAAGCCTGCGCCTCTGCAACAACGTAGTCTTGCATTCTTAAGCGGCATGGCTTCAATGCCTACAAAATTACGTAAAGAATATTATACATATATACATATCATCTTGAAAACATAACAACTTGGAAAGACTAACTACAATGTCATAAACAATACTTACAGCAGACGTGTCAGGCGGTGGGTCTACAGGATTACTTGTAATCTGTAGATCAGGACAAGAGTGGGTCGCCATAGGCTGATTGGAAGCCTGAGATGCCTGCCACCGCAGCAATTCTTCCTTGACCTTCTCAGCAACTACATCGTTGACCTTCTTAGCAACTATATCCTCGACTCTCTTATTCTCCTATATATGGATAAAAGAAACATTAGCTTGTTATTATTGAATTTCCTTTTGCAGCAACATTCTAAAAAAAGTATAGGTTACCTCTTCTTGTGAAAGTCCCGCTCTGGGTTTGCGCTGGGATGGCCCAAAGAATGCTTTGATGCCCACACCAGCGCCTGCACCCCTAACACATCCAGGATGCTCTGGGTTACCCAGAGCAACTGTCAATTCATCCTGTGTGCCCTGAGGGATGAACGTGCCTTGTTTCCTTTGCTCGTGCAGCTCCTGCTAATCACCATCAACAGAAATTGGTAAGTTAACAAATAATCAATATTCAAACGATTGCTCTAAGAGTTGTATTTTACCATTTTCGCAGCCGCCTCAGCAGTTACGGGCTTCTTTATTTCACCCTTCTTGTTTTGCCTCCCAGCTATCCAGATATCATGGTGAGGCATGGGTGTGGCAGACTCCTCAGTAGCAGCAGACTCCTGAGTAGCCGCAGACTCCGCCTGTAGTCTTTGGCGAACGCTTGCATAGACTTTTGGACCCATAGTGTGGTCATGCACATTCAGTGCACGCCTTGCTTTTTGTGCGTCACTGAGGGCCTAGTTAGTATGCACATTAATGATTTGGTTAGTAGCACTAAATGTTAATCTTGAATAGGTGAATATAATGTATATTAATTAAATTGGGAGTACGCCTAATACCTTGAATTCTTCAGATTTTCTTGAAGCAACAAAATTGTCCCAATCTTCTTTGTCCAAGAAGTTCCATTGTTCAAGGGCTGACTTCTTCTTCTTATCACCCTCTTTTATGTATTCTCTGTTCAGATTTGTCGTATAATTCCTAAGCATCTTTCCAGCGCATTGCATCACACTTTTACGATGCTACTTCTCATCCAATGCAAACAGATTCTGTAAAATAGAAATGTTATTAACTAGTGTCCAAAATAGAATTGCAAATAATAGAATTTGTAATCTACAAAATAGAATTGCAAATAATAATAACTCACGCATAAATCCTTCCATATCAAGTCTTTTTTCCCCTGAGGAACTTTATGCCAATTATCATACTTAACATCACAATGGCTCCGAGTGGTACACCCAAGATAGTTTACAAAATTATTGCGGTTCACTCCAATTGCATTTCCTCCATTATCAAACTCCACAACCAATTTGGATCCACTGCCACTTAGTGCTATTAACTTCTTCAACAGAGTGATGCCCCTTTTCTTGTTAGGTGTTTGGTGCTGCGCATCAAGTTGCTCCAGTGCTTCAGTGGGTACATGTGCATCATCAACCTAAATTTTGACAAAAATAAACACATTGAATTAGCCCAATATAGAAATATAGGATATATGACATAACTAGAAGATAATGAATTTTATAGAAATATAGGATATGTTTTTAGAACTTACATTGGTATCCTCGCCATGCTCGTCATGGACAACATGCTCATCATGGACTTCATGCTCATCATGGACATCATGCTCATCATGGTCAGCCATCTGAAAATGTCATTAAAAAGGCAAACATTTAGCATTTGTATTAACTAGAAAAAGGCAAACATTTAGCATTTGTATTAACTAGAAAAAGGCAAACATTTAGCATTTGTATTAACTAGAAAAAGGCAAACATTTAGCATTTGTATAAACATACATGTCTCTAAAATTGTGATCTTTTATCAATTAACAATCCTTCATTGTGATCTCCGTGCACATATAAGTCATCATTAGCTTCAATATTTTGTGGAGTTGGCAACCCAACTGAGAATGGACTGGAGTCATCATACTTATCATAGTACTCTTCTTCATCTATAGGATCTTCAATGAATTGTCTTTTACCATGAAGAACAACTGACCATTTATCATTCACAGGTGGATCGGTGTGCTCTACCCTACAACTATCCAGCATCGCATCAACGATGTCTGCTGGAACTGGTTCGTTCACATTTACGTCATCGGAGGCAATTTCTTCTTCCACCCAAGCACTGCTATCGACATCTACTGGTTTCGATTTTGAAATCTCTCCATGCCAGTGCCATTCTGTATAGCCTTATACAATCCCGTTGCACATGACATGACTTTTGATTTCCTCACCAGTGTTGACTTTCAAGTTGTTACCGCAATGCCTACATGGACAGTAGAACCTATCTGTAAGTTTTTTCCTATGTTCCTCGGCAAATCTAATAAACTGATCAAGACCAGATATAAACTCCGGGGTGCAACGATTACGAATGGACATCCATGATCTATCCATTCTATGATCAGAGAAAACAAGTATATATTAGGAAACAAGTATATATTAGGAAAAGATTAGGGTATACACTTACATCCTAAGTGATACTTAGAGAACAAACGGGGAAATGCTACCGAAATTTTCTCAAAAACCCAATACACATTATACACTTACATCCTAAGTGAGATTAGGTGTTCAAGAACAGTCCCAAACCGGGGACTATCCAAGATTTACTCCTAATGAGTAAATCTTGGACGGGTTTCTAGGCCAACAAATACATGTGTTGTCATTCTTATATATAATAAATGTCTATAAACTACAGGCAACATGGTTAATCCTAATCAACAGAGCATTATTAAATAATAAATCAAGAAATCAATAGTTTCAAACAAAAGGTCTAGGAATCTTTACTAGACATTATATGTTATAACCATTGGTTTAATAACCCTATTTGCGCATGTACATGTTTATCAACTTTAAAACCCTATAATTCATGAAATCATTCTAATTCAATTTAATATGTTGGGATCACATAATTATATAATGACATCAGAATATATAGAAGAAACATAATTAACATGATTAACAACATGCTCATCAAACTAGGGTTTTCTTGAATATCATCTAATATTTGTGTACTAGACATTATATGTATCCCTAATCATCATATTTAACATACTACATTATTATGAACATCCAGATCAGATTAAGATCATACTATGTTATAACCAATATTGGTTTAATAACCCTATTTCCGCATGTACATGTTTATCAACTTTAAAACCCTATACAATATGTGCATAATACAACAAACAATCATTAGGGCAAGAGTGAATCATTTGACATTTCATCCCTATGTTGGTCATTATCTTCTTACACTCATGGCAATTTTTCGGAAGGGTGTTGTTAGGAGGAAGAATTTTATGAGCAAAGTCCAAAACATCACAAACACCTTTCTTAGACAATTTGTTGTCACATTTCATAACTACGATAAATAAGGAAAATTCTAAACAAGAAAAATGCAAAGTAAAAAGGAAACTACACAAAAGAATTGATGAATAACACACATAATAGAAAGGAGACTACATAGTACATCATACTCTATATATGAGGAGAACTTAATAAAAAGGTGGATGGCACTGTTTTACTTGATATAGCCATGCATTAATAAAAAGGTGAAACTCTGATTTAAAAACTCTGTTGTTATTTGATAAAAAATAAAACTAGGAATAAGTTGAACATATAGGGAAAAGGGCATGCCCCAGCATTGTATAATGGTTTCTACTAGTTGCAGCTTATTATAGTATAAGGCAAGCGGGAGTGATGAACTCAATAATGGACAAAGAAGAGGGTATACCGGTCTGGAGAGGAGCTGTGGTCTGCAGACGACGGCACAGAGTGGGCGACGGCGGTGGAGAGGAGTTGTGGTCGAACCGGCGGCACGGCGGAGAAGCAGCTAGCAACCCTAAACCCTGGCGGCGGCGCGACGGCGGTGGAGAAGCAGCTTCTGTCGGCCTGGCGGCGGTGGCTTGGAGGCACTGGCGGCGGCGTGGAGGCACCGGAGGAGAAGGCGGCGTGGAGGCACCAGAGGAGAAGGCGGCGCCGGAGAAGGAGGTGTGGCGGCACTATCGTGGAGGGGTGCGGCAGAGTGGAGGGTCGGGCGACAGCAGAGGGGTGGTTGCGGCGGGAGCAGTTTAGGTGATGAAACAGAAGAAAGGGGAAGAGTCGGGTGATCGCAGGATATAAAGTTCACCAATAGCGTCGGTTGTTTGTCCCAACCGACGCCTAAACCACTTTAGCATCGGTTGTGACAAACAACCGACGCTAAAGTGGACGATATTTTCACAAAATTGTTTGGCGGGAACCACTTTCAGCGTCGGTTATTAACAGATAACTTACGCTGAAAGTGACACTTTTCGCGCAAAGTTTCATCACACATAGGCGTCGGTGGCTATTTAAATAACCGACGCAGTATGTGACACTTTTTCTTTTCGCTCGAAAATTGGATTTTGCGGGAGCTTTTAGGCGTCGGTTTGTTATTGTCAACCGACGCTGAATACAAAGCGGTACCCATGTCTGGCTGGTCTTCGAATATAGACGTCGGTTTGCTTAAACAATCGATGCCTTATATGATAGGCGTCAGTTTGCCTTAATAACCGACGCCCAGAAAAGCGACACTGGATGTTATTTCTGTAGTAGTGTTGGTTGCACAAGGCAACTCCTACTCAAGTCCAAATCCAACTAGGACATGGATCGGAATCCTTTTCTTTTCCCAACAGAGAGCTTATGTTGAACCCTCATCACCTAAACCTTATTTATAACACCAAAGATATCCCATGTCTCAATAATTTTTTCTTAATACGATACAAAAGCACATTCTCTCTTATATAAAAAGATACTTTTTCTAATTCGTTTAAAAATTTATTTAAAAAATATTCAATTCAATAATTAATTAAATAATTATCTTTTGTGTAAAAAGAATACGGAAGATAATTCCCATGACCCACTTGTATGTGCTCGAGTTTAGACAGGTGAGGTGAGGTGTGCACATTTGTGCATGCATATTGTAGTCACCACATCCACCACAAGAGTGAGCATACTTCCATCTAGATCTTTTGCATACTAGTGTCACATGCACTTCCTACATAAAAGGTAGCGCTCAAATCTAGAACTAGGCAATGTGGGACTAAATATCTCTTCCTTTCACACAAAAGACAAATATCACATTATCCCCTACACAAAGGTACAATACCAACTTTGGGCTTAGCCCATGTTAACTTGGTACCTAACCACTAAATCTAACAATCCCACAAAATTTAGATAAGATTATTTGTCAATCAACCATCCATATTGTGATTCCAGCATGGTTCCTTGCAGCTTGAACCATGCCAAAGTCATCCAACATTACCCCCGCAAGAAGTTGTGAACATAGTCTTGAACCTGAACCCTGAGTGCTAGAGGATCTGTTGGTAACACACAATAAAGACTGTGATAACAAAAGGTTTTGATGCATTAAAGGCCATGTATCCACATAAAAAATCATGATTGAACAAAGTTAACTCTCTTATTGCTACTTGCACAACATCAATCACTTAGTTGATTTCCAATTATGTACTGCTACATCTTGTATTAGGACTTGGCACCATTACGAGATATATCTTTTACTAACTTGAAGTTGTGGCACTAATGTGACTACAAGGGACTGACACGCTGATGCAAGAACCATTAAAGTAAGTTACACAGTGTCAACCAATTCACTCGAAAGATTGTTACTAATTTGTGGGATGTCCAGTCATTTGGGTTGTGTTGCTACTGGCTACAAATAATAAGAGGTTTCACTCTCATTCCCAACCTAGATTTTTAGCTAAGGCCAATGATGCATGGGTTTTGAGTCACTTTTATAGGCTTATTTTATATCTGTTTTATGCATGTATTTGTCATTTTCTTGATTATATTTGCATAATTCACTATAGTTGGCCCTTAAACTCTTTTTGCATCACATTATACTTCTTTTATAATATTTATATGATTTTATATAATCCCCGGACTTATACACATGTTTCGGCACTTTTTCAGGCACTTTTGCATTGTCCGGAGTCGATACTATCGACCCCCATGTCGATAGTATCGACATTTCATCAAAAAGCAACCCCAAAACGCGATCTTGGAAGGAATAACCTGTCCCATGGTCGATACCATCGACCTTGGGGTCGATACTATCGACAGCGTCGGGATCTGGCGATTTTCAGCACTAAAACAGAGCGTTTTAATCCGACGGTTGAGCTTTTTCGGAGCCGTAAAGTGGTCCTATGACCTAAGAAGAGCACGGACGGCCCGAGGGGGAGAGGACATTGTGTTGCACAACATCCAAGAAGGAGAGAGAGAGATAGGAGACGAGAGACGAAGGCCGTCAACCGAGCGATCTGGGCACCTCCGACGGGCGATTTTGCTGCCGGAAGACTGCAAAACGCACGTTTCTCGAGGAGGATCTCCAGGAACACCTTTGTATCAGGGGTTACACGAGTTTTCTCCATGTTTCCCATGTTTTTCTTCTCTACTCCTCTGTCTTTCATTGAGATGACCATGCGGGGCTAATCCCCTCCATCTTTAGGACCGGGAGTAGCCCGGGAATGCATTGTATGACAGTTTTATATTAATAATTCATATCTTCTCTCTTAAATCTGTGGTATAGTTTCGTTTTCTCCATATATTGTTATGCTTGATCACCATAATAATAACTTAATGCCCTTAATCACTTCGACAGAAGGATTAACGGTTGAAAAGAGACGAAACCTACATTAATCGATAAATCCCTTGACAAAGGAGGTGTAAAATTAATGGTGGAAACTGAGAGACCGTTTATAATGCGCTTAGTTTAGGGGAATGATTACTACGACGGTGGAATCAAACTAAACCTAAGTAGTGAATTACACCACGATAGTGGGTAATTCTGTTTTCAGGCCACTACCCGGATAGAGAGAGAAGAGTGAGGAATTATATAAAACCTAATACAATGTTGACCCGCGGTGAAACCGCAATCCTAAAGATATCCTTTTGAATTGATTAAATTAACCTTTAATCGATTGTTTGCTTTGTTTTATGTTTATTTTCTTTTAATTTTAACAACAAACCCAACTTTGATATCCGGCCTAGCTGATCGCAATTAGTTAGTAGGAGTCTCCAATAATTCATGTATCTCTGTGTTCGACTCGGGCCTCACAAAGGCCTGTACTACTCGACGCGTATACTTGCGTTTTTAGCGCGTAGTAAAATACACGTCAAGTTTTTGGCGCCGTTGCCGGGGATACGACGAATTATTGGCACTTTGAGTGCTAAGAGCGGCCATTCTAGGCCACATTTTTTTTATTTATTTTAAAACAATTTCAAAAAATTCCTTTATTTCTCTATAATTGTGTTGACTCGTTCAAAGCATTGTATTGAACCCCTATTTCCATTTTTTTTAGGTACTTTGTATGGTGCACACACGTAGTCGAGACTACGTGAATCGCACACCTGAGGTTCCATCTGCGGGACCAGAGGACGAGGACTACTACGAGCAGGAGTACCAAAGTGATATAAATTCTGAATCAGAGCAAGAACAAGCAGAAGAAATGGCTGAAACACAGACAATATGGGAGAAGATCAAGGCGTCTTCTTCCTCAGCATCAAAGGGGCCCATAAAGAAGCAGGCGATCAACATACCGACATACAAGATCGATCCAGCACTGATTAACCTGGTTAAATCAAACGCATTTCACAGATTAAAAAATGAAGATCCAGTGGCCCACATCAGCCAGTTCGTGGAGAACTGCGATATGGTGAAGATAGATCGATTTCCACAGGATGAGCTCTACCTCAAGTTATTCCCGAGTTCCTTGGCTGGAGTGGCAAGAGAGTGGCTTCATAACCTCGATGACGAGTTTGTTGAATCATGGGATCACATGGTGGAGGTTTTCTTCGAGAGGTTCTTCCCTCCTGAGAAGACCAATGATATGATCCGGAAGATCCACAATTTCACCCAACAGGCGGGTGAAACTTATTCTGAGACTTGGGAGCGATTCCAAGTCATGTTGAGGAGATGTCCACACCATGGACTGGATAAGGAAACCCAAGTGAAGATCTACTACTTTGCTCTCTCCGAGCACGATAGGAGCAACCTTGATTCAGCTGGGTCAGGATTCTTTCTGAATAATACAGATACCCGATGTTGGGAGATATTAAAGAACATGGCTAGGAAACAGTCATGGGGTGATAGAGGTGCTGTGGAGCAGGTCAGAGTTGTAGGTGAATCCAAAGTAATTAAGGAGCTGAACGATAAGTTAGATCTTCTAGCCAAGAAGCTGCTATCTAAGGAAGATGCATCTGAGGATGAGGAAGCCCAAGTGAAATTCATGCAACAACAGGGCTATAGAAACAATGACTATGCATGGAGGAAGGATAAAAAGTTCTCATGGAAGGATTCGAATAACTTTCTGCAAGATCCGGATGCCAAGCCACAATCTAGAGCCAAAGATAAGAACACCGAATTACTCAGTCAGATGGTGCAGCAGAACCAGGAGATGATGGCTATGTTTGGTAAGCAATTGCAATCTCAAGGTGATATTCTAACCAAATTTGGGCAGACGCTACAAAGCCATGGAGCACAGATGCGGGCATTAGAAACCATTGTGGCACAGATTTCAAGTGAAGTTGCGGCCATCAAGCATGCCAATCAACAGAAACCGGCCGAGAATGCAAACGTGGCCCAAGCACACCATCAGGTCAAGTATATGTCTGTGGTAAGCAATGAGGAGGAATCTCAGGTGCAAGAAGCTAAAGAAGAAAGAAAATTGACTTTTAATATGCATGCGACACCGGCGATACCGTATCCACACACTTATTATGGACTGTCGGGCGGAAACCCTTTCTTCAGAAAATCACAGCGAGTTATGAATATTGTATCTCCATCTAGAGAAAAAGAACAATTGAAGGTTGTTTGTGCACGTGTGGAAACATCGAATGCGAGAGAGGAACCACAACAAGCTATTACTGTTGATGATGTCTCGCCAAAGCCCATGTCATAGGGAGTGATTGAAGCAAGCTTAGGGGAGTTGACCCTGAAAAGCTCATATGTGCCTCCTCACAAGCGTGGCAATGCGGCAGATGTGTCAAGTCGGGACAATCTGAAGCCGAAGAAGGAGCACCGACACTATAGGAAATTCTTGGAAATATTCCGCAAGCTGCATATCAACATTCCGCTGGTGGAAATGATTGAGAAGGTTCCCGCCTATGGGAGGTTCATTAAAGATATAATCAATAAAAAGAGGCGGATCAAAGATACTGATGTATGCAGGATGAATGAAATGGTGAGCTCAATCATTCTTGGGAGCTTACCAGAGAAGAAGAAAGACCCGGGGAGTTTTAATATCCCATGTTTAATAGGTGACCAACATTTTCCACAAGCACAGTGTGATTCGGGCGCCAGCATTAATCTTATGCCTCTGTCCACATTTCAAAAGCTTGGGTTGAAGGAGATAAAGAAATCGGCGGCAACGATTGAGTTGGTAGATGGGTCCATTGTAAGGCCATATGGAGTGTGCGAGGATGTACTCGTCAAGGTAGACAGGTTCATCTTCCCGGTGGATTTTGTTGTCATGGATATGCCACCACTCCAAAGCTGTGAAATTCTTCTAGGAAGGCCGTTCCAAGCTACGGCTGATGTCATCGTTGCCATTGGGAGAGGTACATTGACCTTGGGGATTGGACAGGATCGAGTTCAATTCAAATTGCCACATGACTCATTGGAGACATCTCTTGACAACCCATGTTAAAGGTATCTTTATGTCAAGCCTAGGACATTAAACAAGGGCGCTTGTTGGGAGGCAACCCAACTTTAGGTTCAATTTTATGTTTGGTTATGTTCTTTTATGTTTATGTACTTAGTTTTTGCTTAGGTTTTGATAATTTTTGTAAAAATGGTACCCTAACTCGTGTTTTGAAGTGTGCAGAATGTTAAGGTCGATACTATCGACACCCATGTCAATAGTATCGAGTTTGGAGAAGTAACCGCTGAAGAAAAGTCGATACCATCGACCCTATGGTCGATAGTATCGAGATTCCTGAAGATTTACAGAAAAATTGGTGCCAGTAAAGTCGATACCATCGACCCTAGGGTCGATAGTATCGACACTTTTGAGTTCCCAGGCTTTTAGATGCGTCGATTCAACAAAATCGCTGAGTCTGGGTCGATACCATCGACCTTGGTCGATGGTATCGACACCTGCAGGACAGCTACATAAAACAGGCCGTAAAAGGTATCGAAATGAGATTTTTTCGAACCGTTTTTTGCAGAGGAAAGATGGATGAAGCAAGTCACGTCTTAGAACCACTAAGACACAAAAATGGGCCACAAAAAGGAGGGAGATAGCAAGCATCACTTGGTCTACTTGAGCATCTGACCATCCTTCTTCACCACACTTCAAAGCGAACGGTACCGTTGTTCCACCTCTTAAGTGAGAATGTTGACTATGAGGCCATAGTCATATTCAAGCTTAGGGGGGTGTTGGAACAACCCTCTATCTTAGTTTTTACTTACTTATTCATGTTGATTTTACTTTTGAGATATTAGTTGTTTTTATTTTTAGGTTTACCGCTTTTGTAGGATCCACATCTATCTAGTGTAATCTGTGGAGCAATAAATGCATGGTTTCAATTGCAAGTTTTACTCTTGGGTTGTGTGCACATGAAAATATGAGCATATTGAAAACTTTTTGAGCTTATTCTTGTGAGTAATTGAGTTGCATAACTGAGGAAGTGCTTGGGTGAGTCAGCTTCAGGACACAGGGACATGAATGACCATCTTTATTGTCCAAGGAAAAGTGATTGACAAGGATGTTTGAGCCCAAACCGACCAAACGCTAACGTGACCTTAGACTAAAGTTTAAGAGAGAAATCCTTCAGTTACCCTGTACACATGTCTTTAGAGAGGGACATATGATATTTTCGAAAGGTTCTGTCAATTAGTCTTGTGATCTGATCCACCGCAATTTCATTCACACTCCACCATAAGAAATGGGAGCACATTACTGTCTTTCACTCTTTGATTGCATACCATGTAGATAGGTCTTGCATTACAACTATTTTCACATTTTTTGCATGAGAATGAAAAAAATATATATAGAGTAGTTATACATGCACATTATCCTTAGGTGCATGTCATAGTAGTTGCATAACTGTCATTATGTAGTTGCATTTACATCTTTTGAGCATATTTTACACCATGTATCTTATGTTACTCTAAAAACATTAAAGGTGATGAACTTGTTCCATACCCTCCAAATAGAATGCTTCAGATGCACAAGTATGTAACAAGAAGTGAGCCCGGCATATAATTCATTGTCATCTATGAAAATAAGGGCTTTAAAAAAAATTGAAAAAAAAAGAGAAGAAAAAAAAGAAAAAAAAAAAGAATTGAGAAGTAAGTAGGAATGAGAGGGAGAAAGGAACATGTTCTCACTTACATACTAAGAAGAATAAGCACATGGTGTAGTTTTCTTAGATATTCCATCTCACCTTGAGACGGAATGATAGTGCATGCATCATTCCACCAAAAATGTAACATTAGGACATTTTCACTTGCATTTTGCATCATGATAGGTCATTAATTTTTGTATTGCATGATTGATTATTATGTGCTTCCATCTCTTCCACAACCACCTATCTCATCCACCCGTTGCTCTAATCGGTAGGCCACCCATGATATTCTCCTCATTCATTAATATCAGGAGATCTGCTTCCATTTAGATGGTAGTTAGGAAATGAGCAACGTAGATAGGAGATCACAAGATGCATCAAGTATGAACCTGATGAGTTTATCATATTAACTGCTTTAATTGATAGTGTTTCACTGATTGGGGGATAGACATCTTTTACATAGGTCTTTGGTCGCCTGGATGGCAGTTAGTGTTCAGTGGTCAATGAGGGCCGGTTTGTGGAAAGAAAGTGGGGATGATGTAGATTCATTTCATGTATTTATGTCCTGTTGCTGACTTATCTCAACCAGATCCAAAGTTTTGTTGCTCGAGGACGAGCAAGGTTTAAGCTTAGGGGAGTTTGATGCATGGGTTTTGAGTCACTTTTATAGGCTTATTTTATATCTGTTTTATGCATGTATTTGTCATTTTCTTGATTATATTTGCATAATTCACTATAGTTGGCCCTTAAACTCTTTTTGCATCAAATTATACTTCTTTTATAATATTTATATGATTTTATATAATCCCCGGACTTATACACATGTTTCAGCACTTTTTCAGGCACTTTTGCATTGTCCGGAGTCGATACTATCGACCCCCATGTCGATAGTATCGATATTTCATCAAAAAGCAACCCCAAAACGCGATCTTGGAAGGAATAACCTGTCCCATGGTCGATACCATCGACCTTGGGGTCGATACTATCGACAGCGTCGGGATCTGGCGATTTTCAGCACTAAAACAGAGCGTTTTAATCCGACGGTTGAGCTTTTTCGGAGTCGTAAAGTGGTCCTATGACCTAAGAAGAGCACGGACGGCCCGAGGGGGAGAGGACATTGTGTTGCACAACATCCAAGAAGGAGAGAGAGAGATAGGAGACGAGAGACGAAGGCCGTCAACCGAGCGATCTGGGCACCTCCGACGGGCGATTTTGCTGCCGGAAGACTGCAAAACACACGTTTCTCGAGGAGGATCTCCAGGAACACCTTTGTATCAGGGGTTACACGAGTTTTCTCCATGTTTCCCATTTTTTTCTTCTCTACTCCTCTGTCTTTCATTGAGATGACCATGCGGGGCTAATCCCCTCCATCTTTAGGACCGGGAGTAGCCCGGGAATGCATTGTATGACAGTTTTATATTAATAATTCATATCTTCTCTCTTAAATCCGTGGTATAGTTTCGTTTTCTCCATATATTGTTATGCTTGATCACCATAATAATAACTTAATGCCCTTAATCACTTCGACAGAAGGATTAACGGTTGAAAAGAGACGAAACCTACATTAATCGATAAATCCCTTGACAAAGGAGGTGTAAAATTAATGGTGGAAACTGAGAGACCGTTTATAATGCGCTTAGTTTAGGGGAATGATTACTACGATGGTGGAATCAAACTAAACCTAAGTAGTGAATTACACCACGATAGTGGGTAATTCTGTTTTCAGGCCACTACCCGGATAGAGAGAGAAGAGTGAGGAATTATATAAAACCTAATACAATGTTGACCCGCGGTGAAACCGCAATCCTAAAGATATCCTTTTGAATTGATTAAATTAACCTTTAATCGATTGTTTGCTTTGTTTTATGTTTATTTTATTTTAATTTTGACAACAAACCCAACTTTGATATCCGGCCTAGCTGATCGCAATTAGTTAGTAGGAGTCTCCAATAATTCACGTATCCCTGTGTTCGACTCGGGCCTCACAAAGGCCTGTACTACTCGACGCGTATACTTGCATTTTTAGCACGTAGTAAAATACACGTCAACCAAAGAAAGACCTTTTGTGAAATCATCAATTGTATTATCTTTGGTACATGCATAGTCTACAACCTCAATCCCACTATCACTAGTTCTTTACAAACTTGAGTATGAAATTGATGTGTCTATGTTGCTTTTGCTTGTACCTGAAACTCCCTATCTTGTAAATAGTTATTTTTATATCACAATGAATTGAGATCACATGAAGTGCCTTCTTTACCATAGATAAATTGAACACGGGTCCATGTAACCATTCAACTTCTAACCCAAATTTTTTTAAAGTATAGAACTTAGCATCAAAGGTGGATCAGTACAATATTATCTATTTCATAGACTTTGAAACAACATCATCTCCTCTCAACAGATAAATATAACCTAAAATCCCATTGTTCCCATAGTTAACTACAACCCAACTTGCATCATTGTTACCCTTGGCTATAGGGGGGATATTTTCTACAACACATTCCAAGGGAACTAGTTCCCTTAATGAATCGTAAAACTTTGTTATAAGATTTCCAATAGGTCTTGTGAAGACAACTTGTTTATCTACACAACTTCTCAGATGAAATACAATTTATGGTTGTGTACATTTCATAAGATACTTCAAAACTTTTAATAATCTAAGAGTATCATAACTGGGACACATGAACACCACTATCATTTTTAACAAGACTTAGGTGAATCATATATATTTTAAACATGTTTACATGATGTGTAGTTGATGTGTCATCGCTTGCACAACAAATTCATGAGGGAAATTTTCCCTAGATTTTAACCTTTGAATGGCTATCAATCCTCTTATAAATAAGCAAATTGGTTTTTGTGTAGAAGGCATCAGTCCAAAGGAACGACTTGTCAAGAGTTAACTCAAACCAGTTGTGATGAATAATATTTAAGATCCAATTTGAGAGAGGCTGATTAATGCTAAGAATGAATCAAAAGTATAGAAATAAAACTAGTTGATTGAGTTTTAGATTGATATTAAAAGGTACTGAGGGTTCAGAAGATCACCTCCATAGACCACATTTTTACTTAATTGGTTCATCTCCTTAATTTTAATGATTAAATCATGACCGTGGATTTGTGTCCTTTCATAGCACAAATCTTACAAGGGTTGGACTTCTCTCAAAACGGGGGTCTCGACATTTGTGGACCCTCATCTAATTGTCTAATAAAATTCTATCAGTGGTCTCGTCAAGAAAATGTGATTTCCATTCTGGCGTAGGACCTCAGGGATCAAGGCTTTCGTCAAGAAAATGTGATTTTCATTTCGTTGTTTGAACGCGTGGATTGGGGATCTCATCACCATAATCTATAACAAACAAGATCAACTGGATAAAAATATCATCATATCAATCAAGAGTCTCATCAGGATATTATGGATTCATTCTTTTCAAGATCAAGTGCCTCATTACCCTACAAGGAATAGAACTATATTACCAAAAACAAGTGAAACATCATATGGAGAACATTTAATCACTAAAGTATTGAAGCTAAATACAATCAAGATAAAGAATGGGATATGGGGATACTCCCCATGCCCTAGTAGAGGAACTACTTAGACATAATGGAAATGAAAAAAGGAATAACCCTAGAGGGGGCTTTAGGGTCCTAGGACATCAGATGCTTTTGTGCTTGGACTTCCCCTCCTTTATAGGGGGTGGGGTGCAAACCCTAGAAAAGGTTGATGGAGGTGGCTAGGCGGCTTAATCCACGATGATGTCAATCCATTGGGAACCCAGTCAATTGACTAGCTTAAACACTTGGTTTGAATTGAAGGCGGGTTTGGTTGTAACAATGGGCCTTCTCATTTTGGTGTTTAACTGAGTCTTGATCGCAAACTAATTGATCGGGATTACAGTCGGTCAATTGACTTTAAATGTTTGATTTGACCTGACTATTTCATCTAGAGTAATGAACCTTCTCAGTTCTAAGTTTGACATGGTCTTACTGGAGAGTCAGTCGGTTGGGGATCCAGTCGATCGATTCTAGTTCTGGGAAGTTGAGATCTTGTGTATGTGAGTAGACCATCTAGGAGATTCAATTGATTAATTGGGAGGTTTGAGATGAGAATTCAGCCTCTGATTCTTGGACCTTATAGCATTTGCAGTGTTTGGGCCATTTTCCTATAAAATCCCAAGTAAATCAAGTAAAAACTCTAATTAAAGAAAGAAAATATTAACTAAGACATTGAACTCTAAACTATGGAATAATTGACAAAAAGTTTCTAAAAAATGATCTAACAGATGCAAATAAAATGGATAAATATGCAAATATAAAATACCCAAATCTGAATGTTGCTAGTCCTCGAGTAACATTAAATCATATATAGTTCCAAACAATACTCTCATCCAGTCCTCCTCTCTTTCCTAGCACTACTTGAATCCTTGCCATCTTGCATGGCCAAGGGACCCTAATATCCTGGAATCATGGAACACAATTTTCTAATTCTCTATTTGAATTTGCTCATGATTTTTTCCCATTTCAAGATCCGAAATGAAACTTATATCATGTGTCTACTTCCTATTGTACTCCCACAAATTCTCACAAGTTATGCACAAGAAAATGGTTCATGGTTTTGATGGTTTTGGGTTATGTATATTCCCTGGGCACAAAAGTGGAGTGAAGGGAGGTATGGGAGGAAGCAAACTCTCCTCTATTCGACATTAGATCTTTTTATTTCTTTGTTGTTGTTATATTGATTGCAAATTTTTTTCATCTTTTTTTGGTGGTACACTCTAAATTTATAAGGGATATGGAAGAAGAGATAGAGAGAGGAAAAGGGGTGTGTCAACTCGAACTTGGAGTTTGGCACACATTTATTTTAGGGTATTGAATTTTTTGGCAAACAGAGGGGTAAGAAGGTGGTGAAAAGACTGGACTTGTGCAAATTGTGTTTGAAATTTAGCACATTGGGAGTATTTTCGCATCAGTTCAATTGTCACTGTAACTTGCAGAAATTAGGAAATTTTACAAGCTATTTGAAAATTTTAACTAGGGATACATTGTGTTTGATTCCTATCTATCCAATACAGCGTGCCACCTTTTCAAAGGAATATTTCTATTATAGGTCATAGGGGACCAAATGATTTCTAGCAAGTGTAATGAATGAAATGTATAGGGGAGTTCCCTTATTCATGGGATTCTTGAATAACATGCATAAATGACAGACTAGATACAAGCTAAAAACTAACTAAGAAAGGGAAACTTGGAACATTTTTAAGTTAAACTACACAACATAATGAAAAATGATACAAAGGGAAGATAGAGTGGGTGGAATGGGTATATACCACTCACATCCACCCTAAATTTAAAATTTACTCATCTCAAGCAAAACTTAAATTCAGAATGGAGGGAAGAATTTCTCTAAGATCACCAAGCAACTTGGTAGCTCAAAAAATGTCCAGTTGAAGGGGATGTTGACTAGGGTTGGAGTTTTAAATAGAGGAGTTTCATGGTGTACCCAATGATTGGGTGGTTGTGGAAGCTCAAAGGGGCTTTCAAGTTGATTAAAATCAGATTTTTTCCATCTCACTTCCCCTCCAGTAGGATCCACATATCTTCCTTTATTAGTAGATGAAGCATTGTCGATGTGGGGGGATGGGAACATGGTAGTACTTGTCGGGTGTCTTTGGGGTTAATTCTTTCCCAAAGACTCGTGGTGGACACTTTTTTTAAAGGTGAAGGTGGTATAAGGAGAATCCATACTATGTAGTGCTGGATGTGATAGCTTAGGTGGAGATCCTTCTCAGGTTCCTCCTCGTCACCTAGATCTACATGTAGTACACATGGTGCTGACATGGGAGGAATTGTCTTATCAGCCTGGTGCAACTTTGTATGTGGTTGTGTGTCCTCTTCATATATTGTCCCATCAACGTTAAGGTTAATGGACGCGTTAAGAATCCTTTGGTCAAAATGTAGATCTGGTTTCTTTATGGAACATGCACCCAACTCAATGGGCTCAGAAGGGATCACCTCACAATCTAACAGAGGCATGTAAAGTTCTTGCAAAGATGGAATCTCCTCATTGGGTTCAACCTAATGTGGAACAAGGGGTAGTTGAGGTGGAGTGTAGGGATCTTGATGAGGAAGAATTTCTTCAAGGGATTCACCAGTACATGATCATGTATAAGCTCAACCAAAGTTGGTTGGTCATTAGTGATGTTTAGATCAATGTCTATAAAAAGGGCAGATGGATATGGAATAGATGACATAATGATGGTATCATCATCGTCGTCATCATAAATTAATATTGTCCTCAGCTTCTCCATCTTCTTTGGGGGTTTTTTTCTGATTGCATCTACATGAATTGTACCACCATCATCTTAAGGGCATAAAGTGGCTCCTATTCATATTGGGCCTTCTCTTCAGCAATTGTGGAAGCTCTTTCCTCAGCCATTATGACTTCCCTCTGTACGACAAGCGTATGTTCTATTTGTTAGTTGATTTCTTCCTAACTAAAAAGGTGTGGCGGACCCTTACGATGTTCAACACATTTTAGGATGTAATTTGCCTCTTATCTCTCCTTAAGTGGGGGTCTAATATTATGTGTGAGGCAGAACATTCACATGTTTGCCTTGTGTGGATATGTCTTGTGGCAGTCCACTATGCCATTATTAGGGGAGCCACATCTCTCACATCACACATTATGTGGCCCCACCACTCCATTTTTTTAGAAAAACAAAAATAGAAGTTTGAAAAAATCTAAGAAGGAAAATGGAATCTAAAAAATATGGAACGAAGCAAAAAATATAAAAATAAAATAAGTAATTATAAAAAAAATTAAAAATTACAAAACCAACTAAAATAAAAATAATAAACTAGAAGAAGAAAATCATAATTATTCAAAGCAATTGGGTTTGAATTTAACTTTGTTGTCTTCCCAGACACCACTAAAATTTGATGTTTCATTGCTTACACAATAAATTCATTAGGTAAATTTTACTTAGAGTTTAACATTTTAACGACTATCAATCCTCTTGTAAATAGATGAATTGATTTTAGTATAGAAGGTATCATTCCCAAGGAATAGCTTATCATGAGTTAACTTGAACCAGTTTTGATGAATAATATTTCAGATCCAGTTTGAGAGAGGTTGATTAAAACTAAGAAGGAATCAAAAGTGCAGAAATAAACCTAGTTAATGGAGTTTTAGAATGATACAAAAAGGTATTAGGGGTCCAGGGGATCACCACTATAGACCACATTTTTACTTAATTGATTAAACTCCTCAAATTTAATGATTGAATCAGGACCGTGTTAATTTGTGTCTTTTAGAAGAAAAAATTTCACAAGGGTCAAACTTCTCTCAAAACTGGGGTGTCCATTTTTGAGAATCCTCATCCAATCGTCCAACAAAATTCTATCAGGGGTCTCATCGAGAAAATGTGATATCCCTTCGGCGTGCGAACTCATGGATCAGGGATCTCATTCCCATAAGCTATAGTAAACAAGTTCAACTAGATAAAAAGATCATAATCTCAATCAGATGTCTCCTCAGGATATTATGGTTCATTCTTGTTGGGATCAAGGCTCTCCTCACCCTACAAGGAATATAATCTATCTATCTAGTAAACAAGTGCAAAATTGGATGGAAAACATGTCATCACTACAATATTGAATGAAAATACAATGAAGATAAAGAACAAACTATGAGACTACTCCTCATGCCCCAATTTAGGTACCACTCAGACATAATGGAAATGAAATCAAGGAACATGCCCATTCAGGGTTCTAGGGTCCTAGGATATCATATACTTTTTTTCTTGGACTCTCACTCCTTTTATAAGGAGGGATGGGGGTGAAAACCCAAGAAAAGGTAGATGGTGGTGGTTGGGCAGTTGATGGATGCATACTTATCCCATTTTTAGTTGCATTATTAGTCTAGTTTAGCATTCATATCGCTTAGTTTTCCTCAAGAATAGCTTTGTTTTTATCTACATAGGTTTTTATGCTAATTTGTAGGAATTTGATAATTTTCTGGACTCTCTTTGTAGGTTTTGAATTCTATCACTTTGCATCAATTTTTCCTAGGGGGTCCCACTTCCCTTCAGTGGGTGGGAATCCAGAGGAGGATGCCTCTCGTGGGGTGAAGGGCAGTGCCCCAAACCGAAATGGATTTTGAGCACTTCCATAAGGCAGATTGATTCACAAATTTTGTGTTTGAGGACAACTTTGACCTGTTAGTCGACATGCCAATCGACCTTCAATTTTCATAAAATGTCAGGTATCAACAGATGACCTCAAGTCCATCAAAATTGATGCTCGACAGCATCATCGATATTACGATCCGTGTTGAGCTTACCCTGTAAGTATGCTGCTAAGCATGTGTTTAGCTGCTTTGCTAAGTTATAAGCTTGCTTTTGTTAATAACGTTTAAAACATTGTTATCAGTATGATTTCATGCCTTGAGCGGGTAGAGGAGTTCGCACTTGAAAAGTTGCAAAAGAAATCACCTTAATCGGACATTTGATGCGAAAGTTATGACACTTTTGAGTTCTTGGGTTGATTTTCCAATTTACCCATTTATTAGCTTATTAACCCCACCGTTACCTTTCTTCCTTATCCCCGTTTCATTCTCACCCGATAGAACAGAACGCCAAAAGCGGCGCTCGAACAGAAGCGGTTAGGGGCGATTTTTGGGCGATCTTGCTAGCCATCGAGCTCTGCCCATCCTTCCTCCTCCGTTCTTCTCCTTTTCTCTTCCTCCTTCCTTCCCCAACCTCTTGCTAGGGCGCCGGCCCACAGCTGCAGCAGCAGCTTCACCAACCAAGGAAGAACAAGGTTGCGGCGCCGGCCATAGGGTTGTTTGGGCGAGCTTAGCACCAAGGAAGGTGCGATTGGTCTAGTTCGTGGTTGCGTGCCTCGGTTGCAGGTGATTTGCAACGCAAATCGGTAGTTTTGCCCGTCGATTCGAGTGAAATCGACACCAGCAGGTTCGTTTTAGTTTTCAGTCTGTACGCGATTCGGCTGAGTTGTATTTGATTCGGCCGAGTTTCCTTAATAGGCAATCGAATAGCAAACTGATCGGCTGAGTTGTATGTGATTTGGCCGAGTTTCTTTTACAGGAAATCAAACAGCAAGTTGATCGGTCGAGTTTCAAGTGGATCGGCCGAGTTGTGAAGCAATCGGCCGAGTTTCTGACCAATCGGCCGAGTTTCAGAGCTGTGAGTGGCAGTTCATTCAGAAATCATTATTTAACTCAATTTAAGTGCTTAATTGCTTTAGTATCAGTTGGTATAACTTCTAAACAGTTTAGCACATACAATAGTTTATTATAGATTCAATGGAACTTGAGATACGTAATATGATTGATGAAAAAGATGGAATTTCCTGTTTTACAGTTGCAATGCATATGCTGAATAAAGATGGTTGTTTAGCAATGAATTTGAATAAGTGGCATTGAGTCATGTTAAAATATGACAGATGATATATATATGAGTTTTTAAGAGATGTTCAGAATGTGAAATCAGTATGAAATGTGTTTTTCCTGTTTAATTGTTTATATGTTAATCAATTAATAGACTTAGGTGCCCTAACACCGTAGAACCCCTTTGAGAGGTCTGCACCAGGGGGGTGAAACTCGTGTTGCAACAATAACTGTGTGATGTCACTGTGGCACGAGCACAGAGAGACAGTGTTCAACAACAACGCGTGCGATGTCACGGTGGCACTGGAGTAAATAGGGGTTATTCAACAACAACGTGTGCGATGTCACGGTGGTAACCCGGTAAGACTCTCCACCTGTGTGCTCAGGTTTGAGGAGGAGTCTAGAGTTCACTCTTTTGAGAGTGTAGTAAGGCCTTGTGAGCCTGAGAGTCCTGCAGCAGACCAGGGCTGGCAGTCAGACTTAGCATTTCCCGGGTGTGTTGCTAAGTCTTGTACGGTGGGATCGTAATTCGCTATAGATCTTTATATGCAGAGTACACTGCATATGTTTAGGGCATAAAAATGATAAATATGTAATCATATAGGATCACAGAAAGTTTTATATGTTAATGGATTTGAACTTCTATGCATTTTCCCTATAACTGTTTAATTGTTAAAATATCTGATGTTGCATAGAAATGAGATTGTTATCTGTTAATCTGCTATGTCATTAAAACTGCCCTGCTTGTACTGCACTTATGTTTTATTTCAATTTTATAAACCTGATGAGTTGTTTAGTGATAGCTAAATGAAATGCTATTCACTGAGCGAGTAGGCTCATACCTCTACTCAAACATTTTCAGGTCAGCATCAGCAACAGGAATCAGAAGGATCGTTTCATCCTAACGCCTAGTCTATAGAAGGTTTGTAGTTAGTCTAGTTAGAGGTCTCTTAGTCCTTTCCCCTCGATCCTTGGAACATGGTGTGGGTGAGAGAGAATGTGTATGTGGAATGTGTATAAAGATGTAAATTAATTGGTATGCTTTACCTTATGTCGAATAATGTAATATGTTGTAGACTGTGTTTATATTTCTAGTAAGTTTAATAGAAATGCTTCTGCAGTTTGTTTAGCTTTAGTTTACAACATAAATCTGGTTATCCTTTTAATGTCTTTAAAATGTTTTAAAATGTGATGAGTGGTTGGCTTGTGTGTAAATCCCATCCGTCGCGCCCTAATCTCGTGGTTTGTGGCTAGTGTGAGATCGGGGCGTGACAATTTTTGGTATCAGAGCCTAGGTTGAGTACATAGTTACTCAGAGTCCAAGTCAGGGGACGATAAGAGACCAATAGGATTAAGGTTTAGGTGTCTTTCTTCTATCTGTAGTTTTCTAACAGGAAATATTCTGTTATATCATTGCAGATGGCAGGAAGAGGCTTTGATCGTGATGATCAGGCCGAGAGCCGTGTTGGCCCTAATCCACTGGACATGGGTCCAGGTGGAGTTGATCATGTTGATGAAGCATCCCGGATGTACAGGATGTTTCTGGAGACCAGAGAGAGGTACAAGGCTGATAGGAGAGATTCTTCTTCTACCAGTAGTAAGGATCTAATGAGATCGTATGAGCTTGTAAAGAAGCTTGGTGGTACAGAATTCAGTGGTACTACAGATCCAACAGAGGCTGATGAATGGTTTAGACAGATAGAGAAGGTCTTTCGCCTGATGGAGCTTTCATAAGAGAAAAAGATTAATCATGCAGTCTATCTTTTGATAGGCGATGCAGAGTTGTGGTGGCGTGGTGTGGAGGAAAAGAGGAGAGGTACAGAGCTTTCTTGGCAGGACTTCTCTGAAGAGTTTCATCTTAAATTCTATCCACCCACTTTTATTAATGAGAAAATCAGGCAGTTACAGAACATTAAGCAGGGGAACATGTTAGTTACTGAGTATGAAGCGCTTTTCACCTGGTTAGCGAACTTCTGCCCGCAACTTATTCCCGACAACATAGAAAGATGCAGAAGGTTTCAAGAAGGGCTGAGGCCAGAGATTCGGCATACAGTTTCTGCTACTAGTAGAAGGAACAGAGAGAACTTTGGTGAGTTTGTTGAGGCTGCTAGACAGGTTGAAGAATCTGTGAATGCTGACAAGGTGCCTGAGTCTAAGAAGAGATCTGCAGATTTTAGTAGAGGACAGTCCAGTAGTGGATACAGAGGTGGAGGTAGAGGTTTCTTTTCTAAACTTGGGCGTGGCTTTAGCTGTTTCAGCAGACAGGGATCTGAGGATGTCACTACATCTAGAGGCAGAGGGGGATACAACCCAGGAAGATGGGGCAGTGCCGCTAGTGGACAGTCTTCTGGATCGTCAATGTCAGTGACAGGTCCCCAGAGACAAGAGATACCGCCATGTAACAAATGTGGAAGACCACATACTGGACAGTGTTGGGGTCCAAGTTGTTATGTCTGTGGACAAATAGGACACCTCAAAAGGGAATGTCCTCAGCTTCAACAAGCAGCATCACAAGCTTTCCAGCCTCAGCACCCTGATGTTCCGAGTTCTTCTGTGGCTTCTGGTTCTAGAGGTGGTGGAGTGCCTAGTGGCAGGAGTGGTCAGAGAGGACAGCGTGGCAGAGGGAGAGCTTCAGCACGTTTCTTCTCTTTGACACCTCAAGAAGGTATAATCTCTTCACAAGTTGTTACAGGAGAGATTCTTTTATTTAATAGTATACCAGTTTCAGTTTTGATAGATCCGAGTGCTACTCACTCTTTCATACGACGTTCTTTAGTTGGTAAACTTAATCTGTTAACTCAAGAGTTGGTAGATGAGTTAGTGTTGAGGGTTCCATTAGGTGGACCAACAGTTTTGACTGAGTTCTGTCCCGGATGCTTGTTATCTTTTAGAGGATATACCTTTGCTGCTAAGCTCATACCCCTGGATGTCAATACTTTTCAAGTCATCCTGGGTATGGATTGTCTTGAGACATATCAAGTGCAACTCGATTGTTGGAAGAAGGAAGCTACCTTTCAACAAGGTGAATTTTCTTGTGTCTTCACTGGAGACAGGAAAGTTCTGCCTACGTGCATAGTATCAGCTACTGTAGCTGATAAGATGTTACAGAAAGGATGTGAAGCGTTCCTTGCTCATGTGGTTGACACCAGAGCAGAGAAGAGCACTGCTAGTGTTTATGATGTGCCTGTGGTTCGTGAGTTTTCTGATGTTTTTCCAAAAGAGTTACCAGGCTTACCTCCTGTCATAGACATTGATTTTGAGATTCAGGTATATCCAGGTAGTCATCCAGTAGCACTGCCAGCCTATAGAATGGCACCTGCAGAGTTGAAGGAACTCAAGGTGCAGTTGCAGGAGTTGATGGATAAGGGTTTCATTAGACCCAGTTCTTCACCGTGGGGTGCTCCAGTCCTGTTTGTTAAGAAAAAGGATGGTACTATGCGTCTCTGTATAGATTACAGGCAACTGAACAAGATCACTATTAAGAACAAGTACCCTTTGCCGAGAATAGACGATCTGATTGATTAGTTGCGTGGAGCAACGATTTTTTCTAAAATAGATTTGAGATCTGGATATCATCAGCTCAGAATAAAGGCTTCTGATATTCCCAAGACAGCTTTCAGAACTAGGTATGGGCATTATGAGTTTCTGGTCATGTCGTTTGGATTGACCAATGCCCCAACAGCCTTTATGGATATGATGAATCGGATTTTCAAACCGTTCCTAGATCAGTTTATTGTAGTCTTTATAGATGATATTCTGATCTACTCCAGAGATGATGTACAGCATGAGAAACACCTGAGATTAGCGTTGCAGTTGCTGAGGCAACATCAGTTGTATGCTAAGTTTAGCAAGTGCGAGTTCTGGTTGGCTGAGGTAGCATTTCTTGGACATGTTATCTCGAGATATGGAGTTAGTGTTGATCCTAAGAAAGTTGATTCTGTACTTCAGTGGGAACGGACTAAGACTCCTACTGAGATTAGAAGTTTCTTGGGATTAGCAGGCTATTACAGAAGGTTTATACAGAACTTCAGTGTGCTAGCATCACCCTTGACACGCTTGAAGAGGAAGGATGCATCGTTTGTTTGGTCTGATAACTGTGAGAAACGTTTTCAGATCTTGAAGAGGAAGTTGACTTCAGCACCAGTGTTCGTTTTGCCAGAAGCAAAAAAGGGTTATACAGTGTTCTGTGATGCTTCCAGGAGAGGCTTGGGCTGTGTACTGATGCAAGAAGGCAAAGTTTTGGCTTACGCATCTAGACAGCTTAAGAAGAATGAAGAGAACTACCCTACTCATGATCTGGAGTTAGCTGCTATAGTTCATGCTCTTAAGACATGGCGTCACTACCTGTATGGTGAGACTTGTCAGGTGTTTACGGACCATAAGAGCTTGAAGTATATCTTCACTCAGAAGGATTTGAATTTGAGACAGCGAAGATGGCTTGAGCTGATCAAGGATTATGAAGTGACAATCGATTACCATCTTGGTAAAGCGAATGTTGTGGCAGATGCCTTGAGTCGAAAGTCGAGTTCAACAGCTGATGCATTTTCTATGGCATGTTTCAAGAGAGACTTGCTTGTAGATATGCGAAAGTTGAACTTAGACTTGGATGTGATTGGACAAAGTGGGTTAATTGCTCAGATGCAGGTCAAACCTACTTTCTATAATCAGATCAAGGAATTGCAGCAGAGTGATGACGAGTTATGGCAAGTTATGCAGGATATGTCAGAAGGTAAGAGAACAGAATTCAGGTTTTCTGACGATGGTGTGTTGTATCTTCATGATAGGTTGTGTGTACCTGGGAACAGTGAGCTGAAAGAGCAAATTCTTGAAGAAGCGCATGCTTCTATGTATGCTATGCATCCAGGTAACACAAAGATGTACAGGAACCTCAAGGAGCTGTACTGGTGGTCTGGTATGAAGAAAGATGTGGCTGAGTACGTGGCTAGATGCGGAGTGTGTCAACAGGTTAAAGCTGAGCATCAGAAACCTACTGGTACCTTGCAGTCGCTTCCTATACCAGAATGGAAATGGGAACACATCACGATGGATTTTGTGGTAGGGTTACCCAGGACGCCTAGGGGTTCAGACTCGATATGGGTGATTGTGGATAGACTAAGTAAGTCTGCTCACTTTCTTCCTGTCAAGTCGACCTTTGATGTTCCAAAGTTGGCCAAGGTTTATGTGGATGAGGTAATCAGATTACATGGGATTCCAGTTTCCATTATTTCTAACAGAGATCCAAAGTTTACATCTAGATTCTGGAATCAGTTACATCGTGCGTTGGGCACAAGGCTGAAGTTTAGTACAGCATTTCACCCGCAGACAGATGGTCAATCTGAGAGGACCATTCAGACCCTTGAAGACATGCTGAGAGCATGCGTGCTACAGTTCAGAGGTAACTGGGAAGAACACTTAAGCCTGATGGAGTTTGCATATAACAACAGCTACCATTCTAGTCTTGGAATGGCCCCATATGAAGCTCTATATGGCAGGAAGTGTAGATCACCAGTTTGTTGGTATGAGGTTGGTGAGAAGGAAATTCTTGGACCTGAGATAGTCGATATAACTACAGAGAAGATATCTGTGATCACGGAATAGTTGAAAGCTGCACAGGACAGGCAGAAAAGTTATGCAGAGAGACTACGTCGACCTCTTGAGTTCGAGGTTGGTGACGAGGTTTATCTGAAGGTTTCACCGTGGAAGGGAGTGCTAAGATTTGGCAAGAGGGGTAAGTTGACCCCTAGGTACATGGGCCCATATCCTATTGTTGAAAGGATTGGACATGTAGCTTACAGGTTGGATTTGCCGTCTGAGTTGGCAAATCTTCATGATGTGTTTCATGTGTCTATGCTGAAAAGGTGTCATCCCGGTACAGAAAAGATATTAGATTCAGATCTGGCACAGCTTAGGACAGATGTGTCCTACGTGGAAGGACCAGTGCAGATAGTCGATCACCGGATTAAGAAGCTTAAGAACCGCGAGATACCTTTAGTGAAGGTTTTGTGGAGGAATCATAACCTTGAAGAAGCTACGTGGGAGCTTGAGTCTGAGATGTGTAGCAAGTTTCCTTTTCTCTTTTAGGAATTTCGGGACGAAATTCTTATAAGGGAGGGAGATTGTTACGACCCGTGTTGAGCTTACCCTGTAAGTATGCTGCTAAGCATGTGTTTAGCTGCTTTGCTAAGTTATAAGCTTGCTTTTGTTAATAACGTTTAAAACAATGTTATCAGTATGATTTCATGCCTTGAGCGGGTAGAGGAGTTCGCGCTTGAAAAGTTGCAAAAGAAATCACCTTAGTCGGACATATGATGCGAAATTTATGACACATTTGAGTTCTTGGGTTGATTTTGCAATTTACCCATTTATTAGCTTATTAACCCCACTGTTACCTTTCTTCCTTATCCCCGTTTCATTCTCACCCGATAGAACAGAACGCCAAAAGCGGCGCTCGAACAGAAGCGGTTAGGGGCGATTTTTGGGCGATCTTGCTAGCCATCGAGCTCTGCCCATCCTTCCTCCTCCGTTCTTCTCCTTTTCTCTTCCTCCTTCCTTCCCCAACCTCTTGCTAGGGCGTCGGCCCACAGCTGCAGCAGCAGCTTCACCAACCAAGGAAGAAGAAGGTTGCGGCGCCGGCCATAGGGCTGTTTGGGCGAGCTTAGCACCAAGGAAGGTGTGATTGGTCTAGTTCGTGGTTGCGTGCCTCGGTTGCAGGTGATTTGCAACGCAAATCGGTAGTTTTGCCCATCGATTCGAGTGAAATCGACACCAGCAGGTTCGTTTTAGTTTTCAGTCTGTACGCGATTCGGCCGAGTTTCCTTAATAGGCAATCGAACAGCAAACTGATCGGCCGAGTTGTATGTGATTCGGCCGAGTTTCTTTTACAAGAAATCAAACAGCAAGTTTATCGGTCGATTTTCAAGTGGATCGGCCGAGTTGTGAAGCAATCGGCCGAGTTTCTGACCAATCGGCCGAGTTTCAGAGCTATGAGTGGCAGTTCATTCAGAAGTCATTATTTAACTCAATTTAAGTGCTTAATTGCTTTAGTATTAGTTGGTATAACTTCTAAACAGTTTAGCACATACAATAGTTTATTATAGATTCAATGGAACTTGAGATACGTAATATGATTGATGAAAAAGATGGAATTTCCTATTTTACAGTTGCAACGCATATGCTGAATAAAGATGGTTGTTTAGCAATGAATTTGAATAAGTGGCATTGAGTCATGTTAAAAGATGACAGATGATATATATATGAGTTTTTAAGAGATGTTCAGAATGTGAAATCAGTATGAAATGTGTTTTTCCTGTTTAATTGTTTATATGTTAATCAGTTAATAGACTTAGGTGCCCTAACACCGTAGAACCCCTTTGAGAGGTCTGCACCAGGGGGGTGAAACTCGTGTTGCAACAATAACTGTGTGATGTCACGGTGGCACAAGGACAGAGAGACAGTGTTCAACAACAACTCGTGCGATGTCACGGTGGCACTGGAGTAAATAGGGGTTATTCAACAACAACGTGTGCGATGTCACGGTGGTAACCTGGTAAGACTCTCCGCCTGTGTGCTCAGGTTTGAGGAGGAGTCTAGAGTTCACTCTTTTGAGAGTGTAGTGAGGCCTTGTGAGCCTGAGAGTCCTACAGTAGACCAGGGCTGGCAGTCAGACTTAGCATTTCCCGGGTGTGTCGCTAAGTCTTGTACGGTGGGATCGTAGTTCGCTACAGATCTTTATATGCAGAGTACACTGCATATGTTTAGGGCATAAAAATGATAAATATGTAATTATATAGGATCACGGAAAGTTTATATGTTAATGGATTTGAACTTCTATGCCTTTTCCCTATAACTGTTTAATTATTAAAATATCTGATGTTGCATAGAAATGAGATTGTTATCTGTTAATCTTCTATGTCATTAAAACTTCCCTGCTTGTACTGCACTTATGTTTTATTTCAATTTTATAAACCTGATGAGTTGTTTAGTGATAGCTAAATGAAATGCTAATTACTGAGCGAGTAGGCTCATACCTCTACTCAAACATTTTCAGGTCAGCATCAGCAATAAGAATCGGAAGGATCGTTTCATCCTAATGCCTAGTCTATAGAAGGTTTGTAGTTAGTCTAGTTAGAGGTCTCTTAGTCCTTTCCCCTCGATCCTTGGAACATGGTGTGGGTGAGAGAGAATGTGTATGTGGAATGTGTATAAAGATGTAAATTAATTGGTATGCTTTACCTTATGTCGAATAATGTAATATGTTGTAAACTGTGTTTATATTTCTAGTCAGTTTAATAGAAATGCTTCTGCAGTTTGTTTAGCTTTAGTTTACAGCATAAATCGGGTTATCCTTTTAATGTCTTTAAAATGTTTTAAAATGTGATGAGTGGTTGGCTTGTGTGTAAATCCCATCCGTCGCGCCCTAATCTCGTGGTTTGTGGCTAGTGTGAGATCGGGGCGTGACAATCGACATCCCTGGTCGACATATAAGAGGTCGACATACCATCCCTTGATAAATAAGGTCGACGCCTTTATTGATCTTTCCTCCTCAACAACATCATCGGCCAACAACCGACAAGAAATCAGCCATCAATCTACTGTAGTTGACACTTGTATTGACAACCACAACTTCCCTTGATGATCCAAAACAAATCAAGGAATCACCAGTAAATAATTATGGAATTACCATAAACAACGGATTAACAAAAAAATCACTAAGAATTAAAACCATTTTGCAAGGGGATCCATTACCAGGAAACTCTTACTGAGAGATTCAAAACTTATATATATCATGGTTCACATAGTACATACACTGTCTCATCTCATCTTGAGGACAACATATAACAGTTGCTTTGTCAAAACATATACTGAAGCAACATAAAACCTCAAGGCATACAAGACAAAATCTCATTTCATTCATGAAACCATTACGTATTGACTCCAAGGACCTGAGAATACAGAGACGACACATATGACTTATATCTACATGACACAACAGGCAGTACACTCCACCTCAGTTGTCATTGCTATCCCAGCTATTGTTTTCCTTCTACAGAAAGGTCTCTACCGCTTCGTGCATGCCCACCTAAAAATTGTGGATCCCACGGGGTGAGACAATTGTCCCAGCGAGAGATATAACTCTCCGCCAACTATATTATTATCATAGTTAAGCAGTATAAAACTAAGCAGAGGTTCTTTTTATATTAATGTGTAGGATCAATCACTGTTATAAGCATAACAGAGTAATCTCTTTGCTTAAAAATAATGCATCTATCTATGGTAGAGCAATAAATCATTTATTCACTTTGCAAGGAATATAAAGAAACATCAATAGCATCTATCCAACTAAGATGTATAAAAGGAGTGTACATCAACCAGTGTCTTTCCGTATTCGATCCTTAAACAAATATGCTACATGGTTGATTACATATTACAATCACACGTATGCCCTGAGGAGATGAAGTATACCATTCATGCTCCAACTGACCACTAGTAAGTCAAAATCGGTACCATACAAGGTCAATAGCAGAGTCGACTGTCAAGGCCTCACCTATCTCGGTCAGTACAAGACCACTTAGATTTAGCAGGACATCTTGTGTCAGCTACTAGCAAGACATCTTGTGTCATCTGCAAATAGCATGCGGGGGTATAGAGGCATCTTCGCTATAGAATTACTATTGTAGCATGTACTCTCTTCGGGAGAAGTCCACATAGCTTTCCCGGATTATAATATAAGGATAAGGAAGATCAACATCAATTCCTCTCCTGGTCGGGAGATTTTATACTTCAATCTCGATACCACTTAGAAATGAAGAAGGATTTACACATCAATTTCTTATTTGGTTGGGAGATTCACATCATCCCATGATAAATAAGGAAGATGTGACACCGATTCTTCATTGGGACGTTTGGATATACTTCGTCCTTCACCCCCACATATTCAAAAATATGCTTCCAAGTTAAACTCATTTCACCATCAGCAATTTTTGACACTGAATGGATCTATGGTCAGGGCACTACATGATGATATTTAACTTAATTAATTTGGTACATTACAATATTCTTTTAGCATCAACCATGTTTCAAACATGAATTATAACAAATGCTATAAAGAAAAGGTAGTACTTTTAAGATCTTTGGAACATTTTTGAAAGTATATCACTTGGGATCTTAGTCCCTTATCACATCACTGGGGATTCTCATCCCTTCATATCATCATCATTGTGATTATTGGATCTGGGTATTCAAACCCTTAGATCACCACATAGCATTGTTACCTCTGTAATAGGTAACTATTACCTCTAGGTACTCAGACCAAGGTATTCATCTCACTTTTTGTACAAGTATTTCACATAGCTCACATGGTTCATTAAACATCTTGTCACTTCTTACTAGGCAACAACTTATCTTTTAAGACATTAGATTGTATAATCATTATACTTGTTATACAAGTATTTCACACAGATTACAAAACTTATTTAAATCTATTTATATAGCACATCATAGCTCATATCTTGCTATGCTCATCATTTCATAATTCTTGAATAGTTTGCACTTTATGATGAAAAACTCTTAACAATATATAACATCAATATACAATTCAAGAGAAATGCATCCTTCTCATGGTTAGGGTTAGGATTGCCTACATCATCACCCTGTGATATAAGAAAGTACATCCTTCCCATTATTAGGGTTAGGATTTTCTACATCATCACCATGTGATATAAGAAAGTACATCCTTCTCATTATTAGGGTTAGGATTGTCTACATCATCACCCTGTGATATAAGAAAGTACATCCTTCCCATTATTAGGGTTAGGATTTCTCAATTTAACCAATTATGGTTGTAAGAGAATACCATCATCCTTCATTAGGGTTAGGTTTTCCCTTTATTAACAAATTAAGGATTCAAGATCATAATGTCTAGAATCAAACCCTAATTCATACTCCACTCATCTTAGGAGTATCAATGCATACTTATCAACATGTTTATCACACATGTAAAAGTCTCTCTCTGATCCTCATTAGGATATTGATTGCATCTTTCTTTTACTAAGTTGGTTCAATTCTCCTCTAGAGGTACATTATCTCACCATTATCAAATCTCATTATCTTTTATATTGCAATTAACACAACACAACATATGTTATTCAATCAAATACATATGATTGAACCATATCGGGTATCAAGATATGTGTATACTATCACTTTATACTTAAGATACATCTTTTACTTCATATCGTGTATCCATATCGGGCATGTGGTATAACCACATCACCATATCGTGTTTTAGGTGTATCCTCTTAACACCATATCGTGTATCCATCTTGGTTAGCTATCACTTAGTTCTTATTATTTCAAGCTAGCTTCATATCGTGTATGAGCTAGGTTCTTGACCTCTTATCGGGTATAAGCTAAATGCTTGGTGACATATCGTGCATGAGGTGTGCACCATATAAGGCATAGAGTATATGCATCATCATGTATCATTTTGGTGGTATATACAAGGTAGCATCTTGGATTATCATATCGGGTCTCCATGTTGGGTAACATATCAGGTTACCATGTTAGGTAGACCCTTAGGCTCGTAACCTTTTTATGCCTTCAAGGATCATCTCTATCATATGGTTACACGACAAGCTAGGTGTCTTGTTGAATTTCTCTTACCACAATCCATTACATAAAGGATAGGGTATATTGGGTTTCAATCCATCATCTAGGGTTTTCCACCATATCGGGTAGAGTGTACCATATTATTCATGAGGTATGAATTTGACCTCATATCATTCACAAGGTAGAAATAGGTGCTATTCCTATCGTCCATGTGGTATCACTCACCACTATATCAGGTTACCTCTCATCTTAGGTTTCAACTCTATATTGTTTTCAGAGTGTTCAACTAACACTATATCGTGTATGAGGTATGATCTTAACCTTGTATTGTATATAAGGTGTAAGTAGGTATCTCCCATATCATTCATAATACATGCCTCATATTGAGTATGAGGTATAACCTATCTCTATACCGGGTTAACCCCCATCTTGGGTTTCATATCGGGTTTAAGGTATTTCAATCCATGCCGGGTTGTACCATATGTTTGACTCCATGTCTTATATCGTGCACAAGTATGTGATTAACAACATATCATGTACTAGGTGTGTACTTCATGATCATATCATTCAAGAGGTGCTTTCTTGTCTCCCTCATCTCGGGTTACTCAAAATTAGGGTTTAACATATCAATTTATAAGTGTGTACTTGACACTATATCGTGCACGGAGTCTTTGCTTGACTTCATATCATGTAAGGGATGTATGATTGACACCATATCGTGTTCAAGATGTGAACTTCATCTCCATATCGTGCAAGGAGGTATAAACTCATAAGCATATTGTGCTAGTGATGTATGTACATAATCATATCGGGTTAGAGGTACTCGCTTAGATGCTTGAACCCGATATCACTTTATAAGGTGATACCATCTTCTTCAAGCTCTAGACCTTCGTTATAATGGTTATAGTTCATGGAAAATAGGTATAATCAACTACTAGAACTCATATATTCATCAAATATTTAAGAAAATCTCGGAATTGAAAGTAGAACATTAAGTATAGCAAGATAGGTGGTGGATAATAACATAGTTGGGTTCAAGTTATATAACCCGCATTATGAACAAATTCAAAGGTCCAAGCTCTAAGATCCAAAGCTTCACGTTCCTAAGGTTGAAGATGAGCTAATATAAGTCCAAGGCTTGATCTTCTTAGCACTTTTCATGATATCTTCACCTTTGTGGCCGATACCACCTTACTTGACTGATATCACCTTGCTTGGCCGATATCCTTCCTCTATGGCCAATACCAAGCTCTAATTCGACATTGCCTTGCCTCACTTGTGCACGATACCAAAGTGATATGAACGATATCTAGGAGTATATGCATGATATCTCAAGGAAAGAGAGTTGTGGGGTTCGTAAATTTTCATAGTAAGTGAAAGGAGAGGTATATATACTTGGGTTCATGAGAAAAGGTGTATAAGAGTTGTCTTCACCATGTTCTACTAGGTGACACGTGGACATGCATGGTTGACACATGTCCATGCATGCACACACTCTTATCTTGACATCTAAAAGTCTATAGGATAATCTAGGGATAATATCTCGGCCATTCCTTATCTTATTGAATAAGATATCTCATCTTTATCTCACAAAGAAAGCAAACTAATATACTTTTTGCAAGGGGCATCTAACCCATCATGGATTACCTCCCTGAGATGCATAGGTCATCATTTCCTTTTCTAAGAGTCCACAAATGGATAGGAGACCCCCCTATGGCCCCTTGGCTGATAGGGACTCCCATTCTAAGTCTACAACTCGATATAGCTCAAGTAAGGGCTTTACCTTCAATTCTTTCTTAGTCTTTTCATCACTAAGAGTACCATCACTCAAAGGTGGTTCAATCATGGAAACTCCTTATTTATCTTTCCTCTAAATGATACATACAAGAAGTAGGGACACACTAGAGGTGGTAATTTGCATATCAACCCTATATTTTGGGTAATTTACAATTTGTACCAAAATTGGTACACAAGGCACTAGCATTGTTCAAACAAGCTTAATATTTGAAATTTCTGCTTTCCACAAGCCACCACTTAGCATCATCCTCTCTCTTAAAATACTTAGGACACATTCAACATGTAACATATTGCAATGTAACCCCTCATCTTGGGTAAATTTTACGTTTCACTCAGATTGTCATATAATACACACATAGTTTTCAAATTAAGTTCACACTTGAAAATAAACTTCACAAAGAGTCTTAATTACTTTTCAAAAGATTATAGCAAATTTTTAAATAAATTTCTTAAGAAAAACTTCTAGGGTTAATCCATTACCCATTTCAGGGGTGTTACATTCTCGACACCCTTGTTGATCCTTAAGGTGGACGCTCCCATCGATTGGAAGTTCAAAAGTCATTGATCGACAAAAAATGGTTGACACCAATGGATAGAGGTCGACAAACTCAACCCTATAAATAGGTCTCTAGCACAACCGTACAACTCATTTGAAATTCTAGAGACAGAAACATCGAAAGGTTGCCACTGAGATCAGAGCAAGGACGACACCTATCGACCAAGCTAGTTCTATCGACCTAGCTTGGTGATGCCTATCGACCTCAAGCATAGATTGACAAATCCTTTCTTTATGTAACTCCAAAGCCATTGATCCCCTTCTTCAAGGTGATCAATCTCTTCCCTAAGCTGATGTTCATTCCCCTTCTTCCACTGCAAGCCAGGGTTAGTTCGTGGAAGACGAAAAAAGAAGGAAGTCAATCATCATAGGCCACACCGAGCCGCTTCTGCCACCATCATGACCATGATGACATCCTCTTCCTCTTCTTGTGATATTAATCTCACCATGTCAAGGTAGTTTTTTCACTGGGGTGTGGGGACTAACCCCACTACCCATTTCTTATAATGTCATTCATGTTCTAATTCTTGTATGAACTGGTTTAATTCATAGCCAATCATTTCTTGCATGTTTTGTTGATTGATCACCCACTTTATGTGATTTATTATAATCTTTTACTGTGAGAACTTCAATGTTTAAGATTTGAATATCGATTAGCTTTGGTTGTCACCCTGACGAGAACTTTTGACAGAAAGTCTCCAGATTAGTGGATAGAGGATCTGTAAGTAACGAGATATCAAGCTTACAAGCATCTCTACTCATGCAAGTTTCTAACACCGAAAGTAGAAACTTGCACAACTCCAATTATATCTTCATACTTGTTTGAATTCAAATGATTGTGCAAATTCAAGTAGTGGTAGAGAAACACAGTTCCACCCTAGTGTTTCCATCCATTGATAATTAGAACCCTAATCTAAATCTTTTTATTCTTACAATTTTAGATTAATTAAACCAGTCTCAACTTTTGTGATAAATACCACTTCTTGCTAAGTTACCTCGATTAGATAATTCTTAAACAATTTGTCCCTTGAGATATTGTCCTTAACTATAATGTGATAGACCCGCCCGCTTGCATGTGGCATTATTACACTTTAGTTTTGGTAAACTCTAGGAATTATTGTGGCAACCGAATCGATAAATCACGATGTAAACTCAGTCGAAGTGATTAACTAGCAGCGGATTATCAAAATCACTAAAAATTTAAAACTTTTTGGAAAGAGATCTTTAAACCATAAAACTCTTTTATAAGAAAATAAGATGAACTGTTTACAACATGGTATGACGTTACACTCTGTGAATTCACATCTCGAGTGATTACATACATCCATTGCCCTGTTACCTGTATAGGAAAGATACAAAAATCTCGACGCATTAAGCCCAAAAACCTCAGATCTACTGACTCCTAGGACCTGAGAGTACAGAGACGACACATAGGACCTACTATCTACAAGACTTGACAGTCAGTATCTCCACCTGAGATTCACTGCTGCCCCTGGTGTTGTTGCTGCTGTTGTTGCTCATCTCTAGATGGATTCCTTTGTCCTCGGTGTCTACCTAAAAATTCGAATCCCACGGGGGTGAGACAATTGAATAATTGTCCCAGTGAGAGTTATAACTCTCCGCCAGAAGCTTTGTTATTGCAATAAGGAATAACAATAAGCAGTATAATTATTAACATTTAATAGTAGGTTTAATGTCAAGTAGAGCAACATTTCAATAATAACTTAATTGGATATCAAAGCATATCTCATTAAAGAATATGAAAAACATGTATACTAGTTATTTAACTAGAACATTATAAACAATGTAACATCAATCATTGTTTCTCATAGTTCAACCTAAGCAGTTATGCTACACGGTTGTTTATATTTTCCAAACATTATTATGCCCTGCAGAGATGAGGTATACCGCTCATACTCCGATCGACCATTTCGAAATCGCGTCGGTACCATACATAGGTCATCAAAAGAGTCGGATTCTTATGACCCCATCTTCCTCAGTCAGTGTGAGGATTTACATGCAGGACATCTTATGTCTCTGCTATGATAGTTATCTAGGGTATTCTGGCAACTTCGCTATTAGAATCACAGTGGCATTCTGTACTCTCTTCGTCATCGAGGGATCTCTTGTTTATCTCTCATCGATGAGGCATTAATGATTCCCTCGGGAGATTAATGATACATCATCCCGGCATAGACATGTAATGAAGGATTGATGGGTTAAAGATACATCCTACATCAATTCCTACATTAGCACGTAAGGATATTCACGTCCATAATCCCCCATATACTCAAAAGTATATGTTCCAGGAGTTCCCTTATAAAAACATGTTTCACCATCATTTAGTCTCTGACAATGATGGATCTATAGTTAGGGCCCTACATGATATGATCATACTTGATTATTTAAGCACATTTTAGCATTCTTTTAGCATCAAGCATGTTTTCAAACATAAACAATTAAAACATCTGCTATAGAATAAGAATACTAAATGTATCAAGTTTATTTCACATCAGTTATCATTTCTTAACCATCTCATCATTATGGTTCAAGAACAGGGGTGTTCAAACCCTTAAATCATCATAAGTCATCTAATAGCATGACCTTAATTGTAACAATGTAAATATTACTCAAGGATCTTACAGCCCATCATTCTCATATGTTACCTCTTAAACCAGGCAACATAGTATATCATATATTCATAAAGCTTATAACATGCTTTCAATGAATAAAACATCATAACTCTTACCTAGCAATGATTACCTCTTGCTAACAACCTGCATGACTAATATAATTGAAGACATGCATATATAACAATATCAGTACCATACAAATTCTTTTCAATTTATTCATAGAACACCACGGCCGTGCAAAGGGAAGCTACCACGGACGTGCTCCATAGCATGGTCGTGCTATCAACATCATACCATGACCATGTTACATCACCATGGTTGATTTCTAGGGTTAGGGTTTATTCAACTCAATTAGGGTTATTAAACCCCTTTGACTTATAAGGCATAAGGATTCCTCATATTATAATTCATTCAAAGGGTTTCATACTTAAAAGCATACCCAAACTTAGGGTTAAAGTACCCTACCTTTCATTAATTAGGGTTTCCTGTTCACATTATCAGTTCAACCCTAATATAATACTCCACTTCCCTTGGGAGCATTCAAAGATATTATAAGTGTTTGATTTCAATTATTGTACTCATCATATATCATTAATGATCATCACTTCTAAGTATTAGCCCATTCCTCATATGATGCATATATCATATATCATAATTATCCAATTATCTGTAATGATATAGGTTTAAACATTGTTGATATAGGATAAATCATCATCAACTATTCTAGGTATCTTCATATTCAGGATGTTATCTACATCATGCTTTAGTATACATCATTTCTAAGAGTTTGATGCCCATTATTATTGTATGGTGTAAAATCTATTACTCATTCATAGGGATGTTTGGATCTAGGCATCTTACCTCTTAAATCCTTATTTATTGAAATTATCACATTTATCATTCACAGGGTTCACTAACCCTATTCTATATGTTTATGACATAATCATATTATTTAATTGATTTAGCTACACCTCACCTTATTGTACTATCTAGTAAACCATCTCAAGGTTTTCATGATTAATAAGCCATAAGTTAAGCTTGCTATTCATCTTAATAAGGGTTTCCCATAACATCACCTCCAATTAGGGTTTCTATTCATATCACATCTCCACTAGATTTGGTTTATGATTAATATCCCACCATTAGGTACTACTATTTCACATCATGTTATTCACCTAGAATTAGGGTTTGGAATCGATGATCCTTCAACACTAATCAATGCAAGATTAGTTACTTTGAAACCATTGAGCCATCATCCAAATTGAACATGACCTAACCCCAAACGGTCTTGAGGTCATTTGGATGACCTCCAAACGGTTTTAAGACCGTTTTCCCATCAAATCATCAAAATCCAAGTCAACCAATTAGGGATTGGATCATTGGATTCATCATCAAATTAGCAATTGATTACACTTTAACTTAGTATCATTAGATCATCAATTGCTTAACTATACTCACCCCTAGACCTCCAAACGGTCTTGGGTGGCCTCCAAACGGTATTGAGACCGTTTGGATGAGTTCAAAACGGTCTTGAGACCATTTGGCTCATCCAACCCTTGGATTCTAGTGAAAAATCATTAGGGTTTGAGCTATTGAGTTGATCATCGAATCAGCACTTGATTGCATTTCAATTTGGTATCTTTAGACCTTCAATTACTCAACCATACTTGACCCCAGACCTAAAAATGCTCTTATGTGACCTCCAAACGGTCTTGAGACCATTTGGGTAATCCCCAAATGGTTTTGAAACCGTTTGGGCTCAATCACCCAAAACATCATCCCAATTACTTACAAAAATCAGCACTTAGCCGATTAGGGTTCATGCCATATCTTTGGATCTTAAAACACTTAACCATATCCAACCCTTGACCTCCAAATGGTCTTGGGTGACCCCCAAACGGTCTTGAGACCGTTTGGGTAATCCCCAAACGGTTTTGAAACCGTTTGGGCTAATTAACCCAAAAAGTCAAATCAACCAAGTTGAAAATCAGTACTTAATCCAATTAGGGTTTACCTAATTGATTGGCCTTCAACTCATGATTCCTTTGGAACTAATCCATAAAATTTGGTGAGTTATTAACCAACATCATTAGGAACAGGAATGTCAAACGGTCAACCCTTGGTCAACCCTCTCAAACGGTTTTGAAACCGTTTGCCCAAAAAGTCAAATTAATCAAGCTGAAAAATCAGCACTTAATTCAATTAGGTTTGCCTAATTGATTAGCCTTCAACTCACGATTCATTGGGAGTTAACCCATAAAATTTAGTGAGTCATTAACCAACATAACTAGTAAAAGTAATCTCAAACATTAAATGCTTGGTCAAATCATCCGAACGGTCTTGAAGACCGTTTGCTCCAATCGGTCTTGTGAAACCGTTTGCCCTCCAAACGGTTTTGAAACCGTTTGCTTCCAAATGGTTTTGCAAACCGTTTGGGCAAGAGGTGCAAGATAGTTTGCAAAAGAAACTTTGGTATTCATGCCCCCTTCTCCTACCTCAAGATCATGGTCTGTTCTTCACGGTTTTGGTTGCAAGAAAGTATACAAGGATGGAAGAAAGAAGAACTAGCTATGTTTGCAAGGAAAGAAGATGCATAATCAAAGCTTTAAGGTTTAGAGTTATAAAACCCACCTTAGGATCAGCTCTAGAGCTCCAAGATTCATAGATTTAATGGTGGCTTGAGCTCCACAGGTCGTCCAAGGTTTCTTCTTCAAGAATTGGTTCGAAAGGATGGCTAGAAAGAAGAACTAAGTAAGAAAAACTAGCAAACAAACCTTGTATCATGATTTCCTCCATGAATCCGAGCTAGAAGATAACCAAAGCTTACCCAAACCTACTTGGCCGTTCTCCTCTACTCCTGAGCTCCTTCCTTAGTCGGTCCAAGCAAGATATAAGTGAATAGAGGAAGGGAAATGATCCCTTGGTTGTAAAAGAAAGGTGTATATATACTTTGGGCATGTTTTCAAGATAAGGACAATCTTTTCTTCTATTTCTCATATGGGTCCTTCTCTCCTTCTTGGCCACGCCACTCCTTTCTATACTTGAGAAAAACTCCTTTCTTAACCAAAGTCTAGTGAAAAGGAAGCCAAACATCCTACTAAATTGCACACATATAAAAGGGTCATTATGATTACAACTTGGTTATTTAGTTACAAGGGTTATCCTTCTTATTTGATCATTCAAATGAAGCGCCCCCTTCATTATTTTTACTCTAATTGATGCCAAGAGTCATAAAAGATACTCTAGAAGGTATATTTTACATGTTGCACCCCATGTTTTGGGTAAATTGCACTTTACACCAAAACTAGGGTTTAAAGCACAAGGATTGCTCCACAAGCTGCATTTTGGTGCCCAAGCTTGGAGAATCCATAATACTTCATCAAATTCATTCTTATGATGTCTTATCATCAGAGGAACATCTAAACATGCGCAATTTGCAAGTTAACCCCTCTAATTGGGTAATTTGCACATAAGTCCACTTTTAACAAAACAATATTACAATATTGTTTAAAAAGGACAGAAAGGGAAATATATGTTCCTCAGAAGCTTTAATTACATTATCAACAGATAAACACAAGCATTTAATCACATTATTAAGCAAAACACCTGGGGTTAGTTCATAACCCAAGTCAGGGATGTTATAAATTATAAACCCTAACAAGGATTTCGCCCCCGATATCCCAGAAAGAAAAGGGAAAACATATATTATCTAAGCATCATTATCATTACATCCTTAGATAACATTTCGTTATTATGGAGATATTATAAATATTTATCAACTTTTCTTAAGATCACACTCATACTCTGTTATTTATTTTGAGACTATATAAGTGCTTCCATACCTTGATTGCATCATCACATCTGATAACACCATACTAACTTTCCTTATTATTTGCACTAACTATCTCATTAGTTATACATTCTCTTATCATAGGGAAAATTTACTTATCAAACAAGGACTTATTTGACATATATCTTGGAGAAAGATATGTTTATGAAAAACATAAACCCCTAACATGTGATGTTCATATTATTTTATATGTCTAATTTAATTTCATAGTTGACCAGTCTAGGTAACTAATATAAATCATTTGATATATTATTGCATTCTTATTTTGGTACCTATCACATGTGTTATCAACACATTACATCTCTTTCTTCCTTTCATCTTGGGACATTACTTATTACGTATATTCTCATTTTAGAACCAAAGTCCAGGTTAAACTGATACCTTTATAAGTATTCATCACATAAACATCTTTATTATTATTCTTACAACCTTTATTGATCAGGGTTGACCTTCCTTATTCTCATATTTCTTATTTTATGATTCTCATTAGATTGTCTCAGAATGACTGCTTGATCAGAGCAATCAAAAATATAACAATCTAAGAGTTTCCATATTTACTTTATCATCAGCAACTGTATACCTGGATAGGGTATATAAATATTGAGATAAGGTAATATGCACTTGTATACTACCATATTCCTTCTCTTTTCTTATCATCACAAGTATAAGTATTAATCTTACTGAATTTTTCTATCCAGACCAATTCTTTAATACCTCATCTTCTTATGAAGGTAAGCATGCAACATGAAATATCTATTTTATACAACATTATAAGTCTTTATATGACTAATCAAGGAAAGTTCAATCAATTGCTTTCTCAGTTTTATCCAAGAGATCATAAAAAGACATATAAGAAATACCATTTATTTTGTCTAATCTATCATGACTCGAGGATTATTCATTGTCTCAGGCTGATTCTGCCTCAGAGGTTGATTTTCCATAACATTTCTGGTTGGGCAATCTCTTACCAGATGCCCTACATGTCCACATTGATAGCAAGTTCTGGGTGCCATGTGTGGTCTAAAGGGTTCCTTACCCTTTCTGGATAACCATTTCCTTGGTGCACTAGGTCCTGGTTGTGTTGGTGACACCAGAAACTTCTTCCTTTTGGAACTACCAGGTCTCTGCTCCTGGGTTTGGATAGGCCTTTTCTCAATTCTTCCTTTATATTTCTTTTCTGGACAATTAGGTCTAATATGTCCAGGTTTCCTACACCTATGGCAGATCCTAGTTTTTGGTTGTATTCTAACCCCTACATTACTATATATTGATTCAACAGGCTGAGGTTGAGCACAGACTCGTTCTAAGTTCAGAACTTCATCATTTACCATTGCTTCAACCTGCTGTTGTGGGTTACATATTCTGTTGATATCCAAAACATCATCATTAGGAGCTGGTAACCTAGGTTGCATTGCTAGTGCTTGATCCACTAGATACATCATAGTTTCCCTAAATTCCCCAACAGTGATTCCTAAGGAATGATTCCTTATCATGGTTGGATTAGCTAGGGGGATCTCAGATAATTGTCCCTCTCTTGCTTGCTCCTCTGCACCTCTTCTCGATGTAGCATTGTTGCTCTCTGCAGCAAACTCCTCATCCGATCCAGTCATCTTCAAGTTCTTCTCCTCCTATGTGAACAGAAGATACCATCAGATACACTGGATGACACTAGAACAGACTCTACTACCTTAGTCCTATGTCTCTGTAGACTCAGCGAACCTAGAGCTCTGATACCACTAAATTGTGGCAACCGAATCGATAAATCATGATGTAAACTCAGCGGAAGTGATTAACTAGCAGCAGAATTATCAAATCACTAAAAATTTAAAACTTTTTGGAAAGAGATCTTTAAACCATAAAACTCTTTTATAAGAAAACAAGATGTACTGTTTACAACATGGTATGACGTTACATCTCTGTGAATTCACATCTCGAGTAATTACATACATCCATTGCCCTGTTACCTGTATAGGCAAGATACAAAAATCTCGAGGCATTAAGCCCAAAAACCTCAGATCTACTGACTCCAAGGACCTGAGAGTACAGAGATGACACATAGGACCTACTATCTATAAGACTTGACAGTCAGTATCTCCACCTAAGATTCACTGCTGCCCCTGGTGTTGCTACTGCTATTGTTGCTCATCTCTAGATGGATTCCTTCGTCCTCGGTGTCTACCTAAAAAGTCAAATCCCACGGGGGTGAGACAATTGAATAATTGTCCCAGCGAGAGTTATAACTCTCCGCTAGAAGCTTTGTTATTACAATAAAGAATAACAATAAGTAGTATAATTATTAACATTTAACAGCAGGTTTAATGTCAAGTAGAGCAACATTTCAATTATAACTTAATTGGATATCAAAGCATATCTCATTAAAGAATATGAAAAACATGTATACTAGTTATTTAACTAGAACATTATAAACAATGTAACATCAATTATTGTTTCTCATAGTTCAACCTAAGCAGTTATGCTACACGGCTGTTTATGTTTTCCAAACATTATTATGCCCTGCGGAGATGAGGTATACCGCTCATACTCCAACCGACCATTACGAAATTGCGTCGGTACCATACATAGGTCATCAAAAGAGATGGATTCTTATGACCTCATCTTCCTCAATCATTGTGAGGATTTACATGCAGGACATCTTGTGTCTCTACTATGATAGCTATCCAGGGTATTCTGGCAACTTCGCTATTAGAGTCACAGTGGCGTTCTGTACTCTCTTTGTCATCGAGGGATCTCTTGTTTATCTCTCATCGATGTGGCATTAATGATTCCCTCGGGAGATTAATGATACATCATCCTGGCATAGACATGTAATGAAGGATTGATGGGTTAAAGATACATCCTACATCAATTCCTACATTAGGACGTAAGGATATTCACGTCCATAATCCCCCATATACTCAAAAGTATATGTTCCAGGAGTTCCCTTAGGAAAACCTATTTCACCATCATTTGGTCTCTGACAATGATGGATCTATGGTCAGGGCCCTACATGATATGATCATACTTGATTATTAAGTACATTTTAGCATTCTTTTAGCATTAAGCATGTTTTCAAACATAAACAATTAAAACATCTACTATAGAAGAAGAATACTAAATGTATCAAGTTTATTTCACATCAATTATCATTTATTAACCATCTCATCATTATGGTTCAAGAACAGGGGTGTTCAAACCCTTAAATCATCATAAGTCATCTAATAGCATGACCTTAATTGTAACAATGTAAATATTACTCAAGGCTCTTACATCCCATCATTCTCATATGTTACCTCTTAAACCAGGCAACATAGTATATCATATATTCATAAAGCTTATAACATGCTTTCAATGAATAAAACATCATAACTCTTACCTAGCTATGATTACCTCTTGCTAACAACATGCATGACTAATATAATTGAAGACATGCATATATAACAATATCAGTACAATACAAATTCTTTTCAATTTATTCATAGAACACCACGGTCGTGCAAAGGGAGGCTACCACAGTCGTGCTCCATAGCATGGTCGTGCTATCAACATCATACCATGACCATGTTACATCACCATGGTTGATTTCTAGGGTTAGGGTTTATTCAACTCAATTAGGGTTATTAAACCCCTTTGACTTATAAGGCATAAGGATTCCTCATATTATAATTCATTCAAAGGGTTTCATACTTAAAAGCATAACCCAAACTTAGGGTTAAAGTACCCTACCTTTCATTAATTAGGGTTTCATGTTCACATTATCAGTTCAACCCTAATATAATACTCCACTACCCTTGGGAGCATTCAAAGATAATATAAGTGTTTTATTTCAATTAATGTACTCATCATATATCATTAATGATCACCACTTCTAAGTATTAGCCCATTCCTCATATGATGCATATATCATATATCAGAATTATCCAATTATCTGTAATGATATAGGTTTAAACATTGTTGATATAGGATAAATCATCATCAACTATTCTAGGTATCTTCATATTCAGGATGTTATCTACATCATGCTTTAGTATACATCATTTCTAAGAGTTTGATGCCCATTATTATTGTAAGGTGTAAAATCTATTACTCATTCATAGGGATGTTTGGATCTAGGCATCTTACCTCTTAAATCCTTATTTATTGAAATTACCACATTTATCATTCACAGGGTTCACTAACCCTATTCTATATGTTTATGGCATAATCATCTTATTTAATTGATTTAGCTACACCTCACCTTATTGTACTATCACTAGTACATAACCGACCTTTAGTGTCAGTTATTTAAGGCCTTTAGTGTCAGTTTCTAAGCGACACCTATGTGGGCGACACTAAAAGCCCAACCATTACGTGTCGGTTCCAAAACCGATGCAAAAACCCTTCGCGTGCCACCGAAAAAGCACCATTAGGGGACTATAGGCGTCAGTTATTAGATAAGAAACTGACACCATATACCTTCATGCCACAGAAAGGGCGCCATCTTGGGCACTATCAGCGTCAGTTATTAGATAAGAAACTGACACCATATCACTCCCAGCCCGGCCAGCTGCCACGGCCGTGCTGGCCAGCACGGTCGTGGTGTTAAGGAAATAGACGACGGTTATGAGTAGGGAAACTGAAACTGTAACTATGTGTTGTCTGGTCAGGTGCCATGACCGTGTTGTCCAGCACGACCGTGGTGAATAGACGTCGGTTACGAGTAGGTAAACTGACACTATAACTATGTGTGTCGGTTTTATATAAATAACCGACGCCTATTGTTTTTTTTCTGTCAGTCTGTAGACCTGCTGTGGCTGGTCGCAGGATGAGAAACCTGTAGTTCAGTTATGAACTGTAGGTTTTACGACATCTATTGATATCAGCCAACAACAGGCCACAAACCTGCAAAATTAACAACAAAAATCTTCACACATTTAGCAATACAACCTGCAGTTCCATTTGATTTTCACACATTTAGAAACATTCATGTAGCTAGCAATCTGTAGTTCCATTCATTTTCACATTCACACATGTAGAAACATTCATATAGCAACCAACAGTTTCATTCATTTTCACTCAGACACATGTAGAAACATCCAGACATGTAGAAACATTCACACATATATTATAATTCAGAAATTCATTTACAAAATATCATTCTTTAGTCATTATTCGCTATCAACATCCCAATTATATTTTAAAAACCACACTACTTGTATGTCTGTTTCCCATTCTTCTCTTACTTCATTTAATTCTCTTGTCGTATAGGGAGCATGTACATCTGGTAAGGCCGTTCCTGTAGTGTGGTCAGTTTTAAACACCTATAAAGAGAATGATGTATATATATAATTAATGAGCTATAACTAAGATTGATATATGTCATATTATCTAATGAGTCTATATAATACCTCAGCAATAAAATCGATGTCCATTACGGCATATTTGATAATCATGTGCATAAATCGCATCACATAGTATCCACATGCCCATCCGTTGTCTTGTTTAGCACACTATAAATTCAAACATACAAAATATTAAAAAATACAACTAATTAAGCATTGTTCACATAAATAATATATACATATATTGCATTCGAGAACTTACTTTCATGTTCTTACAAATTATTGGCTGGTTCTTTTTTGTGGGGACCTTTCCTCCAACCTTTTTGAACTCATCAAAACCCCTACATGTTAATGTAACATAGTACATTGCATAATTAAATAGTAATGTAATAACATATGTTAACGAATATGAAAATGAAATATTTCTCACCAAAATAATGTCATTTTCATTATGTATCCATATTTTGTATTCAATTTACTTCCCTTAGGATCTAGATAATATACAATGAACGTCTCGGGGACAATAACCAGTAACTCCCAATGCATACCACTAGAGGTAAAAAAAAGTTAAAAATTAATAACTCAAAATCCATAATAAAAATGTAATTTTCTTAAGTCCAAATTATAATAAGCAAAGTAAACTTACTCTACATTGAATGGAGCCATTATCACCGTCTTCTTATTTTGAGCAAAAATTGTAAAAGCCTCACAGCAGTATTGTTGAACTGACGGAGGGCCTTTATCTACTAGACTAATCAAAGATGGAATCAAAAATCCTACATGTTCGAATGAAAAATCAGCACATATCTTGTCTAAGTAGCTACAAAATATGTATTAATTACGCATGCATTAATAAATAAGAAACCAGATCACCAGACCCTACACAGGAAGGGAGGAAGATTGTATATAACAAGCATGACTGGCCAAGTGCTATCTTGGCTGCTCAATGTCCCGTACAGATTCATCCCGTCTGTACAAAGCCCAAGTCTTAGATTCCTGACTTCTTCACCAAATTTAGGGTACAATAGATCAATCTTCTTCCACTATGGGGAATCAGACGCATGTCGTAGGATCTCATCATTATTTTTCTTAACATCTGCATGCCACCTCAAATTCTTCGCATCTATCAGATTGGCAAACAAGCGTTGAAACCGTGATATTATAGGTAGATACCACATCACCTTGGCAGGAGAACCAGTTTTGGACTCCCCCAAAGTCGTCAATTTATACCGTGACGCACCACATTTTGGACAATCTTTCAAATCCACATAGTCCTTTTGAAATAATACATAATCATTCGGGCATGCGTGTATCTTCTTGGCATCCATTCCCATTGGGCACAACAATTTCTTTACCTGGTATGTTGAGATTGGCAGCTCGTTTCCTTCAGGAAGAATTTCTTTCAACAAAGACAACAATGACGTGAAGCTTTTATCGCTCCATCTATTGTTAGCTTTCAGATTATACAATCTCAACACAGCGCTAAGCTTCGTAAACTTAGTACAACCTGTGTATAACGATATCTCAGCATCATGCACAATGTTTCTAAAAATGGGAGGTGGATCGGTGTGCTCTACCCCACAACTATCCATCATCGCATCAACGATGTCTACTGGAACTGGTTCATTCACATCCACGTCATCGTAGGCAATTTCTTCTTCCACACAAGCACTACTATCGACATCCACTGGTTTCAGGTTTGAAATCTCTCCATGCCAGTGCCATTATGTATAGCCTTGTATAATCCTGTTGCACATGACATGACTTTTGATTTCATCACCAGTGTTGACTTTCAAGTTGTTACCACAATGCCTACATGGACAGTAGAACCTATCTCCAGGTTGTTTCCTATGTTCCTCGGCAAATCTAATAAACTGGTCAAGAGCGGAAATAAACTCTAGGGTGCAACGATTGCGAATGGACATCCATGATCTATCCATTCTATGATCAAAGAGAAAACAAGTATATATTACAACAAGATTAGGGTCTAGGGTTAACAAATACATCCGATGTCATTATTATATATAATAAATGTGTACCACCTATCCCATTCTTGAACACCTAATCTCACTAGTAAGTGTATAATGTGTATTGGGTTTTCAAGAAAATTTCAGCAGCATTTCCCCGCTGTTCTCCAAGTACATATGTACTTAGAGAACAAACAGGGAAATGCTACTGAAATTTTCTTGAAAACCCAATACACATTATACACTTACATCCTAAGCAAGATTAGGTGTTCAAGAACAGTCCCAAACTAGGGACTATCCAAGATTTACTCCTAATGAGTAAATCTTGTATGGGTTTCTAGGCCAACAAATACATGTGTTATCATTCTTATACCTAAAATCCTAGTTCTTCAAGTTAGGGTGATTATTGATGTCTTTAAAAGCATGATTGGCAATTTAGGGAAAAGTTCATCATTTACATTCCAAGCATGTCACATGTGTGCATTACAATTCATCATTAACATGTAGATGAATAAATAAAGTCAGTAGACAAAAAATACAAATAAGTAGATGAATAAATACAAATCTATTGATAAACTAATATAAATCAGTAGATGATGATCAATTAATTGCTGAATCAGTACATAAATAAATACAAATATTAGATGAATACATACATATCAATTGAAAAATAAAGTTAAATTAGTTGATAAATAAATTTCATTAAGTAGATGATTAAATCATAACAAAATCAGTACATAAATAAACACAAATAAGTAAATAACTTAAAAAAACGCCCAGCAACAGCCTAGGCGTGCCTTGGGACCGCCCAAGCAGCTGCCAGAGCAGAAGAAGAAGAAGGAAGAAGGCAGGGCGGGCATACCTTGAGGTCAGAGGAGAGTAGCGGCCGGAGCAAGACCTAGCAGCAGCTGGCAGCCGGCGTCGGCGGCGAGGAGAGGAGAGGAGCAGCGGCGAGGGCGGCGAGGTGAGGACAGCAGCCATCGGCGGGGGTGGCGGCGAGGAGAGGAGCGGCGCCGGCGAGGAGCGGCGGCAGAAGGGAGAGCAGCAGGAGCGGCGGCAAGGGCATCGACCAGGAGTGGCGGAGGCGCGGGGGAGGCGGCGGGGGCAACGACGGTGCGCGGGGAGCACCGGCGGCAAGAATCGCCAGACCTAGCAAAGAATTCACAATGGAACAAATACAATGGGGAAAAGTCTGTTTCGCGGGGCTATTAACTGTACCATAGGCGTTGGTTATTCATAAAAACCGACACATAAAATTAAAGGTGTCGGTTCTCCACAAAAACCGACACCTATTCTCAATTATAGTCGTTGGTTTTAACTACAAAACAACTGACGTCTATATACATGACCATAGTCTTCGGTGTCTCCCAAAAACCGAAGATTAAAGGGTGTGAAAAATTCCCCACGGACAGCGCGGGAAAACTCATAAGCGTCGGTCAATGTAATAAAACCGACGACCAAAATGTGTCCAATTTCTGTATCGTGAATAACCTTTAGTCGTCGGTTTATTGTTTATCAACCGACGCCATATGTTAAATTTTGGAGGTAATTTTTTTCGCTGGAAATTTTAGATTTGGAGGCTAGTTTTAGGCGTCGGTTTTTTATTAAGTAACTGACACTGAATAAAAGCGGTACCCGTGTCTGGTTGCCCTTCATAGATTGGATGTCGGTTTATGTTATCAACCGACGCTATAGAGTTTAGGTGTCGATGTATTTATACAACCAACACCTTGAAAAGTGACGTTATAAGCCATTTTTGTAGTAGTGTATCTAGTAAACCATCTCAAGGATTTCATGATTAATAAGCCATAAGTTAAGCTTGCTATTCATCTTAATAAGGGTTTCCCATAACATCACCTCCAATTAGGGTTTCTATTCATATCACATCTCCACTAGATTAGGTTTATGATTAATATCCCACCATTAGGGACTACTATTTCACATCATGTTATTCCCCTAGAATTAGGGTTTGGAATCGATGATCCTTCAACACTAATCAATGCAAGATTAGTTACTTTGAAACCATTGAACCATCATCCAAATTGAACATAAACTGACCCCAAACGGTCTTGAGGTCGTTTGGATGACCTCCAAACGGTTTTAAGACTGTTTGCCCATCAAATCATCAAAATCCAAGTCAACGAATTAGGGTTTGGATCATTGGATTGATCACGAAATCAGCAATTGATTACACTTTAACTTAGTATCATTAGATCATCAATTTCTTAACTATACTCACCCCTAGACCTCCAAATGGTCTTGGGTGGCCTCCAAACGGTCTTGAGACCGTTTGGCTCATCCAACCCTTGGATTCTAGTGAAAATCATTAGGGTTTGAGCTATTGAGTTGATCATCGAATCAGCACTTGATTGCATTTCAATTTGGTATCTTTAGACCTTCAATTACTCAACCATACTTGACCCCAGACCTCCAAACGGTCTTGGGTGACCTCCAAACGGTCTTGAGACCGTTTGGGTAATTCCCAAACAGTTTTGAAACCGTTTGGGCTCAATCACCCAAAACATCATCTCAATTACTTACAAAAATCAGCACTTAGCCGATTAGGGTTCATGCCATATATTTGGATCTTCAAACACTTAACCATATCCAACCCTAGACCTCCAAATGGTCTTGGGTGACCCCCAAACGGTCTTGAGACCGTTTGGGTAATCACCAAACGGTTGTGAAACCGTTTGGGCTAATTAACCCAAAAAGTCAAATCAACCAAGTTGAAAATCAGCACTTAATCCAATTACGGTTTACCTAATTGATTGGCCTTCAACTCATGATTCCTTTAGAACTAATCCAAAAAATTTGGTGAGTTATTAACCAACATCATTTGGAACAGGAATATCAAACGGTCAACCCTTGTTCAACCATCTCAAATGGTTTTGAAACCATTTTCCCAAAAAGTCAAATTAATCAAGCTGAAAAATCAGCACTTAATCCAATTAGGTTTTCCTAATTGATTAGCCATCAACTCACGATTACTTGGGAGTTAACCCATCAAATTTAGTGAGTCATTAACCAATATAATTAGTAACATTAATCTCAAACGGTAAACGCTTGGTGAAACCATCCAAATGGTCTTGAAGACCGTTTCCTCCAATCGGTCTTGTGAAACCGTTTGCCCTCCAAATGGTTTTGAAACTGTTTGCTTCCAAATGGTTTTGCAAACCGTGTGGGCAAGAGGTGCAAGACCGTTTGCAAAAGCAACTTTGGTATTCACACCCCCTTCTCCTACCTCAAGATCATGGTTTGTTCTTCACGGTTTTGGTTGCAAGAAAGTATAGAAGGATGGAAGAAAGAAGAACTAGCAACGTTTGCAAGGAAAGAAGATGCATAATCAAAGCTTTAAGGTTTAGAGTTATAAAACCCGCCTTAGGATCAGCTCTAGAGCTCCAAGCTTCTTAGCTTTAATGGTGGCTTGATCTCCACAGGTCGTCCAAGGTTTCTTCTTCAAGAATTGGTTCGAAAGGATGGCTAGAAAGAAGAACTAAGTAAGAAAAACTAGCAAACCAACCTTGTATCATGATTTCCTCCATGAATCCAAGCTAGAAGATAACCAAAGCTTACCCAAACCTACTTGGCCGTTCTCCTCTGCTCCTGAGCTCCTTCCTTAGTCGGTCCAAGCAAGAGATAAGTGAAGATAGGAAGGGAAATGATCCCTTGGTTGTAAAAGAAAGGTGTATATATACTTTGGGCATGTTTTCAAGATAAAGACAATCTTTTCTTCTGTTTCTCATATGGGTCCTTCTCTCCTTCTTGGACACGACCCTCCTTTCTATACTTAAGAAAAACTCCTTTATTAACCAAAATCTAGTGAAAAGGAAGCCAAATATCCTACTAAGTTGTACACATATAAAAGGGTCATTATGCTTACAACTTGGTTATTTAGTTACAAGGGTTATCCTTCTTATTTGATTATTCAAATGAAGCGCCCCCTTCATCATTTTTACTCTAATTGATGCCAAGAGTCATAAAAGATACTCTAGAAGGTATATTTTACATGTTTCACCCCATGTTTTGGGTAAATTGCACTTTACACCAAAACTAGGGTTTAAAGCACAAGGATTGCTCCACAAGCTGCATTTTGGTGCCCAAGCTTGGAGAATCCATAATACTTCATCAAATTCATTCTTATGATGTCTTATAATCAGAGGAACATCTAAACATGTGCAATTTGCAAGTTAACCCCTCTAATTGGGTAATTTGCACATAAGTCCACTTTTAACAAAACAATATTACAATATTGTTTAAAAAGGACAGAAAGAGAAATATATGTTCCTCAGAAGCTTCAATTACATTATCAACAGATAACCACAAGCATTTAATCACATTATTAAGAAAAACACATGGAGTTAGTTCATAACCCAGGTCAGGGATGTTACAATTATATTCCTAGTGAAATTTTAGTGTGATAATATTTCACGTCAGTGATTTGATGTGATGTTGGCCGATCCATTGGGAACCTGGTTGGTCGACTGGATTAAACACTCGCTTTGACTCGATGGAAGATTTGAATGGAATAATGGGCCTTTTGGTTTTAGAATATGATTGAGTCTTTATGGTGAGTTAATCGATTATAAGTCTAGGATGCCATTCTATCAGTTGGCTTTAAATGCTTCCTTTGACCCGATTGTTTTGTCTGGAGTATTGAACATTGTCAATTGCAAGTTTGATTGGGTGTTATTAGAAAGTCCATCGGTTGGGGATCTAGTCAATTGATTGGAGTTCTAGAAGTTGCAATCTTGTGCATGTGAGTCAACCATCTAGGTGAGTTAGTCAATCGAGTGGAAGTCTGAAGATGAAAATTGAAGCCTCTTATTCTTGTTCCTTTTGGGCTTTAGAGTGGTAAGGCCATTTTCTTGTAAATCCCAAGTAAATCAAGTAAAAAATCTAATTAAATAAATAAAAGCTAAACTAAGACAATTAACTCCAAACTAGGGAATAATCAACAAAACACTTCTATGAAACGATCTAAATGATGCAAATAAAATGAATAAATATGCATTTATCACTACTCAAATCTCTCAAATACCTTCTTAGCATGGTGATATTGAGTGATAAGTACAATAGATGCAGTGATTTTAAGCCCTAAAATCACATCAGTGATACCCATATCTATCATCTCAAACTTATTGTACAAAAATGACTTTGTCTCACGTTACTAGTTCCATATTGGAACCAAAAGACAAGATACTATATACATATAAGTACAAGACAATGAATATATCATTGATAACTTCGTAGTTAAAAACTTATCAAAATCATTAAAAATGAAGCTGAAACATGATGTCACATAATGAAAAAAATGCATATCATTGATTATGGGCATGCATTAGTTCATAGAAAGGTTTAACAATTTTACACGCCTTAGACTCGTTCCCACGGCCCACAAAACCCTCAAGTTGTTCTGTATTTATAACTCCTTTGCTATATCCCCAATTTTGGTAAAATTGAATATGAGCCATAAATTGATAAGTGAGTTCCTTAATTGTATTATTCATGGAATAATATGCAAAAGAAAAATAAAATATATTGTGTTTTAGATAATTAAAAGAGTAATTATCTAGCCATAATTGACCACACAATATTTGAGACATTGAACAACAATATTCTAGTTTATCTCATGGTACACTAGAAAATAATAATGGAAATAAGAGGATTCTAGAAATTGAGAGGGAAAGGATGATTTGTGAAGCAATTGTAATTACTTTAATGAGATGCTTAAAAGATCAAGTTTGTATATAAAAGAAATCCCAATAATTCTCAGTTACAAAATATAATTGAGATAATATTAATGAGTTCCTATATTTCATTTTGAGGATAGATCAAAGAGAGAAAAAGGAACAACCTATATTTCAAGGTACGAAAAGATTAATGACCTTTAATCCAAAATAGTCCATATAAGTTTATGCCCACTTTTATGGCTTTTGGGTTTGGATAATAAAAAATGAGAATATGAAAAGAAGTAATTATCCTTTAATGACTTTTACATGAAGGATATGCATCTGTGACTTGTGGAAAAGAAAAGAGGGGGGATACATTTCCTTTCCTAGTCAATGGTTGGGTGGTTGGATAAAGAAAAGGGGGGAGATGTCATTTTTTGGATATGTATTGTTGAGACACCTTCCATACATAATGACTCTAACCAATGACTCCCTCTCACCCTTGGTGATATGAGAAGGAAATTTGTACTTTCCATAGGATCTTCCCCTTGCCTTAAAGGGAACATACCAGGTTGCTGCTATCTCTCTATCCCATTTTAATCTCTTCATCATAACCACTAGGGTTTCTACATATATATATATATACAAATTGAGATAATATTAATGAGTGTGTGTGTGTGTGCATAGAGGGACCTCAAGAACTCCTTCTCTATGATCCCGAACATGATCCTTGATGTCTTGGTGGATGGCAGAATCAACAGGCACAGTCTGATCCTTGACTCTGGCAGGTTCTTTGGTTATCCATGCATAACACCTTGACAGTCCACAACAACCCTCCCTACCGTCCTCCTTCCTTCTCCTCTGGAATGGAAGTGGATTGTAATGAAGAGGTAGGGTCGATCCTAGGTGAGGTCTAGACATGTGAGGACTCCCGACAGTGATGGACCTGTGGACATGTTCATCTCCCCTGTTGAGTGGCGAGCAGAACTGCCTACTCAGACTAGCGTGAGAGAGGGTGTCTGCTCTACTGCCTGGAACCGCTGGGTTAGGCAAGCTAGGAGGCCGACACCCTGACATGCTCGAGGTCAAAATCCAGAGGAGGCGATGAAGGCAGCGCTAGGTGGCCGATGACGGCAGCATCGATGTTGTGATTCAGTGTCTCTACAGAGCCGACGGTGAGTGATCATCACGTGCTGCGATGAGAAGAAGCTCAGTCCAGGTCGGAGGGAGCCCAACGGAGTGCTACCAAATCACCTTGGCCGCTCTGGAGTTGCAAGTCGAGGATGACCCCAGCCACACGCCACTCGTGGTGTCGGAGCGAACTTCTGCAAGGAAGACGGAGATAAGGGCCTGTTTGGTAGGGTGTAGCCGGATGACAAAGTGCGTGTTTGATGTACATTTTTATATTGCAAACTCACACAATTGCACCCTACTACACCCAGCCAAACTAGCCCTAAAGGTAAAAGATAGGTCTACCCTCGAGTGCACATACACGTCTCCTAGGTCAGAAGGGTCATTTGACCCATTTTAAATCTGGCTAAATCGGTAATAAGAAAAGAGGTAAGTTGCTGACGTGGCAATCGTTGATTAGTCCATTTATACAATTTTTACAAAAATTGTAACTACATATTGGTAGATCAGATCATGACAAGCTATATATGAATTTTTATGAGAAAAATGAGGGGGATCTAAATAAAATAGTTTTAGAGTCCAAATATGATTCCAATTACAAAAGTAGTGCAAATATGGGTTTAAGTGGTGATTAGCACATGAAAATCCTAGTTTTTGGTATTATAATGTTGAAAACATTAAAAGCATTTATTTTATGCTATTATCTGATCTTGTTGAGCACAATGATAATAAATGTAATGATGTTAATAAAGATAAGGTAATTAGGGTCTCTAATGTGGATAATCATTGATATGTGGAATTAGGGCTAAAGATCCTAACTTGGTATGTTGTTAATGAATATATTTGACCTTAGTGATCTTAATGAAAGGATAAGATGGATCTAGTAACTAGGGTTCACCTAATGTTAATTATGCAATGGAAATAGGGTTAATACCCTTATTCCTTATCCAAAACCTAAACCCTAGTTTAGGACCGAGTAGGATTTAATATGTTTAATGAGATAGTGACATTTTAGAATTTATGTAATTGAGATTATATGATGATTGCATGATTTGCTTGCTTTATTGGACAATATGCTTGAAGTATAATTGAATAATATGCATGGAAAAGGTATGTGGTTATGACTAAGAATATTTGTTGTAGTTTCACGCGGTTTCTCAGAGATTTATTCACATGGTTTGAAGATTTATGTATGCTTGTTTATTTCATTCCATGCAAACTTTAAAGTGACTATGATTATCACATTATACATGTACATGACTAGCCCAAATCTAGGCCACCTCTGGATCTATGAAAAGGCCATCCGCCTAGATAGGGGAAGGCATATTTTGGTACCAACCTGAATAGGGGGTACATAATAAGTCACCCGCCTGGATAGGGGGAGACATGATAAAGTCACCCTCCTAGATAGGGGGAGACATGATGAAGTCATCCACCTGAATAGGGGAAGACAGTGAATACTACAATATGAGACCCTGAGGGGTTATGACAGAGAGTGGAGAAACCTAGATTGGGTAGTCATGGTGAAAATGTTAAATTTGGTTTGTTAAACATTAATTGTTGATTTATGTTGCTATAATTACTTGTGAAGTTTTGTTTCCCCCCACATATAGGTATGTTGTCATACTGACCATGTTTTGTTTCACGGTGTTTTATGTATATGATGATATACATGATAAGGGACATGAAGATACATATGACACCATGTGAGGAAATTAATCCAAGTAAGGAGGATTTAGATAGACAATTCTTCTCTATGTATAGTTTTGGGAATGGAATTTCATGTAAGTATTTTGTAAATAATATTTGTGAATTAATAAAATTGTTTTCTATTATTTATTATTTGCTAAATCTAGATCCTTGGGAATATAGGTAATGTCTCTCAACTTGAAGGTCTTTCCTTAATTGGGGGACACGGAAAGTGAGGTCGTTACATCCTCTTCAAGATCACCATGTAAAAATGCGGTCTTCACATCTGTCTAGTGGATGGAGGGATTATAACTAGAAGCCATTGCAATAAGCACATAAATTGTGTTCACATAGGTATTAAAATGGGGGAATATGTATCAAAATAATCTATTTCATCCCTTTGTGTGTATTCCTTACCAACCAATTTATCCTTATACTTATTGATTGTCCCATTTTCATTAAGTTTCTTCTTAAAGATCTTGTTACATCCAACTATAGAACAACCAAGAGACAAGTCCACTAATTCTAAGAGAATTGATTGAATTTAATCATTAACGACTTCCTTCTAAAACTTAGCTTTTGACTAAGACATAACTTGTTTGAAGGATACATGATCATACTCAATATTGTAGGTGAGAAACTCACTTCTTAAACTTTTTGATGTCGTAGTACGTTTTCTTCTATTTGGTTCAACTATTTCTTTAGAATCATCATATTTGAAAATAATATGTACCAAGTCACTCCCAAAATTTGTCATCCTTTTCACATGTTTGAGAGTGGAACTTGTGGTTATTGGATCCTCTAGATAGAAATTGCAATACTTTTTATGTAAAACTCTCCCTCAAAGAAAGTTATCTCACATATTTTTTACTATTGTTATGACATTAATGTCTGATATTTCAAATTATATAATCAAGAACCTATAGGAATAAATTGTCTCTATATAGCCCAAGAAATTGAAATCTACCATGTTTGGTCCCAATTCCTTCCTGTGATGTTTAGATACACATACCTTAGCAAGGCACCCTCACACTCAATGATATTTGACACTTAACTTTTGGCCTCTCCATAACTTGAATGGGATACTTTTATTATATTTATGAGGATCTCTATTCAGAATATGGCAAGTCATATTAAAAAATTACCCCCACATCAAGTTGGATGGTCTAGAAGTGTTTATGATACCTATTAAGGTTTGGATTTTGCTTTCAACTAACACATTGGATTGTGGTGAATGGGGAGCAATAACCTCTTGTACTATACCATGAATTTAAAAAAAATCCAAGAACAAAAATTTGAGGTATACTCTCCATCCTATTAGATATTAATCTTTTAGGTGGCTTACTAGTTTGTGTTTTTTCTTCTTCTTAGAAATTTTAAATTTTCTGATGATGAAATTTGTGTTACAATAAATAACTTAACAATGTTTACTACCATCATCAATAATTGTTACAAAATAATATTTGTTATCCCTACTTGTAATTCCATTAATCTCATATATGTATGTATGTATGTACTAGATTAAGAATGTCAAAATTCTTATCCATATACCAGAAAGACTTTCTATGTAATCTATCATGTACACATATCATTCATGTACTTTTATCAATGAATGATTTAGGGGTTAAATCTAGATTCATCATATGTTTCATTGAGAAAACATTTACATGTTCTAAAAATGCATGACATATATCATATGAAACAAGATTCATACAAATAGAATTCTCATTCAAACTAAAAGTAGAGTTTGGAACCATTTCTACATGAATTTTAAAAGGTTCTCTTAATAGCATTATCCTTTTCCAAATAGCAAACCATTATGAATATGAGTAATAATATCTTTGTTACATTTGTAATCTATTCTTGAACCATTTCTAACTAAGTTGCAACACTTATGATATTGTGGCAAATAGATCAAATATGTATGACAATGTGAAACTTTAGAATCATTTCCAAAGTAAACCACAAGTCGAATCATCCTTTGCTTTAACTTGTACAGAGCTTGAGTCAACAAAAGTTACATATCTGCCTTGAGAGTCATGGTAAGACAAAAATAGGGACTTATCAATACAAACATGTACATTAACCTCAATATTTATAATCCAATAAATTAGTTCAAAAATGGAAAAGATTTTGGGTTTAATATAAATGTACCCATGATTGCAGTTCAAGGAGGTAGTCATCATGTTTTCCACTGCCTCCTCAACTGCATAGGTGGTAGCCTTCTTGGCTTTATTTGTAAGACAGCCCTTGTTCTAGCGCCCAACATGTCCATGACTCCAATAAGTTTTGTTTTTTGGTTTCTTCTAAATCTTGGCATTAGTTTATGTGTGTTATTATATTTCTGATCTTTGTTCTTACATGTCTTATTATGTACATTGGGGATGCCATCAATATGCATCTGAAATTCATATCCTTCAAGTACTCCCCCTTATTGATGTATGTATCATAAATTCGTTTAGGGATATATCACCCTTCTTGTGCATAGATTCATGCCAATATTTATCCCAAGAATTAGGGAACTTTTCAGTGATAGACTGCAAGTCAGGATTAATACCTGAAGGAGAAAGAAGCAGGTGGAGGAACAGAAGCTCAGAGAAGAAATCAATTGCCCAAGAAGTGAGATCGACGGCTTGGAGTCGTCGATGAAAGAGATATGTCAATCTATGTTGGAGGTCGATAGGTGTCGCCAAGCTAGGTCGATAGAACTAGCTTGGTCGATAGGTCTCGTCCTTGTTCTGATCAGCCTTTCAATGGTTCTATCTCCAGAGCTTCGAGATGAGTTGTATAGATGCGATGGGGGCCTATTTATAGGGTCGAGGTTTTCGACCTCTTTCCATCAGTGTTGACCATTTGTTGTCGATCGATGGGTCAGTCGGTCGATGCCTTTTGGACTTCTAGCCATTGGTCTTGAAGTTCAACGGGACTGTCGACCTTGTGGGTAGACAAGACTGTCTGGCTAATGTGGTCTTCGACAAGCATGTCGACATAGTAGATCGATGGCTGATTTCTTGTCAGTTGTTGGCCGATAATGATGCCGATCAGGGGGGTCGATAGAGGTGTTGACCTGGGTTATCGATAGATTGTATGTCGACCTTGATCATCGGTGAGTCTGAGTGTGGTTCCACAACTATAATGTCCCCATATTATTGTGCCACAACCAACTCAACAATTGAGTCTATATGGTTAAGAGAATGAACTAATTTGTTGGATCTTACAAAAAGAGATCATTGTTTACCCATTGTAGAGTATATGTGTCTCCATGAATGTTATCAACTCTACATTTTTTTAAGTCATCATATTCAAGTATGTTTCTATTGGCACCATACGGTAACAAGAAAATACTTTCTGTGCCCAAATGCAGTGATATCAATTTTCCATGGTTTTTTGCATAATCCTACTACATGATGTAACTTTTCAACTATATGGTTTTTTTTTGCATGATCCTACTACATGGATGAAAATAAACACTTACAATTTCGAAAAAATATGGTTAAACTGTAAATAGACAAATATAGTTTCAACTATATCTGTTTATCAACCATATGTGTTTCGCACGGTATACTTGCAAACCATGCTGAAAAATTGATTATGCCATGCACAAACTGACTATGCAAAAAATTTGTACAAAGCAAGCTGCGCTTCAGCTGGGCACGTTTCAGATACCCGGATGGTCGATTGGACAAAACACATGCTATATTGCTCTGAAAAATATAAAGATACCCTAAAAGAACATGATTTCAAATAGCGGTGATGGCACGAATAGCACGTGATGTAAAAAAGATGAATTTCACTACTTCTGAACCAAAACAAAACAGTATAATTTTAACTCTTTACACTCGATTACCTGTCTTTTGATTATAAGCGTGGGGTTTGTGTTACATCCAACCAAGTTGGGATATAAAACCAATCATCACAATGGTAAGTAAAAAGCAGAGAATCAAGAGGCAAGAGTATAAAATTACACTACTTTCGTTTGGGCAAAGTCTGGATAAATTTGAACACTTTGTTTTATTAATGTTTGGTATCATATGGTTCCAAACGAGGAACACTTTACATGCAATAATATCTTTATTTGCAGTTGCACATTCTGCTAAGATATCTCTGTTATTTCAAACACAAAGAACACGACCAGATCGTACGGTATTTTTGTAGAATCCTACATGACTTAAAACTCCTTTTCACAGCATGGTTTGTAAATTACGTGCGTTCGTTTACAGCTCAAGTAAATAGGCCCTAGATGTAACTACGTTGTCGTTGTAGCAGCACGCATAGTATCTTATTCTAGGTTGTTTCAGTATTAGAAGAAAACATCTCCATTATGTAACCTTCTGGTAAACAGTTCAATCAACATTCTTCTTCTTATCCGTAGCGTTCTTTCTTTTTCGTATGGCACTTCATTGATATCTGAATCTGTCCACGGGTCGTGCTCAGTCTGCCGTCATAATTTTCACTGTCAGCTGCATCCCACTTTGTATGGACATCTGTTTTTGCTAGAAACCGCGTGTACGTTCCTATGTAAATTCCACATGTTCGTGTATGTATATGAGGTCAGATGTAGCTTCACATGGCTTATTAATGCCAATGAACAAACAAATAGAAATTCTGGCAGAAAGGTGTGCCTCAGAACTCATTTAATATCGAACATGTTCAACTCGGCAGTTTTTCTCTACTGCTGAATTGAGTTTTTTCACCTTGTGTTGACAACAAGATCTATGTTGACGATAACGTATTTCCCATATAAATCCGCAATATCTTTGTTGAACTTGCCTTGACCGTAAAATTGGAGACAAAATCATAAATACAACCACACGAAAAGAAGAGAAAGTTTTCTTTATGCTTTGTACTTCAACTCCCCTAGAGTACGACAAACAACATTTCAAACACATCAAACAAAGTTTCACCAAACACTACAAAAAACGTAAAACAGCTCATTTCAAGCACACCAAACCAATTAACAAAGACCGGATTATAATCTATGGTGAACTATTTCCCGTTGCATTACTCCCACCATGATTCTATTATCTTCCAACCAAACACGCCTAAAAAGATATTTTTTCAAAAGCCGGAACTCCATATCTTCTGCGTTACTGTTGTCGCATAATGTATGCAGACGTCAAGCCAAAGTACTGTAGCTGCCTTTTGTTATACCATACGTCATGTGAATCCGAGCGGCATGTGAGCCTGAGGTAATGTTTTTTGATAAGTTTTATTAATACCAATCAGCCAACCTATAGATCAAAACTGGAAATCATGCCTCTAACCTCATGTCCTCAGTTGCCTCGAATAAGTTCAAATCAAAACTGGAAATCATGCCTCTAACCTCATGTCCTCAGTTGCCTCGAATAAGTTCAATGACTACAATTTTTTTGCAGCCGTTTCGTTATTCATTGTCGTCATTCTCTGGCATTTGAATTCCTCAATTATCTTACCATTAAACTGACATCAGCAATTACCATGTCGTCATAGTTTTCTCACTATGTACCGCATTGGTTTGACTGTAACGTATTTACCAAATAACTCGTGGCTTTAACTGAAAAATGGACAAAAAACCATAAATACAACCAGGCACAGAACAAAAGTAAAAGAAAAACTTTTCCTAATGCTTTGTATTCAAACTCCCTTGAACATCACGGAAGGCCTCCACCGACAAACAACCAATGCGGTTAATTTCAAACACATCAAACAAGGTCCCACCAAACGTAAAGAAACATAAAACAGCTCACTTCAAGCACAATTAATCAAATAACAAGAGTTATCATCTAAAACTGCCACCATGCATTTTATTTTGTTCTAACCAAACACGCCTAGAAAGATATTCTTTCAAAAGCCAGTATCTCTGTTCTACAATCTTCTCAGGCATATGCTTCTGACGTTCAACCTCCATATCTTCCGCGTTACTACTGTCGCATAATGTATACGCAGAAACGTCATATGAATCTCAGCAGCATGAGCCTGAGGTCATGTTTATTGAAATGGTTTATTAATAACATAAATTTAATTACGCAACCAACAGATGAAAAAATCTCGTCAGAAATCATGCCTTCAAACCTATTATACTCTCAGATATCTCCAACAGGTTAAATTCTGCAATTTTCTGTAGCGTAATTCATGGTCGTCATTTTCTGGCTCAGCTGATTGGAAGTGAAATCCTCAATCATCTAAGAGTAAATTTATATTTGTGACAGCATTTATTTTATCCTGAGTTGATTTAGTTCTTTGCTGGCATACGTCATGTGATTCTGAGTAGCATAAGAGCCTGAGGTCATGTTACAAAATCCTGGTTGGAACTCATGCCTTGACACCTCATGCTATCAAATGTCACCAGACAAGTTCAATGCTGCAATTTTTTTTTCTGGAGCCGCTATTCACTGTCGTCATTCTCTGGCTAAAATTCCCAATCATCTAACCATGTGAACATTATCTCATATTTTGTTCATTTTTACCTCATTTTGGATCAGTAAAACGCTTATAAATCTGTAATAGTTTGAGCTAAACCGGACCCAGCTGGGCCAGGACCATTAAATACACCCCGGCGCAGGAAAATTCCTTTACACATCCAAACCACTTTACAGTGAAAAAGAAAGGAGAAAGGAAGAAATCCATAATCTTTTTTTTATATTATATATCTTAAATTATATTCTCTACCTATTGTATGGCCCTGGTTTCCAGCCTTGGCTGAGAACCGGACACCGCGGCACCGCCGTCGCCGCCGGGGGACTTGGGGTCCCACGCCATCGCGGCAAGGGCCGGCCTGAGCTTCCCGTTCCAGAAGCCGTCGTAGGCCCTGTTTTCGTCTTCCCCTCCGCCGCCGCACCTGAACGTCTCCACTAGCACCATCTCCGAGTTGAGCCGGTACACCTCCACCCTGGCCACGGTCTTCCCGTTCTTTCCTACGAGCGCCACACCCGCCCCCTTTTCGCCCCTCTTCTTTACCTCCATACCGTCTTCGCGTTTACCTATCCCTTCCACTTGGGCTAGTATATTCGTCGCTGATTCCTTGGTCACGAACCGCTCCCTCTTCCCGCCGGCGTCGAACATGCCTGATAGGTCGACGCCCGTGGAGAAGGAGATGATGTCAAACGCGTTGAGCTCCCTGTCCTCCAGGTCCTCCGCGGCCTTTGCGTAATTCGCGTACTTGTCCTCATCCTCCGACCAGCTCTCGTGGTGGAGCTTGGCGAAGGCTTTCTTCGAATCCGCGTCTAGCCCCTTGTTGAACCACGGGTCGCGGAAGATACCGTCGACGGTGATCCTGGTTGCAGGGTTGGTGTCCAACAGCCGCGAGAGGAGGAGCTTGAGGTCTGGGGACATCGACCTCGGACACCGGTACAAGCCGTTGTAGATTTTCTTGTACATGTTCATGAGGTTCGGGTCGTTGAAGGGAAGGTAACCCGCGGTGAGCACGAAGAGGACAACCCCACAAGACCACATATCGACCTTGGTACCATCGTACCCCTTTTTGGCCAATATCTCTGGAGCAACATACGCCGGCGTCCCACAGAGCGTGTGGAGGAGCCCGTCGGGGCGCACCTGGTCGGTTCCAGCGACGGCGCTGAGCCCAAAGTCGGAGACTTTGAGGTCGCCGTTTTCGTCGACGAGGATGTTTTCGGGTTTCAGGTCCCGATGGAACACCCCGCGCGCGTGGCAGTACCCCACCGCGGAGACGAGCTGCTGGAAGTACTTCCTCGCCTGGTCCTCCGAGAACCGCCCTTTTGAGGCGAGCCTTGAGAAGAGCTCCCCGCCCTTGACGAACTCCATCACGAAGTAGATCTTGTCGCGCGATGCCAACACCTCGAACAGGCGGACGATGTTCGGGTGCCTTAGCCGCCGCATAATCGATATCTCGCGGGTAATGTTACCGGAGAGGCCGCTCTTCACGATCTTCGGCTTGCTGACGCACTTGATCGCCACGCTCTGGCCCGTATCGCGGTTCCGGGCGTGGTAAACTTTCGCGAAGGCGCCGCATCCTAGGAGCTTGCCGAGCTCGTATTTCCCGAACAGGACCTTCTTCTCCCCGAGCACCGAAGTCGGGGACGGAGGCGCGATGTGGCCAGAGGAGTAGGACGAAGAAGATGAGGACGATGAAGAGGAAGACGCGGATGAGGATGCTGATGGGACCGCCGGAGATGGTGGAGAAGGGGCAGGGAAGGGGCTGCGACGGTGGCGGCGGACAGGAGCCGAGGAGGGCGGCGCCGCCTGGCCGCTAGGGCCCGGCATCGCGGCCGGCGGCGCACACATCCCCCTAAAGTTAGGGAATGGAGGGGGGAGCCCGGGGAGAGGTTGATGACCCTCCTGGACGCCGTCTTTGGCGAGCCTCTCTCGCCTGACACAGGTTGGATTTACTAACTTTAGGGTATCCCACCTTGACGCGCTAGCGACTACGCCAGATAATGAATGTCTGTTGCGGGACGATTTAATTTGCTATTGTTAACTTGCCGGAAAGCAGGAGGAGTGGAGATGGTGGGGGAGAAGAAACGGAAGCTGGAGTGTTTGCAGTGGGGAGGAGGACTCTAGTCTCTTCCCGTGAGAATCGGAGCTGAGACCGGAAGGGACCCGGGAGCAGGCAGCATATAAAGGTAGTGCTTTTGTTTCTGGTGTCGACTGGACTCATGGTTTGCTTAACGCGGTCCTCTGGTTTTCGAAAAAATTATTATAATAGGCCGAACATGCATTTTCAATTATTGGTTTGCTTTCCTAGGGGCTTCCTTGACCCGCGGGTGTTTTTATTTTCTGTCTTTTCAAGCATGGCATGGACGACAACTACTGAGATCTGTATTTTTTTTATTTTATTTTAATTATTTATTACTACTATTTTAATTTTGTTATATTTGCTTAAAAGTCGACAACAGACTGAGTATAACATCGTATGCGACACGCTCTCCGCGTTTTAACAAATCTCCTTTATTCCTGCCTCTTCTACATAAAGATAAATCTTCATTTTCCCATGTCAAACTCTTCAAGTCTTCAATAAATCTTTGTATTAAATAATGTTATCGTCGCTACACCTTCACTCATGGAATTCTGCGCTATAGAGCACGCTTAGATGCCTGCCAGCATTGGAATTTATTCTAAATCTTTATCTTTTTCTTTTTAAATTGTATATTAGACGTGTATTGCATCGTGTACAATCACGAAAGGTGACTCCGTGTTTTACCCAATCTCTTTTTCTGCCTTTTGGAATCCAGATAAGCTTAATTTCTCGGAATCTACATGTAATCTCTGTATTAATGATGGTGCCGTCGATACACCTTCATCCGTGCAATTCTTCCGTATGATATACAAGTAGTAAAATATACATGCAGTCGTACTTAGTTCCTTCTTTTCCAAGATTCACCTGGTCATAAATGCCATTCAAAGGTAAACCTAGACACTTTGAGACGAATTCTGACACTTAGTTTGTTAGATAACAAAATAGAAAAGTGAAAGCAACTTGTTTCACACTTTTATTTTTATTATCTAGCAGGCTAAATGTCAAAATTCGTCTCAAAGTATGTCTGGGTCTGCCTCTGCATAGCATTTTTCTAACTGAAATCACATATGAAAATAGTAGTGTGAGGCGCTACTCAAGCCTCACACGTGTTTTTTCCCAGCAGGACCTCAGTTCTCTTTTTTTTCTTGCCACATTATATAGGGTGTAGAAAAAGACCACAAAAAGGACAAACATGAAGAAAATTTTATTTCGCTAATACTTTTTGATCTGAAATGGATTTTTCGATGAAATAAAAGTAATTAGATTCATTTAAAAAAACAACCCAACAGGACTATGTCGATATATTTTGAGAAAAATAATATAAAATATAAAAATAAGTATATAATAATAAAAAATAAAGAGAAATGCTTATTGTTATAAAAGTCATTAGATTCATTAAAAAATAAAGACTGTGTATGATGATGATGATGTTGACAAGGATGATGATGATGATGACGATGATGATGATGATGATGACGATGATGATGACGATGATGATGACGATGATGATGATGATGATGATGATGATGAAAATGACGATGATGGTGATGACTAGGACAATGTAAATTAGGCACTATAATGACAAATAGGTGGATTAACCCCATATTTAGACGTTTAACTCACTTTTAAGCGTTTTAAACCTATTTTTTGACACTTTAACTCATTTTTAGGTATTTTAACCCCATTTTAGGCGCATTAGTCTATAGATTAGGCGCATAATAGTAAATTAGGCTCAATTAGGTACTACACTGACAACTAGGCATATTGACCCATTTTTAGGCTCTTTAACTCAGTTTTAGGTGCTTTAATCCCATTCTTGGGTGCTTTAACTCTCTTTTAGGCGCTTTAACCTCATTTTTGGACGTATTGGTTTGTAAATTAGGCGCATAATAGTAAATTAGGCTCAAATAGACACTAAATTAACAAGTAGGTGCATTAATCCCATTTTTAGGCGCTTTAACTCACTTTTAGTCACTTTAACCACATTTTTGGGCGTTTTAACTCAATTTTAGGCGTTTTAACCCTATTTTTGGCAGTATCAGTTAATTTAGGCACATAATAGTAAACTAGGCTCAAATATGCACTACACTGACAAGTAGGTGCATTAACCCCATCTTTAGGCGCTTTAACCCTATTTTTCGACGCTTTAACCCCATTTTTGAGCTCTTTAAACCTAATTTTCAGCGCTTTAACCATTTTTTGGCGTATTGGTTTCTAAATCAGGCGTATAATACTAAATTAGGCTGAAATAGTCACTACACTGATAAGTACGCATATTAACCCCATCTTTAGGAAATTTAACCTCATTTTAGACACTTTAACTCACTTTAGACACTTTAACCCGATCTTTCGACATATTGATTTCTAAATTAGGCGCATAATAGTAAATTAGGTTCAAATAGGCACTGTACCAAAAAGTAGGTGCATTTACCCCATCTTTAGGTGCTTTAACCCCATTTTGGGCGCTTTAACTCACTTTTAGGCGCTTTAACCCCATTTTTGGGTGTATTGATTTCTAAATTAGGCACATAATAGTAAATTAGGCTCAAATAGGCACTACACTAACAAGTAGGCGCATTAACCCCATTTTTAGGCACCTTAACCCCATTTTGGGCGCTTTAACTTACTTTTAGGCACTTTAACCCCACTTTGGACGTATTAGTTTCTAAATTAGGCGTATAATAGTAAATTTGGCTCGAATCGACACCCACTAACAAGTAGGCGCATTAACCCCAGTTTTAGGCACTTTAACCCCATTTTGGACGGTTTAAATTCACTTGTATGCTCTTTAACCCCATTTTGGACATATTGGCTAAATTAGGTGCATGATAGTAAATTAGGTTCAAATAGGCATGAACTTACAAATAGGCACATTTACCCCAATTTTAGGTGCTTTAACCTCATTTTTGGACTCTTTAACACACATTTAGGCACTTTAATCCATTTTCGGGCATATTGGTTATCAAATTAGACGCATAATAGTAAATGAGGCTCAAAATAGGCATTACACTGACAAATAGGCGCATTAACCCCATTTTTTATGCTTTATCCCTATTTTTGGGTGCATTAGCCTATAAATTATGTACATAACAATAAATTATGCTCAAATAGCCACTACACTAATAAGTAGGGGCATTAACCCCATTTTTAGACACTTCAACCCACTTTTAGGCTTTTAACCCCATTTGAGGTGCATTGTCCTACAAATTGGGAGCATAACAATAAATTAGGCTCACATATGACAATACATGTGTTTCCACTAATACAAAACTAGGTGCACTACATCAAATAATAGGCACTTTAATATCACTTTCGAGTGCATTGGTCTATAAATTAGGCAAGCAATATTAGATGTATATTTATGTTATGCACTTTGCATTAATTTAGGCGTATTTACAATAAGTTAGGCGACATGACACCTGTTTTGGATGCTTTGGGCCCATTAGCACCATAATTGATGTTTGACTACTAATATTGTGTGCATTACGTTAAACTTTATGCTCATTTACTATTATGTGCATACACTAAAATTTGGGTGCACTGGTGACATAATCAAACACATTAGCACGATACTCATTTGCTATTATGTGCCTACACTAAGAACTGAGTGTAATGCGTCAACTTATACTAGTAAAGCATCTATATTTCACATTTTAAATGTGCTAAAATGACGAAACATTACTAATAAAAATGAGTCCATTCCACTAAATATGGGCTCATTTTTATATTATAGAATATATCAATATTAGTTTGTTGAAATGAAATTTTGTAAGAAAACTAACAATTTTTACTTTGTCAAAAAATTCATTATGGATTAAAAATTACAAATAAAAGAATATATTTTGTTTCTTACTTCCTTTCCTTTTTAATTTTTTGTCAAAAAATGAATATTGGTTTCTAAATTAGGCGCACAATAGTAAATTAGGTTCAAATAGGCACTGTACCAAAAAGTAGGTGCATTTACCCCATCTTTAGGTGCTTTAACCCCATTTTGGGCGCTTTAACTCACTTTTAGGCACTTTAACCCCATTTTTGGGTGTATTGATTTCTAAATTAGGCACATAATATTAAATTAGGCTCAAATCGGCACTACACTAACAAGTAGGCGCATTAACCCCATTTTTAGGCGCCTTAACCCCATTTTGGGCGCTTTAACTTACTTTTAGGCACTTTAACCCCACTTGGACATATTAGTTTCTAAATTAGGCGCATAATAGTAAATTTGGCTCGAATCGACACCCACTAACAAGTAGGCGCATTAACCCCAGTTTTAGGCGCTTTAACCCCATTTTGGACGGTTTAAATTCACTTGTATGCTCTTTAACCCCATTTTGGACATATTGGCTAAATTAGGCGCATGATAGTAAATTAGGTTCAAATAGGCACGAACTTACAAATAGGCACATTTACCCCAATTTTAGGTGCTTTAACCTCATTTTGGACTCTTTAACACACATTTAGGCGCTTTAATCTATTTTCGGGCATATTGGTTATCAAATTAGATGCATAATAGTAAATTAGGCTCAAAATATGCATTACACTGACAAATAGGCGCATTAACCCCATTTTTTACGCTTTATCCCTATTTTTGGGTGCATTAGCCTATAAATTATGTACATAACAATAAATTAAGCTCAAATAGCCACTACACTAATAAGTAGGGGCATTAACCCCATTTTTAGACACTTCAACCCACTTTTAGGCTTTTAACCCCATTTGAGGTGCATTGTCCTACAAATTAGGAGCATAACAATAAATTAGGCTCACGTATGACAATACATGTGTCTCCACTAATACAAAACTAGGTGCACTACATCAAATAATAGGCACTTTAATACCACTTTCGAGTGCATTGGTCAATAAATTAGGCAAGCAATATTAGATGCATATTTATGTTATGCACTTTGCATTAATGTAGGCGTATTTACAGTAAGTTAGGCGATATGACACCTGTTTTGGATGTTTTGGGCCCATTAGCACCATAATTGATGTTTGACTACTAATATTGTGTGAATTACGTTAAAATTTATGCTCATTTACTATTATGCACATACACTAAAATTTGGGTGCATTGGCGACATAATCAAACACATTAGCACGATACTCATTTGCTATTATGTGCCTACACTAAGAACTGAGTGTAATGCGTCAACTTATACTAGTAAAACATCTATATTTCACATTTTAAATGTGCTAAAATGACGAAACATTACTAATAAAAATGAGTCCATTCCACTAAATATGGGCTCATTTTTATATTATAGAATCTATCAATATTAGTTTGTTGAAATGAAATTCTGTAAGAAAACTAACAATTTTTACTTTGTCAAAAAATTCATTATGGATTAAAAATTACAAATAAAATAATATATTTTGCTTCTTACTTCCTTTCTTTTTTACTTTTTTGTCCAAAAATGAATATTGGAAAAGAAAAACAAACAAGAGACCCGCGGCCCTGACAGAGTGATTTGCCGCGTTGTGCAACCACCCTGCGCGTCGGTTGAATTAAGTCCAATTCCATATCTTTCTTAGAGGCATGGTAATTAATGCATTGCAGTAACTGCACTCGCTTTCGATGCATATGAATTATATGTGTTCATGGCTCATACAAAATTTGAAAATATTTCAAACCAAATCCAACTTATACGCTAATCCTTAATCAAAGAGAACCAAGAATACATTTCAAACCACCGTGAACCGAATCGTTATCATGTGGGTTTCTTTTTGGTTCTGTTTGGTTATAGCAGAAGCTACATGGTTGTCTGTGTTTTTACCAGTGAATTTCTTGGTCAATACATGTTTGTCATCATATTTATTGGGCCACAGAAACCAACACAGCTCATATAGAGTAGATATGGTCTAAATGACGAAATAAATACTATGCGTCCAACCCGATGAAAGGGGCTCAGTCAACACATAGCACCATACATCTTGGAAAAATCAAAGTTGCTTACCTAATACGAAGATTTATTTAAGAAAATAAAAAAGAGATATAATGAAATAATATATTTATCAGTTCAACTTTAATTGGGTTAATCTCTACCCTAAAACCCAAACAAGCTAGTGTTTAACATTTTAGAGATTTACGAAACCAGAACAACCTAATACAAAAACATGTAACTGAGAATGAAACAAACCAACATTTATATGAAGAATAAATATACCTCGTGGTTTACAACTTTGCCAACATGAAACAAACAGTTCACCTACTTAGCATGAAGAACGAATTGTTAGCTTGGTTTTTCGAGGCTTATGTTCGGCTGTGTGGTCTGGTTCAACTAACGAATCCTACCGCTAATAGTCCCATCGTTGCCACTTCCAATAATAATAGATAGAGTTTGGTTATATAAATATACATGTATCAAAGAAAACCATAAGCGATATATGTAACAAACAACTTATGGTTAATCCTAATTTGGTTACTTTTTACTAACTAGAGCGAGCTGTACTGATTGCTTACAAATCAAATCAATATTCATTTCCTTAATGTAAATACACGTTGGTTATTGGTTTTTATTTGATTCAGTTAGGTTTTATGGTATGGTTTCATTTTCTGTCAACCCCTACAGCCGGTAATCTATTCGTCAGAATAAAACTTGAAAGTTGCTTGGCTAATGCAAGCATGAAAATAAAATGAAATTATATGATGAGTAGATATACTGATGAGTTAGATCCAGTTTGGTTTATACATACCTTAAATTGAACTGAACCAGTATTTTAGTAGTTTAACAAGTTCTCTAACCGAACAAAACATTCTCGTCACCAATGAAGAGGAAGACCGGTTAGCTTGATTTGATTTGATTTGATTGTCTTTTGATATTGTTCTTTTTTCTATCCAGTCCTATCGCAAGTACTCCTATTGTTCCCATTTGTCAAATAAAAATAGAATGTTGTTTTCATGACAGATTCTCATAATATAGAAAACCATATATCATATAAGGAATAGATACATTTATCAATTAGGCCCTATTTAGCTAATTTGTGACCTCAAATTGTAGTGGGCTCGTATTAAATGGTTTTGAAATTTTCCAAGATGAAAATAAGACATTCACCTCCTTAAGATAGATACAAACACAAACTAGTGACAACTTCTAATTTTGTTACGTGTCTATTTTATCCTTCATTTTTTTTATCATTTTAAACTTTAATGTGATATATCTTCTTTTTACTTGCATCTAGAGATATTCCTTCTCTTCATTATAATTTCACATTTTTTTGCAGAAAAATAGCAAGCACACAATATTTTTGTCGGTGTTCATAAGTCAGCAGTCGATGATTGCTTGGCCAAGTTGGGATGACACCAATGCACAACGTAAGGAAGTCATCTGTCGCCAATCAATGAAAGAACCTAGAGCTATTTGTACCAGCAATTGATTTTACAAAGGACTCAGATACTTTATCGACGGTCACACATAGACCTATCAAACTGAGTCAAAATCTGTGGGCGCCCGTAGGTCGACCCATTTAAGTTGGATTTGGATGATGAAATTTGCCACTCACTGGAAATTACCCAAACTCATACCCACCCGTTTATATAGTGGGTTTCATGGGTGACCCACGGGCACCCGCGGGTGACCCAGTTAACTGAAGTAAATATATTTATATGCATAATGTACACATACACAATATAAAAGATTGCACTTATTTTACACAAGTTAACTTTTTATTTTTACCAACAATAATTTTATTCTTTTTTATTTTGTGTTTGGAATAGGCAACATCAATTTTTTGTAATCTTACAAATGTCTAATTTTATATGACAAAATTATGTGCTATTTTTTGTGAAAACTATATTGATTTTCTTATTTTATATCGACACACAACAACTAGTTGATAATTTTTGTTTAAGTTTGTATAAACATATGTCGATAACTAATTAAATGGTTTGATGTCAAACATAGTAGTTGGTTGGTTCCTTTGCATTATATTTGACATAAAAAATATAGTTATAAGTTATTTTAAATGTTCTTTTTAGTGTTAATAAAAGGTACTAGCAACTTGTTGTTGATTGGACACATTCTATATGGGCACCCACTGGCAACCCGTAACCCACTGGGTTGGGTTTGGGTGTGCTTTTCTTCTACCCGTTTAGAAGTGTATCTTTTTGACCCGCACCCGCTAGACCTGCACCCGCAACGACCCAACCGAAACCCAACCCACCCACGTGTTTGATAGGTCTAGTCATACACATATGAAAAGTCTGCTTCCCTCACCAATGAAGATTTCGCCAAAGCACTTCAACATCAATAGTCAGTCTGTTGACCGCACTGACGCTCGTCCTACGTTCTTCCCTAATGCTTAGCCTACTAGCTACATCGATGCCTGACCTCATACATTTAGAAAAATTCTAGCCATAGTCATATCTAAAATATGGAAAAAAATGAGTTTTCATCCATCCCAGAGATATTCCACCTGCAACATATCATTTGTATTATTGCCTATGTAGAAGTCATACAAAGCACATACAAAGTGCAATTATTACATCCACTCTCTAAAGAATTACACATGTGATATCTCAATCCACCATAGATTACAAAAAATATTTAGATTTAAATTTTTGTTCATTTTTAATCCCTTCCAATTTTAAAAAAAATTTTGTTGCCTCCTGATTTTTCCTCAATCTAGATTCTTGCTCAAATACGCATGTACTGTACGTACATTTGTTGATACTTTTTATTTATAATTATTTCATATGTTGCGTTTAATATCGTTATATATACACAACAATAAAACTTCCAAATTTTAATCATATATACAATATTTTACACAACATTACATATTATAATATTTACATGCATACTCATTATCATTTTTAACTCAGTTTTTACATACAATACAAGATCTACAATATGATACATATAGTACTAATTGTTGGATCAAGGGCTCTAGAGGGGGGGGTGAATAGAGCTTCACAAATCTCACAAAATGGATTAGACCACCAAATTATATTAAGTACAGAAACTTAAACATACAGCCAATTTGAGGTCTTAACTAGGAAGCATAGCAAGGATGAGAGACAAGGAAGAAACATACACTTGGACAAAGTGGTTTAGAGTGGTTCCATATCCTAACTAGGAGCAATGTCAATCCACTACCTTGAGGTGGTTAATCTCTAGGATTTGCAATCTTAGTTTTCTTATATTCCATCATAAGATTACAAGACAAAACCACATTCATCCAAGGGCTTAGTACCTCAAGCAAGGATCTTCAACCTACCAAAGGAGCTTACCCACTTGAGTAAGGAGTCTTCAGCCTTCTTCAAGGACTTACCCACTCCACCTTCAAGTCTTTATCCTTCTAGGAATTACCTATCCTTCTTGAATGTCTGCCTTTCCTATCTCCTTCCCTCGGAGATCTGGAACACCATGCTTTCTTCAACCTTGAAGAACAACAACTCCTTTTCCTTCACTTGGAGAAGATCTTCAAATCTTTTCTTCAATAAGGAAAGGGGGTAGGAAGATGGAGGTGGAGAGTTTTACATCAATATAAGGAGTAGCTCTCATACAAGGGATCCTAACTCACTCATATTTTTAGATTTGAGTTGAAACTAGAGAGAGAAAGGGGATCAAAGGGTTGGAACACTCTCAACTAAGCTAGGATCAATCATATAGTGAATGAGCAACCTTGGAATGAACTCCAAGAGGTCCTATTTATAGACGGGGGTGCCCCTTTGAGTTGGGGGACACTTAGGGCTGAAATATATCCATTTTTGCCTAAGGAAATGGATCTATTTTTGATCAAATAAGCCACCAACGGTTATAATCACTTTTTCTACAACTTCTGTACATTGTAATCAGTCGAGATTCAATAAAGGTAACTCGACCGATTGGCTAAAAGACAAACCCAAAATTCAAACCATCGGTCGAGTTTGTCCTGGGGAAACTCGACCGACCAATGAAATGTGAATTGGTCTGTTACTCAATCGGTCGAGTTCTGCGTATGCACAACTCGACTGAATCACTCTCCAGAAAATAGATCCAGTGGATCGGTCGAGATTCTAACTCGACCGATCAATAACCTGTAATCAATTTTATGAAGTGCTAAAATAGTAATTAAAACTTGGTATTAAGTGTCCCAATAATTATTCTCATCTTAGTTACAAGTCAATTCATCAATACAAGTGATTACAAAAATCTTCTAAGGTTGTTTACATGGATTTCCTAATTAGCGCACTTGTATTGCTTTTGACTTGTACGTCGACAAGCTAGGGCTTGTGAATTTTGATCCTTTTCATGTACCTAACACCTAAAATCAATCTTGAATACACATATTAGATACATATGAATGGAATGATTAAGTCATTATCAAAATATGGACAATGTATAACCTCTAGGTCAACATTCTCTCCCTTTTTTGACAATGACAAACCATTCCTCAAACATATTGAAAAGGATGTAGAAATTATACCTCTGCCTTGTGAATTTGGGGGATTCAAGATGTGAACAATGTGAATTGATCCCCCTCAATCTATGCTAACTTTAACCTGCATAAATTTTCTATCTACACAAAGAAATTATAGCATACATGTATTTTATGGTCCTTTGCAAGTCACATGATAAAGCAATAATGAACAAGAAAAAGGATCTCATAAGCTATAAGCAGCAGTATGACAAAAGATAGCAATATGATTGAGTTTTAAGACATTGAAAGTTATCTCCCCCTTTTGACATTATCAAAAAGATAGGGTGGTAGAAGAGCATATAGGTCTTCTCCACACACAATCAAGCAGATAAGCAAAACATGCAATCTCATATCAATATATCAACGAGAGATGAAAGAAACACACAAGCTAAGTCATAATCAAAATATGGTAAAGTAGGGCACCAACTCATAGGATAAAATTGATCAAAGAGTAAAAGTGCACATGACATAGATTACAACTCAAAAGCAAGTCCTCATGAAAATAGCTACAAGCAAGAAGTGATGAAAATAGAAGATAAAATAGTACATCTCAGATAATGTGTCCAGATGTCTCTAATACAAAATAGCCTAGAAAGATACATATGATCAGAATACTAGACTAAAAATTGAGAAACAAACTAGACATCTAGACTATCTATGTCCACAACATCATCATCATCAGCTCCAGGCTCGTAGTCCTCGTCTCCATATTAAGGTGCAATAGTAATGGCTTCATCATCAGAATCACCACCAGTGCCATCACCATCATTAGAAGCATCCACACCATCGCCATCATTGTCATCAGCACTAGCAGCCTCAGCATCAGCCTGGTCAGGAATCTCCTCATCCACAGAGGGACCAAAGTCACGATCGGGCCAAAGAGCATTCTGCTCATCCCAAGTCATACCAAGAGCATTGAGCTCATTGGTGTGAGGGAAGGAAGGAGCAAAATCACCAAGACTGGCGAGCAGAGTAGCCAAAGGGCCATCAGGTAATGGTAGATACATGGAAGCAAGACCACAAGCAGCACAGGGTGGAGGAGAAGCAACGAAAGGCTTAGGGGTAGGGTAGTAATGATGATATGTATAAGAAGAATACTCACTACCAGGGTATAGCTGGTAGGTGGGGTATGGGTGTGCACATGATATGTTCATGTTGGACATGATTGAACATAAATCCTGGTACATGTGCTCCTGAACCTGGAGGTTGTATGCTTGTTGGTGCATCATGTAGCCCATAAGGGTTTCATTAGATACACGAAACGAAGCACGGCTAGGTTGAGGTGGCTGCGGAGGTGGAGCTCGGGTAGAGGTAGGGCTAGGGCCAACAGAGAAAGAGGTAGAGCCTGAGGTAGAGGTTGAGGTACCAGGTGCATGATACGTGCTATTTTAGCACCTCTTTTCTGCAAATTATTTAAGCTTGTCAAATAAAGATATTCATTTCATCGCCGGTGGGGCGTAGCTCAGGCGGTGCGGCTCGCAAGGCCTCTGCAAGAGGTCACAGGTTCGACTCCTGGCTATGCCCCAGAAGTGAATTTGTCGCAGTGTCGGCCGGCCAACGATGCTACTATTTGGGAACCCACTCATGCGGCTGAGTGGGCCCCCGGGTTTACCCTTCCAGGGGGGTCACAAAAGTGGCGCTTTCTGAGGGGGGGTTCCCGGTCATCAAAAAAGATATTCATTTCATCCCCTGAAATTGCACAAATCTTGATTTTCTCGTTTTTACCACAAATCTGACAATTATGTGCATTTTCTCACAGGTTCAGAGCATGAGACGATCGTCTCAGTTATCCAATCGATCATTTCATTCTCCAGAGCCGATCGTCTCATATATCCAACCGATCATTTCAGTGTCCAAAACCGATCGTCGTAGTTTCTTAGACGACCGGCCAGAGCGAAATACTTCCTAAGATTAAACGCTTGAATGAAACCCTAAAAATGGGAGAAAATCCATCCCAGCTGAGCTGGTGTTGCTCGCGCCGCCACCCTAATTAGGGTTTGTGATTGTTCCTTTGGCTGCAGTTTTCCCCTAGACGCTAACTGATCGGCTCAGCCTTGAACTGATCGGTTGGCGCCGCGCAGAAAGCCCAAAAAGCCAGTCGCCAGCCACCATTTTGCTAACCCTAATGTAAAAGTTGCCCCTCCTTCTCCTATAAAAGGAGGGGCACTTCCTCCTCCTTAGCATCACTTTTTGTACAAAGGATTTCTAGAGCAGTTTATTTCTGTAATCTCATTCTTAAGCAATAAAGTAGCATTTGATCTCTATTAAATGTTATTTTCAATTTTGTTATTTCCATTGTGTTTAGATCTAGTTTTTCATTATCTCCTCCTCCCCTCTCTTGAACAATCGAGCAAGGTAGGAAGAGACAACCATCTTCATTATCTCTTACTGAGGATAGGGCTGAGCATCGGTCCAGAACCGGACCGGACCGGACCGCGGACCGAATTTTAATAAATATATGGACCACAGACCGGACCGTTTCGAGGTAGGACCGGACCGGGACCGGACTATTTTGTACTAGGACCGGACCGTTTGGACCGTAATAAATCTTTTCTACATATTTTACAACTTATTTAATTGTACAAAGTTGATAATCTTAGTCACTTCTAACAATTATATAACTTTAGTATCAAACATTTATACTAGTAGTGATTATATATGTACTTTATTTGTAATTATTATAGAATACACCTTCAAATATACATGAATTTTATATAAAAGTCAATCTGCGGTCCGGACCGGACCGGATCGGACCGGAGACCGAACTCATCAAAATTCCCAGACCGCGGACCGGACCGAACACAAAATGGACCGGACCAGACCGAATTGAGCAGTCCGGTCCGATTTTGTGGTCTTGACCATTGTTTGCTCACCCCTAACTGAGGATCAGGAGTCGTAAGACTCGAATATGGCTAGATTACTTCCTTCCTCCGTTTCTACTTGCTCTTCTCCATGTACTAGTACATAACCAGCTTTTAGTGTCGGTTATTTAAGGCCTTTAGTGTCGGTTTTAATGTGACACCTTTGTGGGCACCGCTAAAAGGCCAACCGTTAGGCCTCAGTTCTCAAACCGACGCCACAACCCTTCGCGTGCCACCGAAAATGCGCCAGCAGGGGGGTATAGGTGTCAGTTATTAGCTTTGAAACCGATGCCATAAACCTTCACGCCACAGAAAGGGCGCCATCTGGGGCATTTTTAGTGTCGGTTTATTAGTGAACACCGACGACATATCACCCACTGCCACGGTCATGCTGGCCAGCATGGCCGTATTGTCTGGCCAGCTGCCACGGCCGTGCTGGCCAACACGGACGTGGTGTCTGGCCCGCTGCCACAACCGTGCTGGCCAGCACGGCCGTGGTGTCTGGCCTCATTAGGGAAATCGACGTCGGTTACTAGTAGGGAAACCGACGCCAGAACCATCAGTGTCGGTTTATTATTGATAACCGACACCACATCACATACATTAGGCGTCGGTATAATTATTTATCCGATGATGTAATCATTTGTCGTCATTTTTAAACAAATAACTGACGCCTATTACAAGTTTTTTTTTCTGTCAGTCTGCAGACCTGCTGTGGCTGGTCGCAGGATGAGAAACCTGCAGTTCAATTATGAACTGCAGGTTTTATGACATCCATTGATATCAGCCAACAACAGGCGACAAACCTGCAAAATTAACAACATTAATTTTCACACATTTAGCAACCTACAATTCCATTCAATTTTCACACATGTAGAAACATTCATGTAGCAATCTACAGTTCCATTCATTTTCACATTCACACATGTAGAAACATTCATATAGCAATCTATAGTTCCATTCATTTTCACATTCACACATGTAGAAACATTCATATAGCAACCAGCAGTTTCATTCATTTTCACATTCACACATGTATAAACATTCAGACACATGTAGAAATATTCAAACATGTAGAAACATTCACACATATTATAATTCAGAAATTCATTTATAAAATATCATTCTTTTGTCATTATTCACTATCAACATCCCAATTATATGTTAAAACCCCCACTACTTGTATGGTTGTTGCCCATTCTTCTCTTACATCATTTAATTCTGCCGTCATATAGGGATCATGTACATCTAGTAAGGCCTTTCCTGTAGTGTGGCCACTTTTAAACACCTACAAAGAGAATGATGTATATATATAATTAATAATATATAAATAAGATTGATATATTTCATATTATCTAATTAATGAGACTATATATAATACCTCAGGAATGGTATCAATGTCCACTGTGGCATATTTGATCATCATGTTCATAAATCACATCACATAGTATGCACATGCCCTTCCATTGTCTTGTGTAGCATACTATAAATTGAAACATACAAAATATTAACAAATACAACTAATTAAGCATTGTTTATATAAATAATATATACATTACAGTCGACAACTTACTTCCACATTTTTCCAAATTATTTGCTGGTTCTTTTTCTTGGGGACCTTTCCTCCAGCCTTTTTGAACTCATCTAAACCCCTACATGTTAATGTAACACAGTACATTGCATAATTAAATAGTAATGTAATAACATATGTTAACGAATATGAAAATGAAATATTTCTCACCGGAATAATGCAAATTTTATTTTGTGTCCATATTTTGAATTCAATTTAGTCCCCTTAGGATCTAGATAATAGACAGTGAACATCTCAGGGACAATAACTAGTAACTCCCAATGCATACCTCTAGAGGTAAAAAAATTAAAAATTAATAACTCAAAATCCACAATAAAAATGTAATTTTCTTAAGTCCAAATGATAAGAAAAGTAAACTTACTCCACATTGAATGGAGCTATTATCACCGTCTTCTTATTTTGACCAAAATTTGTAAAAGCATCACAACAATATTGTTGAACTGACGGAGGGCCTTTAGCTACTAGACTAATCAAAGATGGAATAAAAAATCCTACATGTTCGAATGAAAAATCTGCACATATCTTGTCTAAGTAGATGCAAAACATGTATTATGTATGTATTAATAAATAAGAAACCAGATCACCAGATCCTACACAAGGTATATGGATGTATAAAGAAGATCTCACCTTATCTATAGCTCTATCACAGATGTATTCAACCAATCATATTGAAACAACTCCAAAATATATTGTATAAATAGGTTGCTTTCGTATGATTGACCTGCAGCATCCACATCTATAGAAATAGTTATAGGGCAATTTATATCATGTTCTCCTAACCATATTGCCATACCCCTACAATTAGGACCTAACGGGATAGGTAGGTCCTGTGGAACCCAACTTGGTAATGTAGGAGGTGGAGGTGGAGGCCTAGATGCTCTGGGTGTCTTCTTTTTAACCTATATATATATATATATATATATATATAGTGAAGCTAGAATACACTTAAGTGTATTCAGACCCCAATACAATCAACTTTTTAACCATTGGATATGTGAGATGAGATCAATGCATGCTGAAAACCCACCCGGTGTGTGAGCATACCCCACTCAACTCTCGCTCTCTTATTTTTTAATCATTTCTTCTCTAACTTTATCTGCTTCTCTTCACTCCTTCACGCCGTCTTCTGCGAGCGACCTCCAGCCATCAGCGTCAATTACTCCGCCACCAACAGCCACGGCTGACAGCTCCTGCTACTTAAATATCTTCTCCGTCAATTCCGTCCTTACCTTTTCTTTCCCTATAAACTCCTTTGTACTACTATTATATTTCCATTACGTTGCTGATCTGCTCGCTCCATTTTTTCAGTAATGGAACCTCTATACCATGTTTCTCCTCGTCTCCTATGCTTGAACACGAAGAACGAATCATATTCACCATCTTGACTACTCCTGTTGTGAACAAAATCATGAATCACATTGATCGGCGCCTACTGCCCAACTGCTACTCATCACGCCTCGATTGATTACAACAACGACCGCCGTCATGATGTCTCCCTCCCGACCTGAGTTACATGGAGAAGAGAAAACTACACCACTACTGACGTTGGTAGATCCCCTACGCCCACCACAACCATGTTACAACCAGTCGAATAGCATCCTGCGTAGTTATTACTGATAAATAACATAGCTTGGTTCAAATGATTCATTAATTCCTTGTACTACAGAACAATGAACTTGTTCTTCCATGTGCCAGTGCATTGAGATAAGAATTAATATACGTCCATGTATTGGACCTCGACGCATCACAATATGCAAAATAATTAGTTTGATTGTTCTACCAATCATATGTCCTATATGTCAAAAGTGTAGTTGAAAACATCACTTGCCATGGAATTTGCATTTAGTTGGCTGAGACTATTGTGCTTTTCACAGATAAAAGAAATTGTGCTTGTCGTGTCTTCATATATATACTAACAAAACATATTGGTGATTATAAGCCGTAATATTGATCTGTAAGCACAAGGTAGGCTAAGTTGTGCTGCTTTACAGTGATTCTAAAGTTCACATGCAATTTCTTAGAGCCTTATTAACTAACAACAACTTGAAACCATCACAAACGTCAAGCTCCAAGTATACCTCAAAGGCTACTGTGTCCTTTGTCTTTTAATTCTGATTGGATCCACGGATATGAACCTAGCACAATGATCTTCAGACAAAATTGTATTTTCTGGTACGTGTATATTGATCACCGTACGTATTGTGCTATTCATAGTTATTTGATCGACTGAGTAGCAGTAGAGAAAGTAAATGTATAAGTATTACGGATAGACCATTAACTTTGCTGGATCATATCCAAATACGTTGCTTTTCATGGGATCACGTTCAGTGTACGATCTGTATGAAATGCTTACTGATGTATAAATTATGTTAACTTTGTATTAGATTTTGACTTCATAACTATAAGATGTCAGTATTTGTATTATTGATCTATGAATATATACACTCTTGTAAGAATATAGATATCTTATTTATGGCTGGATTGTATAAGAATTAGATTCTTGGGTATGTTCAGAGCTAGCGTATGAACATCTAAATATAAATTAAAGCATTATATGTACGAGTCAGATGAAAAGGAAGCTATTTATAGGGTATTGCTGACCTCCTCTAGTCTGATCGTGAGCGAGAGTTTAGTAGGGTGCATGGGGGTGGTCACATCGATCACTAATGACATAAGAATAAGGTGAATGTTAGTCTTTAGTTGGTAATTGAACTTGTGCTAGGCTTGCCAATCACGACAACACACTACACAAGATGACTTTCTTTTCCGGTGGTAGCGCCAAATTCAGATGACAAGAAATACTCTCTGGAAATGAAGATCGGTGCCAAGATTATCCCCTCTAACCTACACACTTAGGCCCTTAGTAGACCTGCAAAGTTCATCCACTCCTGACTTCAAACTTAAGCAGTCATACTTGTCGGGCTCGATAGAGCCGTTAAGTACTACAACATCAACTACACTGTTTAGGGGATGGCAGACGACAACGGCTCCAGGAGAAAGTACCCTAAGTTCTTCCTCGCTATCCAACAAAATAAATGAGAAAGAATTCTGACTTATTAACACCCACTCGGCCTTTCCGTTCTCAAACTGTGTCACAATGTTACTTATGATTGCACTGGTTGGAAACCTGCCGGGTGCTTCGTCGCATGAAGGGGAGACATTAGTCTCTGCGCGTACATACCAGAATCGTATGGACTACTTTAGTCTCCGTGAGGTATTGGCTCTCGGACACGACGTCAAGCTTCTCGCCCTCGAGGATGGTGAAGAGAGCGGACGTCAGAGCGGAGTCCTTGGAGACCACCACCATGCATGGTGATCAGGATGTTGTTTTCGCCGTTGTCTTTCACATTCACCGACGGCTTGAAGCTCCATGGCTCGTTCCCTTCACTACTGTTGCTGCCGGTGTTGGCCTCGTTTCTTTGGATTTACGATGACGACTCCTGTCCGCGGGATGCTCTCTTCCTAGTCATCAAGCTGCTGCAGCTTCTCGTTGATGGTCCTCCACTGCTGGCTGCTTGTTTAAACATTGAGGACCGCTTTCTTTACCTTTGTTTGTCCATGGTATGGGTAGAGCGTGCAAGCTGCTGAGATCCCCCTTCTTGCTGTCTCCTGCCAGACTACCAGATATTTAACTAGCTGGAGCTACCAACCATGGCTGTTGGTGGCGGAGTAGTTGACGCCGACGGCTGGAGATCGCCCGCAGAAGAAAGGCGTGAAGGAGTGAACGGAAGTGGATAAAGTTAGACAAGAAATAATTAATAAATAAGAGAGAGACCGAGAGACACAACGCCACGAGAGGGTTGAGTGGGGTATCCTCACGGACGGGGTGGGTTCTCTGCATGCAGTGATCTGATCTCACATATCCAACAGTTAGAAATTTGATTGTATTGGGGTATGAATACACTTAAGTGTATTCTAGCCTCACTATATATATATATATATATATATATATATATAATTTCAGATCAATTGAAATCATATACACACTAACAATTTAACGTAATGTAAATTTACCATACAATTTCAGTATAGAGGACATCTACTTTTAGCCACAATATCACTCCGCCTTCTGCCTCACCAAGCATTTCACAATATGGGTGGGCATATGGTAACGGAAGATCCATCCAATTGGGGAATATACGTACCAGGCTCACATGAACCAAACCAGCTGGTAATAGAGACCCATGAAATATTTCCCCTGGTAGGGATGGGTAAGCCGACGCCTCTGCAATGACAAATTCTTTACTTTTTAAATGACATGGCTTCAACCCCTACAATTTTTTTGTGTAAAGAATGTTATATACAGAAATACATATCATCTTGAAAACATATCATCTTGAAAAGACTAGTTACTATGTCATAAAAATACTTACAACAGATGTGCTAGGTGGTGGGTCTACAAGATTACTCCCAACCTCTGCAGTAGGAGTAGAGTGGGATGCCATAGGTACTGTCTGTTGAGTGGCAGTCTGAGATGCCTTCCACTTGCTCATTGCTTCTTCAAGTTTCCTATCAACTAACTTATATACCTATACATGGATAAAAGAAATGTTAGCTTCTGATTATTGAATTCTCTTTTACAGTAACATTATAAAGAAAGAATAGGTTACCTCTTCTTGTGAAAGTCCCTCTTTTGGGACATGTTTGCATTGGGATGGCCCAAAGAATGCTTTGATGCCCACACCAGCGCCTGCTGCCCTAACACGTCCATGATGCTCTAGGTTACCTAGAGAAACTATCAATTCATCCCTTGTGCCCTTAGGGATGAACTTGCCTTATTTCCTCAGCTCATGCCCTCAGGGATGAACTGGTCAGCACTGCCGTGGTAGGGCAACACAGGCCGTGCTGGCCAGCACGGCCATGGTCGGCCAACACAGCCATGGCCGTGGCCATCCCACACAGCCGTGGCCTTTCTTTAATCCATTTGGTAAGCAGAGGGAGCAAGAGGAAGAAGAAGAGGGGCCTAAAGGGAGAAGGAAAAAAAGAGAGGCATGAAGGAAGAAGAAAGGGATACCTAGTAGCTTGGAGAAGAGAGGCAACGACGGTGTGAGAGCAACGGTGGTGATCAGAGAAGGAGGCAACAAGCAGAGCTACAAGCGATGACGGTGGAGTTCGGCGAGCAGAGCAGCACCAACAGCAGGAGAAGAAGGATGCGGCGGCGGCGGAAGTGAGTAGAGACGCACCAGCATCAACGACGGTGAGCAGCAGGTTGAATGTGGGCGGGCGGGGGCGTCGTCGGGTGATTTTAGGCGAGCACCAGGAATTCTTGCGATGAAACAAAAGAAAGGAGAAGACTCGGGTGATCATAGGTCTATTAAGTTTGTATAAGGCGTCAGTTATCTAAAAAACTGACACCTAAAATCTTAAGTGTCGGTTGATAGTAACAAACTGACGTCCAATTGGACATTCCTTTACCCTATTTTTTTTGGTGGGGACGACGCATGCACCCTTATAACGTCGGTTATGCTAATACAACTGATGCCCATATTGGAACTTTTGGTGCAAATTTTATCTTCATTCAGTGTTGGTTATTAGGTAAAACACCGACATTGTATCTGATACTTTGGCGCAATTTTTTTTGCTCAAAAAAATTGGATTTCGCGGGCTACTTTAGGTGTTGGTTTCTTTTCTTCAACCGACATAGAATGAAAAGTGATACTCGTGTCTGGATGGTCTTCAAATATAGACGTCGGATGCCCTTATTAACTGACATTTAATGTTAACAACATCGGTTTTACTAAAACACCGAGGCCTCTAAAAGCGATGTTGAACACTGTTTCTGTAGTAGTGATGAGTGAGTAGTTTTTATCGAGGCAAGGGAAATAACCCCTTAGCCATGGCTTTCATCTTTTCCTTAACGATTCTAGATGTCTTCTGAGATTGATAACTAGTTGATATATCAAAGTAATTAATTGATAATATCAAAAGTTAATCCAAATGGATATGACCTTGGAAATTCAGGTTTAGAACAACCATCTCAATTGCATAAGAGTTTTGAAATGACCGTGGAATTTTTTTTTTAGGATGATGAACTAATAAACATGAGCACCGGGACCAATGGACTCATGTGGAGATCATCTTTAGTGGATTTTTAATTCACTTGCCTTCATCAAATCCGTCATTTAAGGATTAATCATTTGCCTAGGCTAATGTGGTGAAAACCCCTAAAGACTCAATTCTCTCCCTTTGATTTCAATCACCGACCGTTTTTGTTTTCTTTAATTATTAGTCTTTTTAATTCATAATTGCTTTTTGTGCTAACAACAATCTTTGTTTACCTTTTACAGGGCAAATAGTATTTTGTTTAGTGCAATTTAATTTCTGCATTTTTCATTCTTAGTGTAATCAATCATCACCCAAACTGACTTTTACATTCTCGTTCCAAATATGAAAATACCAAAAACAAATAAATAAGTTCTTCAAACAATTGGGTTAAGAAGAAACAACCTAAAAAAGTTGTCTTGTGGGATTGATCCTTTCTATACTAACCTTAACCGGAAAGTTAAAAAAGGTTTAAACTCTAGGATCAAAAATATGTGTGATTGGTGTGCTAAGCGACGCATATCAATTTGGCACCATTACCGGGGACAACAAATTTTTTTTTGAACCCCAAAACTTTTGAAAAACTTTTTTTTCCTTTTTTTATGCCTTCCGAGTAACATTCCGACAGTCCATTTTTTTGCATACAAATAACTGCTTATTTTGTGCATGCGACGTTCGAACACTAATTTTTGAACATTTGATCCGGAAATAGAGAGAACTTTTCATCATTTAAAACATCAAAATCAAACAAAAATGAATGAAGAAGAAGTTGCCTGTAGGATCGACCAAGCTCTCACAGCTCAAAGAGAGCTCATTCAAGCTGAACAAGTAGAAAGAGAAGCCACTTTATGAGCAGCCTATAGGGCTGAACAAGAAATCATAGTGGCCGATAGGAGGGAAGCCGAAAGGCAAAAACAACTAAAGTATTTTTCTGTTCCCAAACTACCTATGCACAACATCCAATCATGCCTCCTGACATCATTGCTCCCCAATTTGAGATCCGAACCCAATGGATCACCATGATGCAAGCTAATCCCTTCTCAGGCAACAATGGGGAAAGTTGCCAAGATCACCTTCAAAGGTTCATTAGCCTTTGCTCTCTGAAAAAACTCCCAGGTGTCTTTGAAGATGCCATCCACATTAGATTGTTCAAGTATTCCCTCTTCGTCCAAGCTAGTAGGTGGTACAACACTATGGAGAGTGAAGAACATGTCACAACTTGGGAAGTTCTACAAAGCAAGTTTCTTGAGAAATTTTACCCCCCTTCTCTTACCTATGAACTCATGGGACAAATCACTCACTTTTCCATGTCCCCAGGAGAATCTTTAGGAGAAGCCTAGAAAAGGTTCAAAGACTTACTTACGAAGTGCCCTCACCATGATATCTCTCAAGTCCAACTCATAGAGATCTTCTATTGTGGTGTTGATGATGTTACCAAATTCTTTCTCGATTCCTCATCTGGAGGAAATTTCATGTACCAAAGCCTAACTAGTGCATGGGAGGTAGTCAAACATGCTTATGAAATAAGGGCTAGAAGGGGAATTGGTGGAATCCTTAAGGTAGCCAAGGTAGAAGTTAATCATGATATCCAAAGCATAGCAGAAAGCCTCATATTAATTGCCTTAAAATAGGATTGATTATAGTCATCCCTAGGCACCCTTAGGGAGTCACCCCATAAAATAAAAGTCATGGACTCTCTTTGTGGAATTTGCCCAGAATACGATCACACCACCATGCACTGTCAATACCTCTACAACACCCCCATGCATCCAGAAATTTGTCAACAACTAGAAGACCTCAATTCAATCCATACCATACTAGGCCAAGGTTACTACAACCCCAACCAGACTAGAAACCACCCTGGTTTCCAATATGGGAACCCTGCAGGTGCCGAAAACTCTATCCAACACCAACAAAGGCCTCCCTACCCTCAAGGCAACAATCAACCACCACCTAGATCCCCATACAACAACCAAAGGAACTTTGGAACCCAAGGAAACTATCGAGGAAGTCATCCAACCCGACCACCATATCAAGGACAACAATTCCAAAACTTAAACCTTCCACCTCAAAATCTCAATCAGCCACCTCCTCAACTGCCACCAAATGTTCCTACCCCCACCCCCTCAGCTGACGAAAGGATATCTGCCTTGGAGCAAATCATCATTTCCCAACAAGACCATCAAAAGGCGACTGACGCCCAGCTAGCTCGTTTGTTCGCCCAACAGAAACCCCCTACCAGAACCTTTTCTGGGCAGCCTGAAAACAACCCCAAACATCCCAAACAACTCAAGGTTGTCTAAACTCATTTGGGAAAGGCTCACTCCCCTCCCCCTCCAGAAAAACCTTCGAACCCACCTCTAGAATTTGAAGATGAGGACATGGTAGTTGTTGAACTTGACGCTACACCTATACCATACATCCCCGAAACCCCTCAGGATGAAGAAAAAGAACCCATATACAAACCATGACCTCCCTACCAAGCCTGCCTCAAACAAACAAGACTTGATGCCCGCTTCATGAAGTTTAGGGATGCTATGAAAAAACTACATGTCAACATCCCTTTCCTTGATGCTTTGGCAGGCATGCCCACCTGGTCCAAATACATGAAATTCCTCCTAACTAGGAAGTATGCCACTAGAGAATATGAGACTGTTAAACTCACTAGGACCACTTCAGACATAATCCTAAGTAAGATGCCTAATAAATAGAAGGATCCAGGTTCTTTTAGAATCGGATGTTACTTGGGTGACAATGCTTGTAGAAAGCGGCTAGCTGATTTAGGAGCCAGTATATCCATCATGCCCTACAGCCTTTGCAAAAGACTAGGATTCCATGACATGTTACCCACAATCATGACTATCCAACTGGCAGACTCATCCATGACCAAACCCATGGGAATCATAGAAGACATTCCAATTAAGGTTGGAAAAGATGACATTCCAGTTAAGGTTGGAAAAGATGCCTATGTTCCTTGAGATTTTGTGATAATGGACATAAAGGAAGACCTATGCTACCCTCTCATTTTTGGACGTCCCTTCTTTGCCACCGCCCGAGCTTTGATTGATGTTGAGGCTGGTACCATTCTATTACGATTAGGGAAGCAAACCCTAGAGGTTAGGGTGTTTGAAAGCATGAAGGGGCCTAGTCTCAAGGAAGAGGTCTACCTCCTTGATTGCATTGACAAATTATCCCAACTAAGGCAGGAATGGGAGTTAGTTGATGACTCCCTACACACAACCCTCACCACCCCCGCTGTATGTGATTTTGACAATGAACAATTATATCAATGTAAAGCTCATTTAGATAACTTTGAGGAGATCCCTGATGCAACAATTGAGGACCTTAAGATGATTTCCACCATAGAAGAAAAACCTAAACTGCCAAAGGCCCTAGAAATGAAGACTCTTCCCATAGGCCTGAAATATGTCTTTCTTGATGAGCTAGAACTGTGCCCTGTTCTCATAAATTCTACCCTTCCCCTCGAATAAGAAAATAAACTTATGAGTGAACTTAGGAAAAAAGGAGCTGCCTTGGGGTACAAAATGGCAGATCTAGTTGGCATAGATCAATCCATATGCATCCATAAAATCCCTATGATAGATGACCACAAACCTTCTCGAGATCCGCAATGAAAACTCAACCCAAATATGAAGGAAGAAATCTGTCTAGAGGTGATTAAACTTTTGACTGTAGGAATCATCTATCCCATCTCTGACTCCCCATGGGTCAGCCCAATTCAAGTTGTTCCCAAAAAGGGAGGGACTACTGTCATTTGGAATGAGAAGAATGAGCTCATTCCCACTCGCACAGTCACAGGGTGGAGAATGTGCATTGACTACATGAAGCTCAACAAAGCAACTAGGAAGGATCACTTCCCACTTCCCTTCCTAGACTAAGTTCTTGAATGCTTATCCCATCAACAATACTTTTGTTATCTAGATGGCCAGTCAGGATTTTATCAGATTCCCTATCCATCCTGAGGATCCAGAGAAAACTACCTTCATATGTCCCTTTGGTACATACGCTTTTAGATGAATGCCCTTTGTCTTCTGCAATGCGCCAATCACTTTCCAAAGATGTATGTCTGCCATTTTATCAGGATTAATCGAAACAGTCATGGAAGTGTTCATGAATGATTTATTCATCTATGGATAAAATTTTGATTCTTGCCTTAAAAACCTCTCCCTTGTCCTTGATAGATGTATTGAGTCACACTTAGTCCTTAATTGGGAGAAGTGTCACTTCATGGTTAAGGAGGGTATTGTTTTAGGCCATAAGGTGAGCAACCAAGGCATTGAAGTAGACAAAGATAAGATTGAGGTCATCACCAAGATTCCTCCCCCAACCTCAGTCAAAGACATCCAAGCCTTCTTAGGACATGCTGGCTTCTATCAGCGATTCATCCGTGACTTTTCCAAAATCACAAAGCCTCTCACCAATCTTCTTCAAAAGGAGGTGCCTTTCCATTTTGATAAGGCATGCATGTAGAGATTTCTATTTTTGAAAAATGCTCTCACAACCACTCCAATCATTCATGCACTAGACTGGGCCCTTCCCTTTGAAATCATGTGTGATGCTAGTGACTATGTTGTAGGTGCCATTTTAGGACAACAAATTGAAAAGAAACACTATGTCATTTTTTATGCATCTAAGACCTTAGATGAGGCTCAACGAAATTACACCATCACTGAAAAAGAAATTCTAGCCATTGTTTATGCATTCAATAAATTTCGCTCATACCTTGTTGGTTCAAAAGTTATTTTTTAAACTGATCTTGCAGCCATTCACTATCTCATGACCAAGAAGGATTCCAAGCCTAGACTCATAAGATGGATTTTTTTATTGCAGGAGTTTGATCTAGAAATTCTAGACAAAAAGGGGTCTGAAAATGTCATGGATGACCACCTAAGTAGACTTAACTATAGCCCCATTGATAAAATTCCCATAAATGAATCTTTACCTGATGACCAATTGCTTAAGGTAGACTCCCAATTTCCTTGGTTTGTAGATTTTGTGAACTATTTAGCTGTAGGTGTATTGCATCCCGAATATACGGGACACTCTAAAGCTAAGTTTTTACATGGCATCAAAAATTATTATTGGGATGAACCTTATCTTTGTAGACTTTGTGCCAATGGTTTGTATCGTCGTTGTGTATCCCACGAAGAAAGCATTGACATTCAGGAATAATGTCACTCTAGCCCCTATGGTGGACATATGAGTTCCCAAAAAATAGCTAGAAAGGTCCTGCAATGCGGATTCTTTTGGCCCACCATCTTCAAAGACTCATACAATTATGTGCTCTCATGTGACCAATGCCAAAGCACATGTAACATTTCCAAGCATGACCAAATTCCCCTGACCTCTTGGTAGGAATTAGAAATTTTTGACGTATGGGGGATTGACTACATGGGCCCATTTCCTTCTTCATATGGGTTTTCTTACATCACAGTCGATTACATGTCAAAATGGGTTGAAGTCATACCCACTAAAAGTTGTGACTCCAAACCTATTAAGAAACTCTTCAAAGACATTATTTTCCCAAGATTTAGAGTCCCTCACACCGTCATTTCCGATGGTGGGTCCCATTTTTTGGGAGAAAAGTTTTGACGCTCTATTGAAAAGATATGGGGTTTACCACAAAGTAGCCACTCCTTACCATCCTCAGACCAGTGGGCAGGTTGAAGTATCCAATAGAAAAAGCAAATCCATTCTAGAAAAAATAGTGGGTCACACTAGGAAAGATTGGGCATTAAAGATCAATGACTCTCTGTGGGCATACATAACAACTTACAAAACACCCATTGGTACTACCCCCTTCAGACTGATCTACGGCAAGTCATGTCACTTGCCAATAGAATTAGAGCACAAGGCCAGCTGGGCCATAAAAAGCTTAAATTTTGACCTTTCTACTGTAGGAGAAAAACGTCTTCTCCAAATGAATGAGCTTGATGAACTTAGAATGATTGCCTATGAAAACGCTAGACTCTACAAAGACCGGACCAAAATGTGGCATGATGGTCACATCAAGCGTAAACATATTAGAGAAGGGGATCAGGTTTTAGTTTTTAATTCAAGATTACAACTTTTTCATGGAAAACTCAAGTGAAGATGGTATGGCCCCTACATTGTCAAGTGTGCCTATCCACATGGCGCCTTTCTTCTTTGGGATAAAGTTTTGGGTGAATTTAAGGTTAATGGGCACCGACCTAAAAGATACATCATCACTGAAGACCTTGTCACTTTAGATTCAACCAAATGTTCACCTTTGGAAGACTTGAACCTAACCGACCCCACAACTCCCCTAGAATCCAAATAGACTGATCCCTCTCTTGTCAGGCCATGACGTAAAACAAGCTGCTAGTTGGGAGGAAACCTAACACTATCTTCCCTTTTAATTTCTTTCCCCTAGCTTTTTTGTTTTTATTTTTGTTTCCTTTCTTTCTGGGCGACGAGCCGACCGGTTCCGTTCACCAGCTGATTGGTTCAACCATCACTGTCGGGCCTTCTTGACAGCTCAGCCGACCGGCTCAACATCCAGCCGCTCGGCTCGGGTCCTGAACTTGTCACAATTCCTGTGATACTGCCGCCCCTCTTCTCACTTTAACTGAGGCGACCCCTCTTTACTCGACCTTGGCCAGCACACAAGGTGCATGAGCCGATCGGCTCAAACACCACCCGATTAGCTTAGAGGATTCACCTTGCTATAAACTCCTTCCAAGGCAAGCCAAACCCTCCCAACTCAGTCTCTAACCCTAGACACTGCCCCACCCTCATGAGATCTCACTCTCGTACCCTCACACTGGATTCAGATTAGCTCGCCTCATGCTCGGGACGCTCGCCTAGAGCATCAGGCGCCCGCTCCACCACCGCTCGACCCCATCCTCGACCGCTCGCTTGGAACAACGACCACTCGACGCGCCCTATGCTATCCGGATCGCTCCCGTCACACCTTATGGCTTTCGCTCCTCTCACACACCAGCCGCTGGGCTCATCATCGCCACCGCACGTCTACTCAATCAGTTGACTATCCCCACACCAGATGAGCACTCGGCCTGTCCACATGCCGCTCATCTTCCCGACGAGCTGCCCGTTGTGTCGCTTCCCCTCGCCTATTTTTTCTTGATCAAACCACGACAAGAATCACCTATTGTCACCCTAAGCCGACCGTATCAGATACCAGACACCCGACTCACCTTAGCCAGATGCTCGTATCAGTGTCGAGACACTCAACTCAGCCTCTCCAGCCAATCAGTTTGCTTGCCAACCGACCGTCTCATTCCCTACAACAGACATGTTTGGTCAGTTTCGCAAGGGCAAGGGCAAGTCCATCACATCCTCCTCCAAGGACCCTCCTCGCCATTCCAGATCTCATCTCGGAGTTCATTTCCACACACCCTCCCCCACCAGTGAGTCTTCACCCGACATGCCTGAAGAGATGCGCTGTGACATCGATGAGACAGACGAGCTTCTCTGTGAGATGGAGGGAACTCAGAAGGACACCAATGACTTGGATTCCACACCCCCCAAGATTCCGCCACCCCATTCACCCCGCATAGACCCCATTCTGGGTAGCTACGTCCAGTTCACCAGTGCTGACCATCACCCTCATTATGAGGATATGTACACGATCAGCATTTCCCTTCCCCCTTGGGGATGCAACACTACCCTCGATGTATTAGGAATTTGTGAAGCTACTGACAACATCCTCCACAAAAACCACATCCTTATCTTTCCCTATCGTGTCACTTCCATTTATTGTGATCTCAACCTTGAGTTTGTAAGCACTTTCTGCAGGTTCCACTATTCTTTTGGATACTCGAGTTGTAAATTCTAGATTTTTGGGGAAAATATGGAGATCTCTGCTAGACAAATCACTTCTCTCATCCTTTATGGTTGAGACGACTATTTTCTAGAACGTTGCATGGAGCGTTCTCATGACTCCTACCCATACCACTACGATAGAGATAAGTTTTGGGCTGAGATCATCGGGCTTCTACCCCATCTTCCTAGTGGGCCCAAGGCCTCGTGTATTCACAACCCGGTGGTCCGTTACCTTCACCGCATCCTAGCCTGCACCATTTTTAGTCGGGTAGGTACTCATGGAGCAATCAAATTGGTCAAACTTTATGCTCTTTGGTGTCTTTTACATGAAGAGCCCTTCAACTGGGGAAATGCTATCCTTGAGCACTTTGGTACCCAAGCCAGTCATGCCACTTCCTCTTCTTTTTGCATCAACCACTATGTCACCCAACTCGCCGTCTTTTTAGGCTACACCCACATCACCTTTCCACCACTTGAGCTCAAAATCCTCCTCATCCACACTCACTATTTGAAGAATAGTAGGTTCATCCGCTTGGGTACTGAGGGCATTTATTATCTTTTGTTCAAGGACACTCAGGTGGTCCTCCAACTCCCTTTACATGAGTGTTTTATGATAAAAAACTACGTCTATGCGCTGACTGATCTACATGGCCATATCTAGAGATTTAGTCTGGAGCATCCAGACCCAGACACCGTTCTGGAGACATAGGCCCACAGGAGGAGCCTCTCTTTAGAGGCCCACGATGAGGACACTGGACCACCGCCACCACCTTCCAGATGCCACACCAGGTGGCGACCTGACGACGATGCTGACCCTTATGGCTTCTACGAGGTCCAGACCCAGCTACATGAGATCCAGAGAGAACAGTAGAGACAGGGCCACTGACTCAATCACATGTACCATATGCAGCATTCACAGGAGTCCTGGCATGTGGACTGCGGTCACTATGCCCCCAACCAACCATCATATGAGGAGTACGGAGCCCAGTAGAGCTATCCAGGTCCCGACTCCCCTAATTGGGGAAACTACTACTCCTCCCACCAGTAGCACCCTCCACCACAGTGATCTTCTTCCCTCCATCTCGATCTAAGAGTTTGCTCGGGAGGAGAAAAATTCTATGTCCGGGGTGGGGGTGGGTGGTACGTGATCCACCCTTTATCTTCCCTTTTTAGCATTTCTTTTCTGCATTTTACATTGTATCATATTGTTTTTCCTTCCAAACATAAGCCTTTATCTAGTCGTCCGAATGTTGTATATTTATTTTCAAAAATGAAATTAGTTAAAACCTTTGAATTCTCAAAATTATTCAAATGCTTTAAAATATCAAGTTCCCTATGATCATGATAGTAATTCTTGGAAACGATGGAAAGCCTTAGAGTATCAAATAGAATCAAATGCAGATTTTCTTTTTTTTAGCATTGGATTCACTTATCTTTTTTTTACTCTCATATAATGCAGCTACATGTCTTTTCTAACTTATGCAATGACACTAAAAAAAAGAGTTGGAAGTTATGAGCACAAGAACATCTCTTCCTTCCCTCTATTTTTCTTCTAAAAAAGAGAAGCAAAGAATCACCACAAGACAAAAATCAAGTCTGGGGTGGCATGCTTCCCAAAATGAAAACTCCATACCCCAAAAAGGGGCGTACCATCAAAAGATGCCAAAAGTGCACATGAAAACAATTGTGACCAATGTAGTTACAACTCCATAAATTCATATCCCGAGTTGAATAGAGGAGGGATCAATATTTTTTCATCACTCATTTCTTTGTTTACACACCCTCAAATTTGTCCAGTTCTTAAGAAAAAACTTTTAAAAAAAATTTTGAGTGTCGAAGCGCATGTAGGATTAAGACTGTTTCTACAAAGTATAAGTTCAAAAAAAAGTAAGCTATGAAAAATGTTTTCATAAGAAACATAGTGCTTGCAATTCGTGGTTCTAGGAGATGGGTCGCTTGGCAATGAAAAGGACAGAAGAATTGCTAATATAGGGAGGATGAACTTGTTATTCCAAAATCTTTGAATTATATTGATATTTTAATTGCTTGAGGACAAGCAAAGCTTTAAGTCTGTGGTATTTTGATACATGCTATTTTAGCACCTCTTTTCTAAAAATTATTTAAGCATGTCAAATAAAGATATTCATTTCATCCCGTAAAATTGCACAAATCCTTATTTTCTCATTTTTATCACAAATCTGACAATTATGTGCATTTTCTCACATGTTTAGAACATGAGCCGATCATCTCAGTTATCCAACCGATTGTTTCATTCTCTAGATCCGATCATCTCATATATCCAACCAATCATTTTAGTGTCTAGAACCGATCGTTGCAGTTTCTCAAACGACCGGCCAGGGCAAAATACTTCCCAAGATTAAACGCTCGATCGAAGCCCTAAAAATGGGAGAAAATCCATCCCAGCCGAGCGAGTGTTGCTCGCTCCGCCACCCTAATTAGGGTTGGTGATTGTTCCTTTGGCTTCCGTTTTCCCCCAAATGCCAGCCGATCAGCTCAACCTTGAACCGATCGGTTGGCGCCGCACAGACAGCCCAAAAAGCCAGCCACCAGCCACCATTTCCCTAACCCTAATGTAAAAGTTGCCCCCTCCTTCTCCTATAAAAGGAGGGACACTTCCTCCTCCTTAGTATCACTTTTTATACAAAGGATTTGTGGAGCAGTTTATTTTTGTAATCTCGTTCTTAAGCAATAAAGTAGCATTTCATCTCTATTAAGTGTTATTTTCAATTCCATTTTTCCCGTTGTGTTTAGATCTAGTTCTTCATTATCTCCTCCTCCCCTCTCTTGAGCAATCGAGCAAGGTAGGAAGAGACAAACATCTTCATTGTCTCTAACTGAGGATCAGTAGTCGTAATACTCGAATATGGCTAGATCACTTCCTTCCTCCGTCTCTACTTGCTCCTTCTCCATGAGTGAGTAGTCTTTTATCGAGGCAAGGGGAATAACCCCTTAGCCATGGCTTTTGGCTTTTCCTTAATGATTCTAGATGGCTTTTGAGATTGATAACTAGTAGATATATCAAAGTAATTAATTGATAATATCAAAAGTTAATCTGAATGGATAATACCTTGGAAATCTAGGTTTAGAACGACAATCTCAATTGCATAAGAGCTTTAAAATGACTGTGGATTTTCTCTTTTTAGGATGATGAACTAAGAAACATGAGCACCAGACCAGTGGGCTCATGTGGAGATCATCTTTAGTGGATTTGTAATTCACTTTCCTTCATCGAATCTGTCATTTAAGGATTAATCATTTGCCTAGGCTAAGGTCGTGAAAACCCCTAAAGCCTCGATTCTCTCCCCTTGATTTCAATCACCGACCATTTTTGTTTGCTTTAATTATTAGTCTTTTTAATTCATAATTGCCTTTTATTCTAACAACAATCTTTATTTACCTTTTACGGGGCAAATAATGTTTTGTTTAGTGCAATTTAGTTTCTACAATTTTCATTCTTAGTGTAATCAATCATCACCCAAACCAACTTTTACATTCTCATTCTAAATATGAAAATACCAAAAACAAATAAATAAGTTCTTCAAATGATTGGGTTAAGAAACAATCTTGAAAAGTTGTCCTGTGGGATTGATCCTTTCTATACTAACCTTAACCGAAAAGTTAAAAAAGGTTTAAACTCTAGGATTAACAATCTTAGTGATTGGTGTGCTAAGCGACGCATATCAGTGTAGAGGAGGCAAAAATAGGCACAAACTTCTGAATCGTGGTCTCACTGATACATACACCCTTTCCTGTCTAGCTTGTAATGATAGTCAGAAAAGAGTGATTTCTCAGTGGAAAATTGAAACAAACCACAAATCAGGGATGGATAGGGTGGATGGGTGCCTCGAGTGTTCTTACCGGTGTCAAAATAGGTCATGTGGTGTAGAATGTATCTTGACCACTTGACGCCGATATTCTCAAGAATGCAATACATTAGAACCATAGTGTTCTCTGCAATATCCATTTGATTTTTCTTCAGATGGATGTTGAAGTTGATAACTAAGGCCAATATATGCTTTCTAAGATTGAGGGAGGAAGAGGGTAGGGTGCTCTTCTTCTTGTATGGAACGTCAGTGTTACAACCCCAATTTTGGGTTCTTGTGGTGAGAAATGCAATTTCTCTTAATATAGATATATGAGCAAATAATGGTATGATTTGGTTTGAATGAATGAATTTCGTTTACAATAGCCTTGATAGTTGCTTTGTGGGCCTTATTGGCTATATGGCCCAATAACAAGAAAAAGAAAATAAAAGAGAAACAGAAATCTAGTAAATAAAATAATATATATTAAGAAAGGGAGAAGAGAAAAAGGTAGAAGCCTCTAGAAGGCTAGGTAATATCCTCCAATGATGGATTTCGTACCTTTGGGGTTCCTTGGGTTCCAAGGAGTCCAAGTTGCAAAGATAATGCAACAAGAAAGAGAAAAGATCAATTAAATATTGCTTTATTAAGAAGGAAATGTGAGATAACAATGAAATTACATGAAAAATGTGGATATATGGATAATGGATCCATCTTGGATAAGATTTTGTGTTCACTTGATTTCTAATGGGAAAAAGGAATCAAAACCAAGAAAATAAAAGATTAAGAAATAGGAAATACCAATGAAATTGGTTTTATTAAAGAGTAACTTTCTTATGAAGGAAATACCCTCTTCCTTTGGAATTTGGGTTTCAAATTTAATACAAGAGAAGATAATGCTAAGACAGAGTTTCCTTTAAAATTTGAGTGAAAAATATTAAACGAGGAGAGAAATATGAATTTACCAAATTTCCTTCAAATTAAATTAACTATTAACCTATTTCCCTATTTTATATGAAAAAGGAAATTGGGGAGCAATGACAACCATCAGATCTCAGCGTGGTCCAGGGGACCACAGATCCAACGATAGCTGTGCATCGTCTAACCTGAGTTAAAGAAGGAAAGGGAGAGGGGAAAGAAATCCTAATTTTTTGCATTTGATGCAATAACTCAAGGTGTAGACGAGTCCATCACCTTCAGGAGTTCTTTCTGAAGTTTCTCGACCTGACTTTTAGGTGTTTTTGTCGATGAGGGAAAAAGTCCCCAACCTACCAGACTCTCACAATTAACCCTATATATAGGGGAGGGCGCTCGAGGGTACCCGCACACCTAAAACCTACCCTCCCACCTTCAGAGAGTGACGACGAACCTTTTGGAAAGTTCAATTGAATAATCGACACTGACCTTCCCCCTCTGCAACCTATCGACCTCACTGGAGAGTCGGTGGCTTGTTGGCGGTGAAGGAACAAAGCATGCCACTAATTGAAGGCTCAAGCAGGTTCAGGAGGCTCGGACGGAGCTTCTAGACCAATCATCTTGATCACAGATGCACGAACGGTCAGAGTCAACCCCTGAGTTAACTCGGCTAGGCTGCTCACGAAGCCAGCCTGAGGTTGAAGAAGACAAGGGGTAAAAGACCCCTTTTCCCCCGCACTTGTGTTAGACAAGTAAGGGAATTATCACCCAATCCTTTAATTTCATCACAAGATAAGCACGCAGATCGTGGGCCGTTGGATCCCATGTGGTCCAGCGGCCCATAGATCAAGCGGCTGATTTGTTTTCTAAAAATAGCAAATAATTCAAGAAAATGATTTACTTTGCAAAAATCATAACTAATGCTAGGAAGCTCTGATGAATAAACTTTATATATGAAAATTTATCAAAAAAATATAAGGAACATGATAAAAATAGTTTGAGAACCTGATTTTCTTCCTAATTGAAAAAGTATGTGGAGTTGATGAAAAGTGCATTAAAATTAGGTTAGAAACCCTAATTGAGATTAATAGTTGAGTCTATGATGTTTAATTGGTTGAATTGAGTAATAGTAACCTATTGAATGATAAAGGTTGAGCCTGATATGGATGAATAATTTCATGTTTTAGGGTTTTTAAACCAAGTATGAATGATAATGCATCTAGAAACCCTAGTTTAGGGTAAAAGAGGAGAAGATCATATATAATTTAAAAATATGGAAATATGTTGTTAAATGATGATCCTAAGCCTGTTAAGAGAGATAGGATGAGAAACTTAGGGTTTAAAAGTAGTTTTGTCTAATTAGGGTTTGTGGTATTAAAAGTGAAGGTAAAACCCTAATTGCAAGTGAAACCCTAAAAAGGGGGTAGAAACCCTAAAAAGGAATAGGAATCCTAAGAAGCAAGTTGGTTTGGATAGATCTTGATAAAAGAAAATTGTATGTTTATTTCAGGATTCTTGTCCTTGCTTGCTTGTTTGGATTTCCCTACTTAGTTGATTCTATCTCAGAAATCAGCAGTACAGGTATGTGGTTACGCTTATGATTAAATCACTTTAGTTTCACGGTGATTCTCGGATGTTTTATCGATTGCCTGAATATAACTACTTGGATGACTTTTATATCATGCAACTATAAAGTGATTATGACTATCACTATAAATAAGTGCACATGACTAGCTCAGATCCTGGTCCTCCTTTGTGGCTTTGCTAATAATAAGGATGACCTAGTACATGGTTTATTTGTTAGGTAGGACCATCAGGTTATCATGAGTCAGTGATTGGGCTATCTATGGGTAGTGTCATGCGACTCTTTAGCATATTATGAGTTAGGGATTGGGCTACCTATGGGTAGTGCCATGCGAATCTTCAACTCTAGGTATTCATCTACCTGTTAGGTAGGATCATGGGGGTTAATTGGGATCTACCATATGAGAGGTAGTATCCAGGTCCACTGCAGGGACAGTGCAGAGGCTAGGGTATGTATGGATTGAGTAGTTATGTTTAAAGCGTAAAGTTTGTTTGTTAAATTATAATTGCTTTGTGATATGTTGTTAAAACTAAATGCATAATTTGTGTTTCCCCCACATACTAGTATAATTTGTTATACTGATCGACATTTTGTTTGTCGGTGATTTTGGTACAAAATTGAAAAAGACAAATAGTAAAGTGGTACATGGTGAATACATGAATTAAGGTACAAGGAGGATTAGTTATAATTGATTCTAGTTATAAATAGAAGTTTAGAAATCCAAGATTTTAAAAAAGGTATGCAAAGTTTTATTTTATTCCAACTTTTTAGTATGGTTTTGGTAGAATTTAGTAACTATTATTGATTATTTGTTGAACCATTGATTCAGAAAATTGGGATAACGGTTCTGACCTTTTGGTCTCCCTTAATTGGGGGTTACCGGGAGGCAGGGCCATTACATTTGGTATCAGAGCATTTGTTCCTCATTTAATCCTTAATAATTATTAAATTTTACAAACTCTGTAGAACCGAGGGAGGTATTAGAGGATTTTCCAAAGACTGAGGTGTCTAGAAAAGGATCACGGTCTGGGGGCTGGAAATATTTTCCTTCGCCCCACTGGTCGGTCATGAGGACTCTTGGATGTGGTGTGATTTCCTGGCCAAAGTCTGAGGTTTTGACTCGAAATAAGATACCTTTAGGACTCTCTCATCTATTTCTTCTCTTCTCAACCCTAATTCAATTAAGATTCTAAGGTTTCAGGTTTTTCTCTCTCTTCCCCACCCTCTTGAGGTCAGGGTAAGTACGATAAGGAATAAGGAATCCTCTACCAAATCAATGAAAAGCATGTAAATAAGATGTCATGGACATAAGTTTAATAGTTTATGTGTAAACTAAAAATTAGTTGGATGCTTTGGTTGCATGACATGTGTTGTCGTGCCCTCAGGAGAGACTTGAGGTTAGACCTTCTTGTCAGGAGGATGAGTAGAGAGGTAGCCTTGGAGACATAGGTCTCCAAGAAGAGGTAGAGACTTGGCACATCCTCTGAGGATGATGCTAACCCTAGCCCTAAGTGGTTGATACAGAGAGATGACATGATGAGATAGTTAACATGGTTGACCATATAGGTGGGTTGACATGCATGTTGGCTTTGAGTACCCATGAGAAGCATGAGCTTTGTGAGGTGTTTTGACCTAGTGCCTTTTTGGGCGACCCAACCTTGGAAGGGTTGTGTATGTTAGGGTGAAGGATAGCTCCTTCATCGAAGAGGTTAGTGATGATCATATAGAAACCCTTATGGGCTTATATGAGCATAAAAGAGCATGCATCTATGTAGGAGAGCACATCAGTAGTGCTGGCAGTAGGTTGAGACCTAGGCCAGAAGGACATGCTAGATAGCTTATGAGATATCATGTCAAGCTTTGGATAACCTTGATTGAACATAGGTTTGGATCATACGTTTCACCCATGTAGGTGTATGCCTGTGAGCTTGATCCACCTTTTTAGAGAGAGAACCTCCAGTGGTAAGGTTAGTTGTATGGTAAGCTCTAGAGAGAGAGAGTAAGACCTGAGAAAGAAGGTTGGAAGTTTAGACTCCGAGATCTAAGGAACCATGAGGAGTTGGGTATGTTTTAACCTAGAGTGGATGACCTAAGTGGATGGTGGTGGTTGCTCCTTGGAGGCTTGTGGTGTATTGGTTGCTTTTAGAGGAACCAAACTCTAGAAGAAGGACGCGGTTTCTGGTACCGATGTACAGATGTTATAGGTTCCTACCTTCTAGGTATAGGAAGGAGAGTTCCTTAGACCCTGATGAGGTATAGTATCAAGTTGTGAGGCCTCACACCTAGTTGGTTGTCCTAGTATAGGACTCTCAAGTGTTGCCCAGGTGGAAGAATAGTAAGTGCATGATATACCTTGTACCTATTTGGTTCGTGGTTGAAAAGCTGAGCATGCACTTGGACAACTCTTGCATAAGAAGTGAACCTAGGGTTCCTAGACCTAAGAGGGGAAGTAGTAGTACCTGGTGCACCTGATGCTCATGATGAGGTTTGAGTTCCTATAGATTCGAGCATGTCACCCCTCATGTTTAGAGGAAAAGGAAACCCCTTAGACTAAGTTACATGTTTGATGAACCCCTCACATATAGGTTGGTGATATATGCATGTCTAATATTGGTCCAATGTTGAGGAATGTGAAGAAGTATGACATACCAAGGAGACCTAACATGCTTTCGTAGGTGGTCTTCTTGTTGGCTACGTGCCTTAGTAGCTTGATAAGGCTAAACATGCTCATGTTGATGTAAACCCTAGACGTAGGGACGTTGGTGACCTTTGTTACTATCAAGAGATAGTTTTGTCCCATCATGGGGAAGGACCCTTCTGTAGGGTGAGTGTAACCTTTTGTTTAGGTTCAGGGAACCTAAAGAAGTCTCATAGGATCTTGAGGAGCTATGTGGGGAGTACATAGTATGAGAACAAACCTATAGACCCATAGATGACCATCTCTAAGGGCATGTGGATGTGTTTCCATGGAGGTAACTTGTATGGGGCCTGACCGAAGTAGGTAGGTCACCATGATCCCTATAAGAGGATGTAAGTCTGACCACATGTGCCCAGAGAGATGATGGAGTTTTGGGTTAGGTTTCAAGTTGGATATGTACCATGTTAGAATCCTAAGTCTATTCTAGGGTCAAGTAGGGATAAGACTGATGGGAGTAGGAGTTGCTTACTTCCCTAGTTGCACAAGACCATAGGGTCGGGAGGTAACAACTATCATTGTCCGAGGACCCTGGGTTAGGAGATTGATCACCTTCATGAACTCATAGGACCTAAAGGAAAAATGAGGAGGGCACTCTATGGTTGCATAAGGGAAGAGAGATGACCCCAAAAGTACCAACACCCTATAGACCTAGGGGAAATGACTAAGGATTGTGTGGTAAACCAAGTGTGTTTGGGACTAGTTTTCCATGGATGTAAACTTGGTATCGAGATGTTCATGATGTGGAGACATGTGTTACACTTTTCAACTTAGATTGGAACTGTATTGGAGATGTGGGATGCACGATCTCTACTCTTAGAACGGGAAGAACTCTGTGTTTGGACGGCCACCAAATGCTTATTTCCTCTCGTTATGGGGGTGAGAGATAGGGCAGTACACATGCCTTACACTATGGATAAAGATGATACAAGTTGAAACATTACTTTGATGTATGAGGATAAAGATAGTAGTATACCTTGGTGGAGAGTATGATGTATGGATAGGTTACAAACACCAAGAGAACTAAGGTAGTCATCTTATAAGGACATTCTTATCATGAGATATATGGAATTTATGAGTGATATAAGTTTGAGTTTGATGAGCTCAGAGTTTTCTTGACTCAGTTAGACTTAAATCCGAAACGAGGATGATGAGTGGTATATATGAAGGGTTATGTCTTCACCGTTACCTAGTGCATAAGGATATAAGGTGATAATGGATGCTCCTAGTTGAAACGTAGCTATCTTGTCTAACCTATAGAGAGGCTAGGAGAGGTGGTCAGGTAAACCCTAAGTTCGTGAGATATATAGGGCTACCCCTCTGATACAACCAGACTCATTGGTCGAGTTAGTGGTTGCTTGGTTTGCTAGCATAGAGCTTGATGAGATGGAAGGATGGTTGTAGAACCTCTGATGCACTTCTCTGGAAAAGAAGGTGATGGAACCCATGTATAGAGTGTTTTAGGGTTTTCTGAGGAACCAACCTTGAGGAATCATGACATGCAGGAGATCATGATTTTAAGTTCACCATACACCGTGGTACTATTAAGATAGTAAGTTGCAGTAGTACTTTGGATGCCTAAGATGAAGAAGTGTACAGAGTTGCATGTGTCTTGTTGCCATGCATGCTAGGAGGTGATGGACGAACACCAGTAACCCAGTGAATTGATATAGAGGATAAAGAGTCCTCGAGAGGGAATGGGAGTTGATCACCATGGACGTTGTAGTGAGTCTCCCACGGACAAAGGAAGTTCAAGATGCAATATGGGTTATGGTAGATCACCTTACCTAGATGACATAATCTAAGAGAAAGAGAGAGTACTGTCAAGGGACAGATCTGGTTGAACTACATATAAGAAAGAGAGATGGTTCAACTACACCATGATGTGAGTTCAAAGGTTCTTGAGTATAGCCTAAAGATTAACTTCCATGCAGTGGAAGTAGGTGCACAAAGAACTCGATGCTAGTACAACTTATCACCCCTAACTAATGGTTAGTATGATCTAGACTAGAGGGTCTGATTAGAGCGTGTGTGCTCATTCAGGGTGATACATGGAGACAGTTCTTTTCCTATGAAAGTTGTGATGATAGACACCATAGCCATTATCGGGATGCAAGAAGCTCTGTAAGGGAGGTCGTGTCAGTCATCGCTTCATGAAGATGATGTCGGTGGAAAGACCTTGAGAAGGATAGAGAGACCACAGTGTGTGCAGATGAGGTCACTTTGATCGTGCAATGGATGAGTGAGCCCCAGAGCGATATGAGTTGTGAGCTGATGTGAAGCAGACTGACATGCAGTTCACTGTGGGGGAATATGTGATATGAAAAGTTGACCCCTCTGAGCTATAGCTGAGAAAGCTGAGTCCCCGATACATAGGTCCATTTGAGATGGATTGGTGGAGATGCTTATGTTTAGCCTTACCCCTCAGGATAACATGATGTATGATGTGTTCCACGAGTCTGATATAGAGCACTATGTGAGATACCCAAGCCATGTGCTGAGCCATGAACCTATTAAGCTTCAAGAGAGGCTGAAATGCCCTGAGTCACCTACAAGGGTACAAGATACCAAGGTGAGAGAGAGCTCATATGTAAGAATATAAGATGATGAAGGTTCTTGGGAATTACCATGGAGAGGGTGAAGCCACATGGGAGCCATGATGGACATGAGAAAGTTTTATCCTGTTTGTTTGTATGCTTGGTGGAATTTTGAGGGAAAAATTCCTATAAGAGTGGAAGGATGTTACAACCCCAATTTTGGGTTCTTGTGGTGAGAAATGTAATTTCTCTTTATATATATATATATATATATATATGAGAAAATAATGGTATGATTTGGTTTGAATGAAAGAATTTCGTTTACAATTGCCTTGTTAGTTTCTTTGTGGGCCTTATTGGCTATTGGGCCCAATAATAAGACAAAGAAAATAAAAGAGAAAAAGAAATTCAGTTAATAAAATAATATATATTAAGAAAGGGAGAAGAGAAAAAGGTAGAAGCCTCTAGAAGGCTAGGTAATATCCTCCAATGATGGATTTCGTACCTTTGGGGTTCATTGGGTTCCAAGGAGTCCAAGTTGCAAAGATAATGTAACAAGAAAGAGAAAAGATCAATTAAATATTACTTTATTAAGAAGGAAATATGAGATAACAATGAAATTACATGAAAATATTAATATATGGATAATGGATCCATCTAGGATAAGATTTCATGTTCACATGATTCCTAATGGGAAAAAGGAATCAAAACCAAGAAAATAAAAGATTAATAAAGAGGAAATACCAATTAAATTGGTTTTATTAAAGAATAACTTTCTTATGAAGGAAATACCCTCTTGCTTTGGAATTTGGGTTTCAAATTTAATACACGAGAAGATAATGCCAATACAGAGTTTCCTTTAAAATTTGAGTGAAAATGTTAAATGAGGAGAGAGATATCAATTTACCAAGTTTCCTTCAAATTAAATTAACTATTACCCTATTTCCCTATTTTATATGAAAAAGGAAATCGGGGAGTGATGATAGCCATCAGATCCCTGCGTGGTCTAGGGGACCACAGATCCAACAATGGCTGTGCATCATCTAGCTCGAGTTGCAGAAGGAAAGGGATAGGGGAAAGAAATCCTAATTTCTCACGTTTGATGTAATAACCCTAGGTGTAGACAAGTCCATCACCTTCAGGAGTTCTTTCTGAAGTTTCTTGACCTGACTTTTAGGTGTTTTCATCGACGAGGGAAAAAGTCCCCAACTTGTCGGACTCTCATAGTTAACCCTATATATAGTGTAGGGCACTCAAGGGTACCCGCACACCTAAAACCTACCCTCACACCTTTAGAGAGCGACAACAAACCTTTTTGCTAGTTCAATTGAATAATCGACCTTGACCTTCCCCCTCTGTGACCTATCGACCTCTCCAGAGAGTCGGCGACTTGTTGGCAGTGAAGGAACGAAGCCCGCCACCAATTGAAGGCTCAGGCAGGTTCGGGAGGCTCGGACAGAGCTTCCAGACCAATCATCTTGATCGCAAATGCATGAACGGCCAGAGTCAACCCCTAAGTTGACTTGGCTAGGCTACTCGTGAAGCCAACCTGAGGTTGAAGAAGACAAGGGGTAAAAGACCCCTTTGCCCTCACGCTTGTGTTAGCCAGGTAAGGGCATTTCACCCAATCCTTTAATTTCATCGCAAGATAAGCACGCAAATCGTGGGCCATTGGATCCCGCGTGGTCCAGTGGACCACGGATCAAGCGGCTGATGTTTTTTCTAAAAATAGCAAATAATTCAAGAAAATGATTTACTTTGCAAAAATCATAACTAATGCTAGGAATCTCTGATGCATAAACTTTATATATGAAAATTTATCATAAAAATACGAGGAACACGATAAAAATAGATTGAAAACCTAGTTTCCTTCCTAATTGCAAAAGTATGTAGAGTTGATGAAAAGTGCATTAAAATTAGGTTAGAAACACTAATTGAGATTAATGGTTGAGTCTGTGATGCTTAATTAGTTAAATTGAGTAATAGTAACCTATTGAATGATAAGATAGACTTGAACCTGATCTGGATGAATAATTTCATGTTTTAGGGTTTTTAAACCAAGTATGAATGATAATGCATCTAGAAACCCTAATTTAGGGTAAAAGAGGAGAAGATCATATCTAATTCGAAAATATGGAAATATGTTGTTAAATGATGATCCTAAGCCTATTAGGAGAGATAGGATGAGAAACTTAGGGTATATAAGTAGTTTTGTCTAATTAGGGTTTGTGGTATTAAAAGTGAAGGTAAAACCCTAATTGCAAGTGAAACCCTAAAAAGGGGGTAGAAACCCTAAAAAGGAATAGGAATCCTAAGAAGCAAGTTGGTTTGGATAGATCTTGATAAAAGGAAATTGTATGTATATTTCAAGATTCTTGTACTTGCTTGCTTGATTGGATTTTCCTACTTGGTTGATTCTATCTCAGAAATCAGCAGTACATGTATGTGGTTACGCTTATGATTAAATCACTTTAGTTTCACGGTGATTCCCATATGTTTTATCGGTTGCCTGAATATAACTGCTTGGATGACTTTTATTTCATGCAACTATAAAGTGACTACGACTAACACTATAAATAAGTGCACATGACTAGCTCAGATCCTGGTCCTCCTCTATGGCTCTGCTAATAATAAGGATGACCTAGTACATGGTTTACCTGTTAGGTAGGACCATCAGGTTATCACGAGTCAGTGATTGGGCTATCTATGGGTAGTACTGTAAGGAGTGGGATCCCATAGGGATCCACTCCCTACTAAAAATAAAGAGGGCAACATCCACCAACAAATTTTTTTCTCAAATAGGGATGAAACCAAATTTATGTAACATGATTGTATCATAACTCAAAGTAGCAGCGGAATTGAAAGATATATCTAACCATTAAAGGCAACTTATCATACTAACTTTCACCACACAGGGTGACATAAAAGAAAACTAATAACATATGTAGATCTAGATGAGGATCACCTAACAACTTCAAGCAAGGTCTCCCAAGAAGTCAGCTATCCTCAGTGTGGTTTAGGTCCTCCTAAAACTCCTTCTGCTTGTCCAACATGTGGGGTTGGAAGCGTACCCCACAAAAGGAAAAGAAAAGAGGATATCAACAAAATGCTGGTATGAGCATGCTAAAAAGAAATGGAGCATTGTATTTTAAGAAAAAGGTACAACAAGTAGAGAAGGCTTCCCATGCAAAAAGATAAGGACTACCCAATCAGGCATAAAAGGAAAGATGATAAAAGGAATACTTGCCATTAAAAAAACAATTAATAAAAGTGGTGCCATAAAAGCACTCATAAAGATTATAGGGCACAAAACCCCTAACAACCTGCATGTAGGTGAGATAAACATAGCACTAGAACAACATAAACAACTATTGGCAGCCAACCCTCATAAAGTTGAAACATGATAGAGAGTGACACATAACCAAACTCGCAATATATTTAAAAGTTTGGGCCAACCCCCATAAAGATGAAACCTGGGTATGGGACACATAACCACCATCCCAAAATAAACAATAAGGGTACATATCCCAAAACCAATGCAAATTATATTACTCTAGGGCTACTGAGTCACACAACATGCTTAATAGGGAGCCAAGTAAAAAGGTATAGTCGGATTTACAATTTAATCACCACATAAGTGATCATCAGAAACAACCACCTCAAAGTGGGCATATAGCAACAAATTGAGTTCCATAATGAACAAGGAATAATAAAGATTATAAAAGAAAGTCGTGAAGATATTTTGATCACAAGATCAACAACAAGTAGGGTACTTCACATGAAGCATAATTTTCAAAGGAAAAGATATGGTTTTTAGGTTATTGTCCATAGGACCAAGAGAAATACAATTTAGGTTTATGCTCAATAAAGAAAAATAGGAGATGCTAACATACCTCTCACAGAGTCTAAAACACTTTCCAAAATCCTAAGCAAGATTAGAGTCCACTTGTCCTATTATAATAACCATATACATGTATTAGCATTATATGCATTCATTAAGAACTCAAAACCCTAAAGTTGTCGAATATTTCTACAAACCACCAATTTAGGTCTTGAAAACATCACCATCATCTTAGTTAGGATTTTCTTATCAAAATAACATATAATATTAAGTATTTTGAAGATATGGACTTTTAGGGTTATTCTTAGTGATTTTTAGTTAATTAAATCATCCTCAAAAATACTTTTTTGAAAAACTCAAAACTAGTCATATAATTTATTTTTATAAGATAGATCGTACTTTTATGAGTTTAGAAAATATTTTACTTTTAATTTTGGCCCAAGGGTTTACTAGTTATGAATTATATAAATTAATAACTTTATTAATTAGATTCATTAAAATCACTCATCATAAAACATCTGATCATGAGATAAAACTCATACCATAAGAAAGCTTACATTTTTCTCATTTTATTGACTATTTATTCATATTTTTCTGATTAAGAATTAATTAGTTATGCATTTTGTAAAACCAACCAATAAGAAAATAAGTAAAAGCCAAGTCATCAATCAAGGGCCGAGAGAGAGAGAGAGATTGGGCCCAACTGAGTTGGACCAATTGGGTGAGGCCAAGTATGTAGTCAAAGATGCAGTTGACTCGTCCCAAAAACAAAGAAAATTGAGTAACATGACTATTTTGCCCCTGAGCTAGAAATCAAAGAAATCAACGACAGGTGGGCAAGACAGGGAATGCACATCGAGGCTTCTTCCCCCCATCCTTCTCTTGCGCCATGGCACTGAGCACCTCAGGGCAAAGAATCGCGAGGCGCAAAATCTTGCAAAACATCCAAGGAGCAATTCCACTAGAATCGCCCGGCGACAAGGAAGCTACCAAGCCTGAAATAGCCTCACTGCTCGACCATTATCCCTGAATCTGAGTCTCACCATGGCATGAACTCAGTTCTGCCCAAGGACCGAGCTCACCGCAAAATAAGACCGAAAACATAAGCATCGAAGCGCTACAAAGACACATGCATGCAAAGGAACAAAACCCATCTGCTACGGATGAGCACCTATCACAGGCGTCGCCAGAAAAATAGAGGTATCACCGATCTACAGGGTAGAGCAACTCAGTCGAATCCACACAAAAATGACAATCGAAAAAGAAAGCTATGGGTGCCAGGATGCTTACTGAGTAACCAATTGGACCGAAGAAGGTGAGGAAGGCAGGAATGATGGTGAGGTCGCCGGAGAAGAAGGTCGAGTAGGCCCGGCTACTCTAGGCGTTGTCGGGTTCAATTGAGGGCAGAGGAGAAGATAAGGAAGGTTGAGGGTTGTTCCGGAGCAGTTTCACGAGGAAGAGGAGCAAGAAGAGGGCTTCTTCAAAAAATGATGAATAGAGGAGAATTAGGCATTTTATTTATATAGGGGTTTAAGTTTCGAGTAAGGGATCATCGTGGGCGGAATCCACTCATGAATTCATTGCAAAAGAAATCACGAAGAAAGGTTTGGAAACAAGTGAGAAATTCAAAAGAAATCGGGTTAGAAAACCCACAGTCACTGTTCACCACGAACAGGACTCCTACGCAAGGTAGGAGACAAAATCCCCACCGCTAAGTCTTGATCAGACGGCTCACAGTGCACACACATAAATAACTTGCCAAATTGAATTAGGAATAAAGTGTGACATATATTATTTAAATGTTTTCTCTCTCCTCCTTTGAAGATTCAAACGAATCCCAAATCAGATAAAATTTTGCAGAGAGGCTAATATTGACATGTAGAATCCGAATATAAAATTACATTTGCCTTTTGACAACTTTTATTGTGTCAAATAAATTAATTACTATTTTCTCTTTCCTCCTTCATTAATGACATTAGGATTATCCAAAAATTATAAAACTTGACCCATGAGTCATATTTAATATGTTGATTATGAATTTACCATCAATTTTAGATGTTGGAATTATTTTTATAATTATTTAATATTTTGAAGGTTCTACACACTTTCTCTCTCCTAATTTTACCTTTTAATCAAACTTTCTCCAAATTGAGTGAAAATTCACCCAAAGGCATATTTTATTATGTAGACTATGAATCTAAAATTGTTTTCCACTTTTGGAATCATTAATCATTTTATTTAATATTTGTACGGTAAAACACCCTTTTCTTTTCTAAATAGAATATATATATTGTTATTATTAATCTAAATCAGTAAAACTTGGCCTCCAAGCCAAGGCATATCCCCAGAAAACGAATTTAAGGTTATTATTATTCAAGAAATTTTCCTTTTAACACATTATATATTATTTCTATTATTTCTCCCATTAATAATCTAATATCTCATTATTCATGTTTCAAGCATTATCTTTGATTTCCTTTTTCTCTTCCTTACACCCTAAGGCATAGGAAGGATCTAGAACTAATATATACCATCATTATCCCATATAGAATTATTTATTTCGTATTTGTGGAATTATAACCCATTATCCTCAATTATGAACACTTTGCCTTTTATTCACAGATCCTATATTCCTTTTATTGTTTTTATGATTAATTTGAAGGTATTGGGTAATATTAATTTAAATTCTACGTTTTAATGTGACTTATTATTATATTCATGGTTACCAAAGAGCATATCTTAATCCTAGTTTGGCTAAACCTCCAAATACTAAAGGTTCTAAGCTATTAACCCTGGATTAAGATTAATTCATAGGCTTCAGTATGTTACAAGTGCCATGCAGCTCTTGAGCATATTATGAGTTAGGGATTGGGCTACCTATGGGTAGTGCCATGTGACTCTTCAACCCTAGGTATTGATCTACCTGTTAGGTAGGATGATGGGGGTTAATTGGGATCTACCATATGAGAGGTAGTATCCAGGTCCACTACAGGGACAACGTACAGGCTAGGTATGTATGGATTGAGTAGTTATGTTTAAAGCGTAAAGTTTGTTTGTTAAATTATAATTGCTTTGCGATATGTTGTTAAAACTAAATGCATAATTTGTGTTTCCCCCACATACTTTATAATTCGTTATACTGACCGATATTTTGTTTGTCGGTGATTTAGGTACAAAATTGAAAAAGACAAATAGTAAAGTGCTACATGGTGAATACAAGAATTAAGGTGCAAGGAGGATTAGTTAGAATAGATTCTAGTTATAGATAGAAGTTTAGAAATCCAAGATTTTAAAAAAGGTAAGCAAAGTTTTATTTTATTCCAACTTTTCAGTATAGTTTTGGTAGAATTTAGTTACTATTATTGATTATTTGTCGAACCATTGATCCGGAAAATTGGGATAACGGCTCTGACCTTTTGGTCTCCCTTAATTGGGGGTTACCGGGAGGCAGGGTCGTTACAGTCAGGTTTCTTCAAGTAGAGATGGATTTTGGGAAGGGTGATCTCATTCTGCTCGTAGAAACCTTTAGGATCCAAGAGGTCAAAATACTCATCGTAATCCTTGCGCTAGGTATCATTTTTATCATCTCTAGAAAAGAAGACATTTAGAATATCCTCAAAGATTTGAAACGTCTTACCGACAATCATAGATGTTAAGATCACTTGAGTATTTGATGGGAGTACAAGGGGCGCAATTCCAACAAAAGTTAGTGTAGAATTTGTGAACTACCTTTGTGATTGTCATAGAATTATGAAAGCAGTCACGTTTGACAACCAGGGCAGAGAGGTGATGAGCGGCTAACAACCTCGCCACTTTGTCTATAATGTCATGGCCCCTAAGACTAGGCTCAAACAAAGCTCTAAATGAAAGAGGACTCCTAGGAAAAAGATCCTTATACCTATTTACAGCTTCTATTGAGACAAAGGAGGTGTCGTCAAAGGGAATCAAGCGGGAAGATGAAGAAAAGGAGGGTGCATTGCTAGGGGTAGGTCTCTTTCTCCTATGAGAAGCCATGGATGCGAAAGAAAAGAGAAGAGATCAAACACACAAAGCAAGCCACATAAACGGATTACCAACCAAGGTAGATAAAAGGGGAAGATATAGGGCAGCCTATCTAGGTCGAGAAAGGGCTAGGATCAGGAAGGTTAGGGCTGGGGATGAGAGCTAAGGGCTAGTAGACAGGGAATCAGTTGGCTATTCTCTAGTTGAGAGGGAGAATAGTCGGCCAAACCAAAACTTAAGTTGGCTTCAACCCGCTGATTGGTCGAGTTCGAAGAGTGGGAAACTCGACCGATTGGTCCATTTCAGAACATCTCTCAGCCACAGATCGGTCGAGTTTGTCCTGGGGGAAACTCGACCGATGGTCAACCTGACCTAAAACCATCAAACTCAATTTCTAGCCTTTTGAATGCTAATTAAATTTATTCTTTGAGTCCATTATGAATATTGAATATACTTAGGCACATATCACTCATCATTGGGTACTATTTAGCGATAAAACAAGCGTTTGCAAAAAATACCCAAAAATAAGAGAAAACAAGGCAAATATGAACATGAAAAAGCAATTTTAGGCATATAAGAATTCAAAGATGACCAAGATAGATGCAAAACATATAGGATAAAAGCAACTAGCTAGAAGGCATATCAGATTCATCCAAAGCAGTTATAATCAATTTTGATTTAATAAAGTTAGATTGCTCTCTAGCTAGAGGTTTAGTGAAAATGTCCGCCAACTGATTTTCCGTGTCCACATGCATGATATAAATATCATTTTTGGCAATGTGATCATGAAGAAAGTGATGGAGAACCTCTATATGTTTAGTTCTACTATGCAATATAGGATTATAAGACAGATTAATTGCACTAGTATTATCACAAAAGATAGGAGAATCATCAAAATGTATGTTAAAGTCTTGGAGCATTTGCTTCATCCATAGGACCTGGGCACAACAACTCCCGACTGCAATGTACTCAGCCTCAATGGTTGATAATGCCACAGTGCTCTATTTCTTGGGAAACCAAGATACCAAGCATGGCCCTAGGAGGAAACAAGTGCCACTTGTGCACTTTCTATCAATCAAGCAACCTGCATAATCAACATCACTATAAGTTGTAAGAGTAAAGTCCCTTGACTTGGGATACCATAGTCCAAAGTTTTGAGTTTTGGCTAGGTAGCTTAAAATCTTCTAGACAACTATAAGATGAGATTTCTTAGGATTTAATTGAAAGTGAGCACACAATCCAACACTAAACATAATGTCAGGTCTAGAGGCAGTTATATAAAGTAAACTTCCAATCATACCTCTTTAGATCTTCTCATCTAACTTCTCACCTTCTTCATCACTATCAAGTTTTGCAGTGTTGGATATGGGTGTATCCGTCGACTTCATATTCTCCATTCCAAAGTGTTTGAGTAGTTCATTGGTGTACTTGTCTTGGTTGATGAAGTTTCCATCTTTAGTTTTCTTGATTTGGAAGCCGAGGAAGAAAGTAAGCTCACCCATCATGCTCATCTCAAACTCACTTTGCATAAGAGAACTAAACTCCTTGCAAAGATCAAGATCAGTTATGTCAAATATGATATCATCAACATAAATTTGAATTATAAGAAAATTTCTAGAAATGTGTTTTTGAAATAAGGTAGAATCAACTTTGCCCATGACATAGCCATTATCTAACAAAAAGTTCTTTAATTTCTCATACCAAGCTTGAGGTTCTTGTTTGAGTCCATAGAGAGCTTTTTGTAACAAGTAAACATGGTTAGGTAGCTTGTCATTTTCAAAGCCCAGAGGTTGAGCAAAAAATACTTCCTCCTCGATTGTACCATTTAAAATGCACTTTTAACATCCATTTGATATAGCAAGAATTTTTTCTAACTAGCAAAAGCAAGTAGCATTATAATAAATTTAAGTCTTGCAATAGGAGCATAAGTTTCATAAAAATCAATACCTTCTTATTGATTGTAACCTTGAGCTACTAACCTTGCTTTGTTTCTTACCACCTTACCATTTTCATCATGCTTGTTGCAATAGACCCATTTAGTGCCAATGATTTTTCTATTACTTGGTCATGGCACTAGGGTCCACACTCGGTTCTTTTCAAACTACTCTAGTTCCTCCTACATGGCTAGGATCCACTCATCATCTTCAAGAGCTTCTTTGACATTCTTTGTCTCTAATTGTGAGATGAAGGCACTATCTTCTTGTTCTTTGTTGTAGGCAACTTGTGTCTTCACTCTCTCTAATGGGTTTCCAATGATTAGCTCTTTGGGATGATTCTTTTTGAAGTGAGGATTGGGATCCTTCTTCTCTTCATCTTCTGCTTCAACCACTTGCTTACCTTTGTTGTCGATGTTGAGGTTTTTTAATATAGGAATTAAGTCATCTACAACATCATTATCAACAATATTCCTTCCAATGGCAGGGTTAGATTCAATACATTTGACATTAATAGATTCTTCAATTTTAGACAATTCAATATTGAAAACTCTATAAGCCCTGCTTGTAGTGCTATAGCCTAGGAAGAAAGCCTTGTATGATTGCAGATCAAAATTTTAGAGAGAATCCTTCGTGTTCAAAACAAAACAAGGACATCTAAAAATGTGAAAGAAGTTGATGTATGGCTTTCTACCACACCATAACTCATATGGGGTTTTCTTCAATGATGGATGCGTGAAAAGTCAGTTTTGCACAAAGCATGAGGTGCTAACGACTTCATCCCAAAACTTCTTTGGAGTGTCATACTTTAGAAGCATGGTACTAACCATCTCCTGTAGCTACCTATTATTTCTCTCTACTATCCCATTTTGTTGAGGTGTACGAGGAGAAGAGAAGTTGTGCGAGTAACTAGATTTTCACAAAAATGCTCAAAAAGATCATTCTCAAACTCTCCCCCATGATCACTATGGATAGAAACAATCCGATAAGAAGTTTATTTTTCAACTCATTTACAAAAGCTCGAGAAAACATATAGAGTATCACTTTTGAAACGAGAAATAATGTCCAAGTATAGTGAGAGAAATCATTGACAATCACAAGACAATACTTGGAACTACAAAGCGTTTGAGTTCTCATAGGTCTGAATAGATCGATATGAAGAAGCTCAAGAGATCTTTTGGTACTTAGTACTCCTTTGGATTTGAAGGAGGACTTGGTTTGCTTTCCCTATGTACAAGGTTGGAATTCCTCATCCTTTTCGAAATCCAATTTAGGAAGTCCCCTAACCAATTCCTTTTTGCTCAATTTCTTCACTTGATGCATATTCACATGACCCAACCAATGATGCCAAAAAGAGATATCATTTTTACCCACAACCAAGCATCTGTGAAGTATGGGCTTTAGAGCATCAATCACAATAACATATAGATTACCATTTCTAGTTCCCTTATATATACCATTGTAAATGAGGGAATCTAGAAGCAAATATTCTAAAGAAGTAAAAAGAACAAGATATCTATTATCACAAAGTTGGCTTACACTAATCAAGTTGTGATGTAGACCATCAACAAGAAAAACATTTTTAATGCATAGCTCATTGCCTACATCACCCTCATCTATTACCTTACCCTTTTTTTTGTCCTCAAAGGTCACCGATCCTCCTTTCTTTTTCATGCATTTGTTGAAATGGCGGATTTCACCTGTCATATGCTTTGAGCAGCCACTATCAACAATCCACCTTCTTTTGACCTGCATGAAAGAACGATGTCAGTGCCCAACTCAAACTTTGAGATCTAGGGTTAGCTTAGGGACCCATTTCATCTTTGGGTTGGTCTCCTTTAGCTTGTAAGGACAATAAGTAGAGTAATGATCATCACATTTACAATGAACACATACCATTGGGTTCTTAGAGCCAGAAGTCTCTCTATGAAAGAAAGGAGGTTCCACACTCTTCTTCTTACACTTACTCATGTTCCTATTCTTACCTTTAGGAGTAGTCCCATCATATCCTAAACCACTAGTACCAATCTATTTGGTAGAGTGTTCTAGGACAACATTAAGGGATTTCTTTCCCGTAAGAAACTTGTGCAAAGACGCTCTCAACTTTTCATTATCATCACTAAGACTAATGACAATAGAAGATAGTCTAGAAAGATCATCTCTAGCATGCAATAGGTAGGCCTCTAAACAGAGGGATTTAGTATGAAAAGGATCACGTTCTAGAGTAGTGCTAGCTACCTCATTACTTGGCAAGACAGGTTTAGAAGATAGATCATTAACTTGAGCAAGAAACTTAGCATTTTCAGATTTAAGCAAAAGAATTTCTCATTGATAAGCATAAACTTCATTTCTCCTAGCATCATCAATGAATTTAAGTTCTACATTTTTAGATTTAAGAACATCAATCTCATGTAGGCACTATTGGTTCTCTTCCTTAAGATTAGCAATGTTCTTAAGGTAGACACCATTCTCAACTTCAACTCCATTGTATTGGAGCTCAAGATCAAGAAAATGCCCTTGCAAGGAATTAATACTATCAAGATGAAACTTTTCATTTTGATCAAGAATTTCAATTTTAGCATATAGATCATCTATAATCTTTCCTAGCCTTTTCTTCTTAGATTTGCATTTAGTAAAAGACAAAAAACTAGCATTAAGCATATCAATAAGAGTTTCTTTAGACAACTCATGCAAGTTGACTTCACTTACCTCACTTACCTCACTTACCTCACCTACATCATCACTTGTGGAGGCCATGAGAGCAAAGTGGCATTCTCAATCTTCGGATCTAGAAGAACTTGAGGAAGACTCCTCCCAAGCTGCATGATCCACATCTTTACTTCTTCTTTCTTTCACCTTTCTCTTAAATTTGCCTTCTTTCTTGTACTCCTTGTCTTTCTTGTGGCTGCTCTTATGGTGGCTCTTCTTGGCCTTGGGACAGTCACTGTTGTAATGGCCTTTTTGTCCACATTCATAGCATCTACGAGTGGATGAAGAAGACTTCCCTCTGAAGTGTTTTCCCTTGGAGTAGTTTTCTTCATGCTCACTTGGGCCTTCATCTTCACTTGAGAAAGGAGTAGGGGATTTGAGTGCAAGTTGTTGCTGCCGAACTATCTCTTCAATTTGAGCTTTGAAGGTTGTGTCCTTGATCTTCTTGGGCTCTCTCTCTTCTCTCTTTTCTTCTTCCTCTTTCTTGTCAAGCCTTGGCTCAAGAGCTTGAAGGTTTCCAACCAGATCCTCGGTTGACAATTCACTAAGCTTGTACACTTCTTCAATGGAGGTCACCTTGGGCTCCCATCTCTTTGGAAGAGATCTCAAGATCTTGGAGTTGATTGTGCCTTTGTCCATCACACTACCAAGGGCTGCCAATCCATTGATGATGACATTGAGCCTAGTGTACATGTCTACCACTCTTTCATTCTTTTCCATCTTGAAGTTCTCATGTAGACCACCAAGCATGTAGATATTTGCTTCGTTCACTTGTTCCATTCCTTAATAGGTGACACAAAGCTTATTCCAAATTTCATGTGTGGTGTCCCATGAGGAGATCCGATTGAACTCAGATGGGGTGAGGGCTACATAGATGATGCTCACGACTTTGGCATTGAGTTGAGCTTGCTTCATTTGGGTTTCCGTCCATGTGGAGATTTCCCCCTTTGGATCTTCATACTTGAGGTGCACCACCTTCTACATCTCGTAGCTTACACCTTGGAGGTAGAACTGCATTCTTCTCTTCCAATAGAGGAAGTTGGTCCCGTCGAAGACTGGAGGTCGCATGGAGAAGCTTCCTTCCAAGTTGAGGGATCCAAGTGCTAAATTGCCCTTCTCCTACTTGTTGAAGTAGCTTGGAGAAGACCTTCTCTGATACCACTTGTTAGATCAAGGGCTCTAGAGGGGGGGTGAATAGATCTTCACCAATCTCACAAAATGGATTAGACCACCAAATTATATTAAGTGCAGAAACTTAAACATACAACCAATTTTAGGTCTTAACTAACAAGCATAGCAAGGATGAGAGACAAGGAAGAAACATACACTTGGACAAAGTGGTTTAGAGTGGATCCATGTCCTAACTAGGAGCAATGTCAGTCCACTACCTAGAGGTGGTTAATCTCTAGGATTTGCAATCTTAGTACTCTAATATTCCATCATAAGATTACAAGACAGAACCACGTTCATCCAAGGGATTAGTACCTCAAGCAAGGATCTTCAACCTACTAAAGGAGCTTACCCACTTAAGTAAGGAGTCTTCAACCTTCTTCAAGGACTTACCCACTCCACTTTCAAGTCATTACCTTCCAGGGATTACCTATCCTTCTTGAATGTCTGCCTTTCCTATCTCCTTCACTCAGAGATCTAGAACACCATGCTTTCTTCAACCTTGAAGAATAGCAACTCCTTCTCCTTCACTCGGAGAAGATATTCAAGCCTTTTCTTCAATAAGGAAAGGGGGTAGGAAGATGGAGGTGGAGAGCTTTACATCAATACATGGAGTAGCTCTCATACAAGGGATCCTAACTCACTCATATTTTTGGATTTGAGTTGAAACTAGAGAGAGAAAGGGGCTCAAAGGGTTGGAACACTCTGAACTAAGCTTGGATCAAGCATATAGTGAATGAGCAACCTTGGAATGAACTCCAAGAGGTCCTATTTATAGCTGGGGGTGCCCCTTTGAGTTGGGGGACACTTAGGGCCCAAATATAGCTATTTTTGCCCAAGGCAACAGATCTATTTTCGATCAAATAATCCACCAATGGTTATAATCACTTTTTCTACAACTTTCATACAATGCAATCGGTTGAGGTTCAATAAAGGTAACTCGACCGATTGGAAAAAAGACAAACCCAAAATTCAAACCATTAGTCGAGTTTGTCCTGGGGAAAATCGACCAACCAATGAATTGTGAATTGGCCAGTTACCCAATCGATTGAGTTCTACGTATGCACAACTCAACTGAATCACTCTCCAGAAAATGGATCTAGTGGATCGGTTGAGATTCCAACTCGACCAATCAACATCCTGTGATCAATTTTTGAACGTGCTAAAATAGTGATTAAAACTTGGTATTAAATGTCCCAATAATTTTTATCATCTTTGTTACAAGTCAATTCATCAATACACGTGATTACAAAAATCTTCTAAGGTCGTTTACATGGATTTCCTAATTAGCACACTTGTATATCTTTTGACCTGTACTTCGACAATCTAGGGCTTATGAATTTTGATCCTTTTCATGTACCTAACACATGAAATCAATCTTGAATACACATATTAGATATATATGAATGGAATGGTTAAGTCATTATCAAAATATTGACAATGTATAACCTCTAGGTCAACACTAATAATTCTGATAATCTTCCATTCAAGTCTTTTTTCTTCCGTAATTAGTTAATAAGTTAATTCATTTTGTAAGTGATAATAAGTTAATTCATTCCACCACTAATATATTGGAAATCACTCGTGTAAAGTAATTATCCTAATTCAGCACAGTGTACGATGTACAATACATGATGTACAATATTAGACATATAGTAAGAGACATACAACAATAACATAATTTGTCAAAATTGTATAGAAGAAGTACATTACTAACAGACACATTGTACAAGAAGTACAACACTAACCACATACTATACATCCATAAACCACATATAGTACCTCAAGAAAATAATGTACAAAAAATGTCGATAGCTACATACAACACCTACATAAACTAATTCACATTTTACTAACAGACATAAACATGTTACTAACCTATTTTTTGGGTACATTACATACACACATTGAAGTACCTTAGATGTTTCACATATTTTATTTACACATCAATGCATGAGGTACAATACATGATGTATAGTACTGGACGTACAACAATTATATCATTTGTCAAAATTGTTTAGAAGAAGTACATTACTAATAGACACATTGTACAAGAAGTACAATACTGACCACATACAATACCTCCATAAACCACATACAATGCCTCAGAAAGTCATGTATGAAAGAATGTCAGTAATTAGATGCAGTACCTACATGAACTTCACATTTGACTAAAAGACATACATATACACCGCCCATCGCTCCTACCAATGGAATGGTCCTATGAAGTGCTCAAATCATGACGACGTAGGCGGTTTTCCAGATGTTGATATCCCAGATTACCTGCTTAGACATTCATGTACTGGAAGACATTCTAGATAATATTTTACCAATAACAGATATCATATACCATAACAAGGGGAGATCACTAAGTAGGTAACATTTCAAAGGGATATTCTTAAAAAGAGCACGGGTGCACAAAAACATATTCAAGGTCTTTGCACAACACTTCTGGAAGAATTCCTTCACCGTGATAAGGAACAACCAATGTTTAATGGAACAACCCATCTGGCAAGGAAGCTGTATGAAGAGAACTATAACTTAGAATTTGTGAAAGAACATCAAAATGTGGTCACAAGGGCAACAACCAAATTTGTCACCTTGCCCATCAAGACATTTGAGCATTGGGTGTTAATTGTCAAAAATATATACGAACACCATACAACTATTTGCAATTGTTGTGTTGCCAAACTGACCAACAAATCCCTATTTTATAAAAATAAAGAGGCACAATACATCTTGAAGGAACCTCTTCATCTTCAATGGGTTATAAAGGGAGAAGGAACCCGCCACAAGCTGACCTGGAAGAATTTCTCAATCATTACCAAAGTCCCTCAAGAACAATAGGGATTAGGTGATTGTGCCTTTATAGTGCTCAAAATGATGGAGGCAATAAATAAAGGAATTCCACTAGAGGACCTTTTTCTTGAAGACTTGCATGGGATACATGGTACTTATGCAATGGAAGTCATATATGACCGCCACTTTTGCAATGACCCGACAATGCCTTCTGATGTCGTGCCATGTCGACTACATATAAAAATCCCTCTACTAGAGAAGAAATCTTAGAGAGAGAAACAAAAAACATTTTGTCTCAACCCATCTGAACCAACTCAAGCACCCACATGGAAGGTAGGGTGGTCACCCCCTAAGCAACATAATGGTGGAAAACAAGGTGTGCCATTAGACCCTCACAAAAAGACAGCTTTTGAAGATCCAATGTCCCCACCTAAGAAGGAAAACAAACAAGCAACAACTACAGATCAAATAGAAGAAGGACAAATTGATGATGAAAAGCCACAGGAAGTAAGGACAGATGGACCAGCTGGAATCATAGGACTAGTATTCCAAAATTTTGATATATGGGCATGAGAAGATCTATCCTGGGATTTTCTCCTACTCATAATGGATAGGATACAAGAGGACAATAGTGGAGGGACATTATCTTCAAAAGGGATGGAATATGTGTACTAAAAGATGATCTCCAAGACACTTCGAAGATATGAGGATATCTATCTATAAGTTTGATGGCTGCATACCAAAAACTTCTAGGAGATAATATGCCAAATGTACATATGGCCTATTATCTACTCGTAGAGGACATATTACATAACAAGATGTTCGGAGAGAAGGAATGCCAAAAACTTCTCCTGTCGAATTCTGTCCCTAAACTTATATTCTTGCCCATCCTCATTGACAACAATTGGACACTATTGGTGATCAACACCAAAGCAAAGACTATGATCTTATATAATAAATCTGATTCAGCCTTCACATTGAACAAATATACGTACATGGCTACACCAAGGAAATAAATTGTATAAAAATGGGTAACGTGCACAAAAGCAATAGTTGACATGATCTACAAGTTCAACATGGGGTACAAGTATGTCAAGAATAAAGACTTCAAGAAGATGCAGTTCTTTCATAGAAACCCCCAACAAATTACTCAATCAAATGACTACAACTTTTATTGTTTGGAGTGGATGACCACCATAACTTTAAAGAATGCAAAGTCGAAATCTTGCAACATGAATCCTATCACCCACTTAGAAGAGGATATGCCAACATGTTTGTGCAATCCAAATGGACAATCCACGAACAACCTCAACTCGAATAACTCAGCCTATTTAATTCCACTCTCTTTCTTTGACACTCTGAGACAAAGTGCATGATAAGTTTGGGGGATCTATAAACGGGCATGAGAGGTATTTAGCTCTAGCTTCCTTCATTCAAGTTTCAATGTCTCTATTTTAATTACTATTCAGCTCACTCAATTTTGATAAAAATCAATTCTATAGATGCATGTTCCCTATCAGAATTTTTTTTATAAAATTTTGAAATTTTAATAGGCTTAAATGGCCAATTTTGGCTTAATTTCTATCCATGTATATATCATTGTGGAAATTGTATGCAAAAGTGATGAATGCATATTCATCCATCTTTATGCATATTTTTCTTAGTCATTTTCATCAAATTTTCTCCTTTTTTGTAATTTTTGGACTAAAATGCAATTTACCCATTTCTTTATATACTTTTGCAAATACTTATCCATTTTCTCAAATTTTATAGGGATTTTCTCCAAAGTTTATTTTGACTCATTGAACTAGTGAGACGACCGTCTCACTGACCCAGACAATTGACTCGTTTCAGAGCCAAACGACCACCTTGGCCTCAGCTCAATCAGACAATACTACACGCCAAACAGACATCTCTCTTATACGAGACAATGGTCTCATGGAGCCAGACGAGCACCCTATTGAGCCGAGACGCCTAGGTCAAATTTACCTAGACTCACATAAAAAAGCAAGCGTGCTGCCACTTTATTAGGGTTCCAACCCTTTGATTACGCACACGAAGACATGAGATGGGCACCTCAGTTTATCCAAACAATTGTTTTGAGGTTTTACTTTTTAGACCAAGAAATGAGAGTAAGGACACCGCCAGTCGGTCGACTAGGGTTCAACCACTATTCAAAAGCCATGACATGTCACCACTAAAATGGGTGTCTTACAGACCCCAAACATCAGTTTGGGACCTTGCTTCATGCCCAAGTCTGCCCCCAAATGGCACCACCACAACCCTTCTTAGGGTTTCGATCCAAACCTTCTAGGACCACACCCAGTCATCATCAAACGATTGCTTCACTGAGTGAAATGGCAGTTTTGTAGAGCGTGAAAAATGGATTTCAATAGACTCCATTCATTTCTTTCTCACCCCTCTTTCAGGGTTTTCCACCCCCACTTCCCCTATAAAAGGAGGGGGGACTCTGCTAAGAAAAGGTCCCCAATTTTTGTACTCAAATTTGTAGTAAAACTCTATCAATTTCTATTCTAGTGTAATTTTTATATTCAAGCAATAAAGTTGGTTCTTTCTTCTACATCTGGATCTCTTTTATTCTTGTTCTTTCTTCTCACTTTTCTTCTTGGAGTGGGAGATAATGTAATTAAGCCATTTAATCGTCACCATCTTGGTCTCTTCAGAGATTCCAGATCTGTGGTCTATGGCTTTCTTTCTATATCTCCTTCTTTCTCCCTTCCTCTCTATGAGTAGCCAGTAGTCTTCTTATCGAGGCAAGGGGAATAGCCCCTTGGCCATTGTGTTGATCTGATTTGGTTTATATGATTTTTCTCTATACAGATGGCTTTTGGTTTAGAAAACAATCAATTTAAATGAAGTGATCTCTCATTTTCATCATGAGTTAATTTTGGTGGATGCAAACATGGAACCTGGGATTTAGAATGACTAAACTAGTTGCATGCGGATTTGGATGCGACTGTGGAAATATCCCCATTGAGATGATGAACTATGAAGCGTGAACACCAGAACCAATGGGTTCACGTGGAGTTTGCCTTTTGTATTTTGTTTACAAATGATACACATACCCGCTTCCAGTCTTTAATTATCATGTATTCTTTTGTTTTGTTTTCACTTTGGATAAGGTGGTGAAAACCCCTAAGACTCGATATTTTTCCCCATCTAATTTCAACTGTTTCCTCCAATGTTTGTTTTAAATCGCTTCCTTTTTAATTCTTGCAATATTGTTCTCATTCTTAGATAATCTTTTATTCTATGCTAATGTTCAGCCTAAATTGCACGTCTGGAAGGGAGGCAGACTCAGAAGGAATCGAACACAAGGATGTGGTGACGTTTAGGACGCTCAAGATCTCACTCCTAAGTCAGATAAGCCAAAATGATAGATGTTAACAGTATGAAGCTAGAACTAGTCTAGCATGTTGTCATGAAGTAAAACAAAATGAGGAAGCTACTAAATCAGAGAGAAAGAAGTTCTCGACTATATAACCACAAGTTGGCCAGTCTATGCACCCGTTCTCGGGTGTAGACACCCCTCAAACACCTCAGCAAGCAAACTACATCCAAACATAATACGTACTGTGCTATCTGTTTCTTGGGGTCATCCCACTCGCTCTCGCGAAGCGTGACTAAAACCCATCAACGTCATGAACCATCTCTTGAGGATGACAGATCAGCACCCTAGAATATCCTAGATACCCTCTCAGTTCTAGAATATTTCGGGGTGCTAGAAGAAGGTATCATCTTGAACTGTCCTCCTCTTAGATTCATATTCAAACTACCTTCTCTTATCTATTTCTATAATGAATCTCTTGATATAGGAAGAAATAGAGGCTCAAGTAAGAAAGAGATCAACCAAACTAGCAATCATAACCAAAAAGAGAAAATAGAACAATATATGTACTCACTAGTACAGAAATGGCTTATAACACCACATTTACAAGCATTGGTTGTATCCAAGAAACCGACGCCTAAACCCTACAACGTCGGCTGAATACACAAACTGACATCTATATGTGAAGACCAGCCAGACACGGGTATCACTTTTTATTTAGCGTCGATTGAGCAATAAGAAACTGATGCCTAAAATCACCCGCCAAATCCAATTTTTTCAGTGCAAAAAAATTACCTCCAAAATTTCACATACAACGTCAGTTGTTGATCAAGAAACCGACGATTAAAGGTTTTTTGTGAGACAGAAATTGGGTCCATTTTTGTCGTTGGTTTTCATACAATAACCGATGTCGATGTGTGTTTGCGCGCTGTCCCTGCAAAAAATTTTACCCCGAAAATTGCCCAATTGGCGTCGGTTTTCTATGGCAACCGACGACTATGGTCGTAATTCAAGAACTTTTTTTTGTCGGCATATGTAGATAGACGTCAATGTTTCTAGTTGAAACCGACGACTATGATTGAACATAGGTGTCAATTTTTTTTTTGTGACTGACGCTGTTGGATCTTAGGTGTCGGTTTTTGAAACAACCGACGATGATGGTTAACTTAATAACATCTGCAAAATAGACTCTTTCCAATTCTCTATTTCATCACGATTTGGAGATTGTAGCGATTCCACCTCCTACTGCTCTTTTGACACGTACTGGTCCTTCGCTGCCTGCTGCTCCTTCGTCGCCTGCTGCTCCTCCACATGCCGTCCCAGCCCTCTGCCGCCTGCTGGCCATCCTCTGCTGCCTGCTGGCTGTCATCGCCAGTCTGCCTTCCCCGCCGCCAGTCCTCTTCCTCCAGCTGCCATCCATGCCTCTTCCTCCAGCTGCCAGCTGTCACCACTGTGAAGGATGTCGCGACTGTTAAGGTCGCCTGAGGAGCTGCATCACCGTCGAAGCTCGATCCTGAGGTCACCAGAGCTAGCCTCTTCTTCCCCTTCTACTAGGTAGGTTACATATCTTGAACTCTATGTTGTATAGGTGGGCACCCAGGTGGAGCCTAGGCACGCCTAGGCGGCCCAAGGCCTGCCTCAACCTGGGTGCCCAGAAGTAATACATGTAACAAAGTTTTTTATTTTACTGATTTCCATCAACTGATTAGTTTTTACTTATCTACTAATTTGTATTTACTTATCTACTGATTTGTATTTACTTATCTACTAATTTGAATTTACTTATCTACTGATTTGAATATATATATCCACTGATATGTATTTATGTATCTACTAATTTGTATTTACTTATCTACTGATTTGTATTTACTTATGTGCTAATTTATATTTACTTATCTACGGATTTGTATTTACTTATCTATTGATTTGTTCATCTAATGATTTTTGATTCATCACATTATTTAAATTTAGTCCTTTGTATTTGTTCATCTACTTTTTCAAATTATTTAATCATCTACTAATTTTTCAAAGTACTTATCTACTGATTGATATTTACTTATTTACTGATTTGTATTTATTATCTACTAGTTTTTCGTCATTTATCTATAGATGAGAATTAATGTACTATTTTAACTTGACTAATCCTCATGATTGACCTAATTCAGTAAATATTGATGCACTTTGAAATAAGATTCTAACTTGTCTAATCTAGCATCCTAATTTGATTTGATTATATGCTTTGAACCTAGAAACATACGTGTTAAAGATACATTGATGTTGAATCTCAAACTTAACTCACATGTGGGTCTTCTATTTCTAAAATGATTATGTGAACTCCTAAATCAGTAACATATATTATTCTTTATGCACCCAAATACCTTGTGTATCATGTATGCGCCCTAAGGGGATAAAATGCCTAAATCTTGACTTGAAATATGATCTAGTATGTATGTTGATATATATAGATCTAGTTAAAACTTTAAGATTGACCCCTAATTAATACATTATAATAGAACTGAATCGTGCATTTGTGTTGTTGCAGGTGTTGTTGACTTGCTGTTGATTTGCATATATTTCTTATTCAACATTCAAGTGAGGTACAATATTCTCACTCTCCCAATGTGCCATTAGGCTTCATTTTGATTCAAATATTTGATATATGGAATCATGGTTTATTTACTATTTAGTATTTACTATCAAGCATGATTAAATGATGCTACACAAAACTTAGGATATGAATGATGAAACTAGGATTGTAGGTATAAGAATGACAACATACATGCATTTGTTGGCCTAGAAACCTATCCAAGATTTACTCATTAGGAGTAAATCTGGGATAGTCCCTGGTTTGGGACTGTTCTTGAACAGTTAATCTCACTTAGGATGTAAGTGTATAATGTGTATTGGGTTTTCAAGAAAATTTCAGCAGCATTTCCCCATTTGTTCTCTAAGTACATATGTACTTGGAGAACAACGGGGAAATGCTGCTGAAATTTTCTTGAAAACCCAATACACATTATACACTTACTAATGATATTAGGTGTTCAAGAATGGGATAGGTGGTACACATTTATTATATATAAGAATGACAACATACATGTATTTGTTGGCCTAGAAACCCGTCTAAGATTTACTCATTAGGAGTAAATCTTGGATAATCCCCGATTTGGGATTTTTTTTGAACACATAATCTCACTTAGGATGTAAGTGTATAATTAGTATTGGGTTTTCAAGAAAAATTTGGTAGCATTTTCCCGTTTGTTCTCTAAGTACATATGTACTTGGAGAATAGCGGGGAAATGCTGCCAAAATTTTCTTGAAAACCAAATACACATTATACACTTACTAGTGGGATTAGGTGTTCAAGAATGGGATAGGTGGTACACACTTATTATATATAAGAATGACAACATACATGTATTTTTTGGCCTAGAAACTCGTCCAAGATTTACTCATTAGGAGTAAATCTTGAATACTCCCCAGTTTGGGACTGTTCTTGAACACTTAATCTCACCTAGGATACAAGTGTATAATGTGTATTGGGTTTTCAAGAAAATTTTGGTAGCATTTCCTCATTTTTTCTCTAAGTACATATGTACTTGGAGAACAACAGGGAAATGCTGCCGAAATTTTCTTGAAAACTGAATACACATTATACACTTACTAGTGAGATTAGGTATTCAAGAATGGGATAGGTGGTACACATTTAATATATATAAGACCTAATCTCTTAACCCTAAATCCTAATATATACTTGTTTTCTATTTGATCATAGAATGGATAGATCATGGATGTCCATTCCAAATCACTACACCCCAGAGTTTATTTCTGGTCTTGATCAGTTTATTAGATTTGTCGAGGAACATAGGAAACAACCTAGAGATAGGTACTACTGTCCATGTAGGCATTACGGTAACAACTTGAAAGTCAGCACTGGTGACAAAATCAAAAGTCATGTCATGTGCAACGGGATTGTACAAGGCTATACAGAATGGCACTAGCATGGAGAGATTTCAAACCTGAAATAAGTGGATGTCGTTAGCAGTGCTTCTGTGGAAGAAAAAATTGCCTCTGATGATGTAGATGTGAACGAACAAGTTCCAGTAGACATCGTTGTTGCGATGCTGGATAGTTGTGGGGTAGAGCACACCGATCCACCTCCCATATTTAGAAACATTGTGAATGACATTTAGATACCATTATACATAGGTTGAGATTGTATAAGCTGAAAGCTAATAATAGATGGAGCGACAAAAGCTTCACATCATTGTTGTCTTTGTTGAAAGAAATTCTTCCTAAAGGAAATGAGCTGCCAATCTCAACATACCAGTTAAAGAAATTATTGTGCCCAATGGGAATGGAGGCTAAAAAGATACATAAATGCCCGAATGATTGTGTATTATATGAAAAGTTCTATGTGGATTTGAAAGATTGTTTAAAATGTGGTGCGTTAAAGTATAAATTGACGACTTCGGGGGAGTCCAAAACTGGTTCTCCTGCCAAGGAGATGTGGTATCTACCTATAATATCACAGTTTAAACACTTGTTTGCCAATCTGATAGATGCAAAGAATTTGAGGTGGCATGCAGATGTTAAGAAAAACAATGATGGGATCCTACGACATGCGTCTGATTTCCCACAGTGGAAGAAGATTGATTTGTTGTACCCTAAATTTGGTGAAGAAGTCATGAATCTAAGGCTTGGGATTTATATAGATGGGATGAATCCGTACGGGACATTGAGCAACCAACATAGCACTTGGCCAGTTATGCTTGTTATATACAATATTCCTCCCTGGTTGTATATGAAAAATAAGTATGTTATGCTGTCGTTGTTGATATCGGGCCCTAAATGTGATGACCCCAATTTCTATATACTTTTCTTAGTGACATACACATATATGCATGCACTCATATCTATAAATGTCAAAAGGGAAAATATAAGAAATCAAGATAGTCAACTAAAATCAGAGATAAGCCAAGATCATGTTCACATCATCATTAATTAACCATGCAACACTTCATTCATTGATCATAGATAAAGTCATACATATTAATAATTGAAAAGGAGGAAGAATAAGTCTAGGAGAAAGAATGTATGATTATTACATAAGATTTATAACATCCTATTACATCATCTAGAAGCATAAAAACTCTCTAACTGAAAGAAATAAGGTGAGAAGTTGAGATCTATCTAATATTCTCCATGCTCATTATTTAGTGGCTTCTAGTACTTTGAAGTGCTTCATATGTTGTTTGTACCTAGAAAATATGAGAAACAAAAACATCAACAAAGTTGGTACGTGGAATTGAAAGCTATACTACACTGGCATATAATATACTCAAAATTGAAGAAAGAGAAAGAAAACGTTACTTAAAGGCAGAAAGTAGGAGATGAGGCTCGGCCTACCTCACCACCTCACGCCCCTTTTCGAATCTTGAACCCAAAAAATATCTTCTAAACTCCACGAAAAACTCGTCAAGCCCCAACTTGACCCCCTCGTACTCGGATTAGAGAGAACGAACCCTGACTCTCTCGCTGCTCTCACTAGCAACGGCGCACGAATTAGGGATTAACCCTCTACACCACCTCATGCCTATATAATGCTTCCACAAGCTCCGCCAACCTTCCTTTTGTCATCCCCCACTCTTAATTTCAACAGAGTATGCCCCTACCTCCCTCACCTCGAGCACCCCTACTCACCTGACCCAACCTTCTTCTCACTCCAGTGACACCCTCCATCCAATTGAGTGCCTCTACACCATATGGGGACCTCGGCAGGATGATCACTGCCCTCAGTTGGAACCGCGGAGGCCCTGATCCTTGGGTCGACAAGCTGCCACAACCAAGCTCGAAAGCTCCATTGCCATCTAGCTCAGGGACACGTCGAGCCACAAGGAGCAGTCGCTGAGCCTCACAAACACCGTGCGGAGATTCTTGACCACTCAATCTAGCTCGAGGGATGGTATGGATACAGATCCACTTTTCCGTTCATTGTACCTATGAGAAATCATTCTCGACATGTAGTCCACCTCCTATCGAGCTGTTGAGCTCACCAAACTCAGGGGAACCTCGCGAAGAGGATTCACCCATACTCACACTCCCAGGCACCCCCTATCTAGCCTGAGCTACCTCCACTTTGCCTTCTTCCCCATTGCCCTACCCTCGCTACTTCCATGGTGCGCGAGGAGAAAAATTGAAGCGGCATGATTCCTAGTTTACCCATGATCCGTCACGATGCTCATGTGACCCTCAAGGGCATTCACATCCTTTACCCCCAGCCTTGACCTAGTTGATCGAGACTGGATCATGGGTTAAGGAGAGGATCCACATAGCTGGATCCCTCTTTTGATCCGTGAGGCCAACCACCTTTTTTTATTATTTTTTATTTTTTCATTTATTTCTTTAGAAATTACCTGATTGGTTAGGTCTTATAAAACCCTAGAAAATGAAAGGAATGTCAAAATATATCAAACCTATACATAATTTTCATTAGAACAATGTGATCCATTTAAATAAAATATTTCTAGGGCCTAGATATGATCCCTTTTCAGAAAATATAGCCTACAAGTCATAATGACCTCATAATATATATATATTGTGTAATAATGGTCATGATTGATTTTAGATCTGCCTTGAGGACAACCTAAAACATTGATTGGGGTCCTGATCACCATGTTACTCAAAATCCTATCCAAGAGGGATAGTTAATTCATTAATCATGAAAAACCCTAATTTCTAGTTTCCTCTCCTCATAAGGTATACTTTGTATAAACTTATGAAAAACCCTAACAAATTAAATGTCCTTGAATGACCTCGACGTACTTGACCTTAGAATCCAACTCTGAATCATATGTATCCTAAAGTGATATCCCAAATAACCTAAACCCTAATAAGAAACCCTAATGTGGAATGATGAGAACCCATGGTGACTTTAGGTTCTTGTTTATATTTCAGGGTGATCTACTCTCTTTTCATAATATAGGACTTGTGGAATCCAGATCTGAAAATTAAAGATACGTGGATATAATTTTATGACTAGATTTTTCTAGATGATAAATATATGTACTTGCTTGCATGTAATTGAAATACATTAATGGATGTGGATATATGAATAATTGTCAAAAAAAAATCCTCCTTGAACATAAAAGAACATAATTGAGGATAAATGAAATGTAGTTACTAGTGGTGCTCATTAAACTCCATATTAGAGAGCGAAAGCTTTAATGTTGACTAGCACCTCCCTAGAGTACACAGTATACAGGGAGATCCCTAGAGGATAAGGTACACGAGGAAGGGCCCACCATTTATGTTTGTGCTAAGTCCACCATAGTAATGCATATTCATTCTAAATGTGGCTAATAACTTGGGATTACCTGATCCACCCTTTGCAGGAGGTAGGAGACGAGGTATCCTCCATTAGATCAGGGCTTGATCCATAGATCGCCCGATCCGACGGCTCGGAGGGGGGACGATATATCATAGGTAGCGTGACATGTAATTAAGCTCGATTAAATTGAAAACTTAGGTCTAGGTTGTATAAAAGGTGATGTATTAGCTCAAAATTAAATTGGTTGTAACTCCTTATTGGTAAATCCAATTGAAACAAAAATTTAGGGATAGGTTAATGATATCAAAGCGTGACTATGGTATAAAATTGGGGTCCAAATTCGAAAGTTTGATATTTTCATTTACTAAATACATTATCACATGTATTATATCATCATAACATACTAGGGTTTGAATTAATTGAATTTTTGTGATTCCCTTCAACATAAAAAAAGGGAGTGAGGCATTTGAGGTCATTTTGGTCAAAAATTTGAGAAATAAAAACTTTAAGAGAGAAGAAAATAAAATGAAAACTCACTCTGTCACATTATCCCCTCCCTTTTTAGAATTTTGTCCTCAAAATTCAAGCATCCTGAAAGAGATGTGGATATTTCTACTCGACCTCTGACTTGAGCTCCCATGTGGCATGGATTTGATCATGGTGGCTCCAAAGAACTTTCACCATATCTATATGTCGATTACTACGGATCTCCTTTGTCTTGAAATCAAGGATTTTGGCTGGTGTCTCATCATAAGACAGATCGTCTTTCAGCTCAAGAGGCTCATGATTCAGAATGTGACTGGGGTCTTTGACATAAGGCTTCAGATTAGTTACATGAAATACATTATGCATGTCACTATACTGAGGTGGCAAAGCAAGATGATCGGCACATCCACCAACCCTTTCCAAAATCTCAAATGGTCCAACATAACAAGGACTGAGCTTTCCTTTGTTCTTGGCCAAAGCTCGAATAGGTTATATCATCAGAAAAACATGGTCACCTTCCTTGAACTGATGTTCTTGACGGTGAGCATTTGCATAAGAATTCTGCCTATCATGTGCCCTCTTCATCCTCTACCAGATCAATGAAACCTTATCAGTATACAATTGCACTTCCTCAGATTTCATTAGGGTATGTTCTTCGACATCATCCCAGTGTAATGACGATCTACATGGTCGGCCTTAAAGAGATTCATAGGGAGGCATCGCAATGCTTGCTTGATAGTTATTATTATATGCAAATTTAGCTAAAGGCAAGTAGTAGTCCCATGAGACTTCCCAATCGAGAACACAAGCTCACAGAAGATCCTCCAGAATCTACATTGTACGCTCTGACTGCCTATCTGTCTGCGGGTGGTAGGCTGTACTGAAGTTCAGTTTGGTGCCCAATTCCTCTTGAACCTACTTCCATAGCTTTGAAGTGAACTTTGGGTCCATGTCTGAGACAATGGACACTGTAAATCCATGTAGACGTACTATCTCCCATATGTAGAGGTTGGCGAACTCAGAAACTTTCACAGTAGTCTTGACCAGAAGAAAATGAGCTGACTTGGTGAGATGGTCCACTATGACCCATGCAACGTCGTATCCCTTCCTGGTCCTGGGTAATCCCACCACTAAATCCATGGTGATGTGTTCCCATTTCCATTCTGGGATCTCAAGGGGTTGTAGTAGACCACCTGGTCTCTAACGTTTGGCCTTGATCCTTTGGCATGTCAGAGACCTAGACACGAAATCAGAAATATCACACTTGATGCCCCTCCACCAGAAATGACGTTGTAGGTCTTTGTACATCTTCGTCGTGCCTAGATGAACTATGTACTTGGACCCATGTGCCTCACTAAGAATTGTTGTCTTTACAGTTGACTACTCTGGAACCCACATACAATTCTTGTATCGAAGACCACCATCAAGACCCACAGACATATGTGTTTGCAGCTTCGACAGGAGATAAGATATCTCTATAAGATCAAGACTAGCCTTCTGTGCCTCAAGAAGTTTGAAATACAAGTTGGACGTGATGGAGATATTGTTAACATGCAACCGACCATGCAGAAACTATGGCTTCAAGTCCACTAGATCCTCCATATTCCTCCATTTAGGAACAGAAAGAGATGCACACACTACCCTTTTTCTGCTAAGGGCATTAGTGACTACATTTGCCTTACTCAGATGATAGGCAATAATGAAATCGTAGTCCTTTAGGTATTCAATCCATCGGCGTTGATGCAGATTCAGGTCCTTTTGAGTCAGGATGTACTTTAGGCTTTTGTAATCAGTGAAGATGTCGAATGTTGCCCCGTACAAGTAATGTCTCTAGATTTTGAGAGCATGGATAATTGTAGCTAATTCCAAATCATGTATGCGATAATTAAGTTCATTGGGTTTTATCTGTCTAGATGCAAAGGCCACTACCTTACCATTCTACTACAGGACACATCCTAACCCATTCCTCGAAGCATCAATGAATATTACAAACCCTTCATTGCCAGAGGGTAGAATAAAAATAGGAGCCGACGTCAACTTCTGCTTTAACTGTTGCAAACTGGACTCACAAGTAGCTGACTAGATGAAGTGCTCGTCCTTTTGAGTAAGATTAGTTAGAGGAAGTGCCACTTTGGAGAAATTTGGAATAAAATGATGATAGTATCTAGCCAGACCCAAGAAACTCTGAATTTCAAAAGGATTACGAGGAGGTTGCCAATCAAGTACAACAGAGACTTTGGCAGGATCAATAGATATAATACCTCCAAAAATGACATGCCCAAGAAACATGACTTTATCAATCCAGAATTCACATTTAGAAAGCTTGCCATAGAATTTCTGGGTTCAGAGAATGTCAAGAATTGCTCGCAAGTGTTCCAGGTGTTTTTCCATAGAATCAGAATAGATCAAGATATCATCAATGAAGATGACCACGAACTCATCAAGATAGGGTTGGTAGACTCTGTACATCAGATTCATAAATACACCCGGTGCATTGGTCAACCCGAATGGCATCACTAGAAATTCATAATGCCCATAACGAGTTCGAAAAGCAGTTTTAGAAATATTAGAATCCTTGATTTTAATTTGATGGTAGCTAAAACGAAGATCAATCTTTGAGAAAACTTTAGCAGTACGAAGCTGATAAAAGAGGTCATCAATATGAGGGAGAGGATACTTTTTTTTAATAGTAGCTTGGTTTAACACGCGGTAATCAATACAAATACGTATAGAACCATCTTTCTTTTTAATAAAGAGAACTGGAGCACCCCAGGGGGAAACACTAGGATGAATGAAGCCTTTGTCAAGGAGTTATTGCAACTATTTCTTCAACTCCATAAGCTTAGTAGGAGCCATCCTATACGGTGCCATATAAATCAGAGTTGTTCCAGGAAGAAGATATATAGAGAACTCAATGTCTCTATTTGGAGGCATCCCAGGAAGCTCCTCCGAAAAAACATTAGGGATGTCACGTACCACCTCTAGACTTTCTACAAACCCACTACTAGGACTGGTTTCTGAGACTAATGCGAGGAAGACTTTACATCCTTGAGAAATGAGCTTTTTAGCTTTAAGAGAGGAGATTATAATATTATTACAGAATCCGCTTCCCCTAGGGATTTTCATAGGATAAGAATGATGTTGAGAGAGGACTACCATCTTGTTTCTACAATCAATGTGAGCATGGTATGTGTAAAGCCAGTCCATACCAAGTATGACATCAAAGTCTTCCATAGTTAAGAGAATGAATTCAATGGGCATATCATGATTTTCGTATTTTAGAGAGAGTTCATCAGTTTTCTTTAGAGTTGTGGATATTTTTCCACTAGGAGTGGACACATCCAGAATATATCCCAAGTCCCTTATATGAATATTTAATATATATGCCAGAGTTTGAGAAATAAATGTATTTGTAGATCTAGAGTCAAATAAATTCTTAACAGGATGACCATTTAATATTAGAGTGCCTACACATGATAATCGAATTATGAATAATTGCAGGCTTGAACAAGATATTGAATTATAAAAGAATTTAGGTTACCTTCACAGAGTTTGTTTGGATTTGCCTTGGCCTCTTCTTCATTCACTACAAATACCCTTCCATTATACTCGAAATTGAAGAAAGAGAAAGAAAACATTACTTAAAGGCAGAAAATCAGGCAATCCCAAGTTATTAGCCACATTTAGAATGAATATGCATTACTATGGTGGACTTAGCACAAACATAAATGGTGGGCCCTTCCCCGTGTACCTTTTACTCTAGGGATCTCCCCATATACTGTGTACTCTAGGGAGGTGGTAGTCAACATTAAATCTTTCCCTCTCTAATAGGGAGTTTAATGAGCACCACTAGTAACTACATTTCATTTATCCTCAATTATGTTCTTTTATGTTCAAGGAAGAATTTTTTTTTGACAATTATTCATATATCCACATCCATCAATGTATTTCAATTACATGCAAGAAAGTACATATATTTAGCATCCAGCAAAATCTAGTCATATAATTATATCCACGTACCTTTAATTTTTAGATCTGGATTCCACAAGTCCTATATTATGAAAAGAGAGTAGATCACCCTGAAATATAAACAAGAACCTAAAGTCACCATGGGTTCTCATCATTCCACATTAGGGTTTCTTATTAGGATTTAGGTTATTTGGGCTATCACTTTAGGATACATATGATTCAGAGTTGGATTCTAAGGTCAGGGTCATCGAGGTCATTCAAGGACATTTAATTTGTTAGGGTTTTTCATAAGGTTGTATAAAGTATACATTATGAAGAGAGGAAACTAGAAATTATGGTTTTTCATGATTAATGAATTAATTATCCCTCTTCGATAGGATTTTGAGTAACATGGTGATCAGGACCCCAATCAGGGTTTTAGGCTGTCCTCAAGGCAGATCTAAAATCAACCATGACCATTATTACACAATATATACATATTCCGAGGTGATTAGGACTTGTAGGCCATATTTTTTGAAAAGGTATCAGATCTAGGTCCTAGAAATATTTTATTTAAATGGATCACATTTTTTTTATGAAAATGATGTATAGGTTTGATATATTTTGACATTCCTATCATTTTCTAGGGTTTTATAAGATCTGACCAATCAAGTAATTTCTAAAGAAATAAACGGAAAATAAAAGGTGGCTGGCCTCACAGATCAGAAGAGGGATCCGGCTATGCATATCCTCTCCTTAACCCATGAGCCAGCCTCGGTCAACTGGGTCAAGGCTGGGGGTAAAGGATGTAAATGCCCTTGAGGGTCACATGAGCATTGTGACAGATCATGGGCAAACTAGGAATCCTGCCCCTTCTATTGTTCTCCTCGTGCACCATGGAAGCAGCGAGGGTCGAGCAACGGGGAAGAAGGCAAAGTGGAGGTAGCTCGGGCTAGCTAGGGGGTTCCTGGGAGTGTGAGGATGGGCGAATCCTCTTCGTGAGGTTCCACTGAGTTCGGTGAGCTCAACATCTCAATCGGAGGTGGACTACATGTTGAGAATGATTTTTCACAGGTACAATGAACATAAAAGTGGATATGGAGCCTTACCTTCCCTCGGGCTAGATTGAGGGGTCAAGAAGCTCTACACGGTGTTCGTGAGGCTCAACGACTTCTCCTTGCAGCTCGACGTGTCCCTGAGCTAGCTGGCGATGGATCTTTCGAGCTTGGTTGCAGTGGCTTGTCGACCCAAGGATCAGGGCCTCCACGGTTCCAACTGAGGGCAGTGATCGTCCTGCCGAGGTCCCCTAACGGTGTAGAGGTGCTCAATTGGATGGAGGGTGTCACCGGAGTGAGAAGAAGGTTGGTTCAGGTGAGCAGGGGGTGCTCGAGGTGAGTGAGGTAGGGGCGTACTCTGTTGGAATTAAGAGTGGGGGATGAAAAAAGGAAGGTTGGCGGAGCTCGTGGGAGCATTATATAGGCACGAGGTGCTGTAGAGGGCTAATCCCTAATTCTTGCACCACCTCTAGTGAGAGCAGTGAGAGATTTGGGGTTCGTTCTCTCTAATTCAAGGATGAGGGGGTTCAAGCTGGGGCTTGACAAGTTCGTCGTGGAGTTTAGATGATATTTGTTGGGTTTAAGATTCAAAAAGGGGTGTGAGGTAGCGAGGTAGGTCGAGCCTCATCTCCTGCTACCTCTCCGCCCTTTACGGGAGGTAGGAGACGAGGTATCCTCTGTTAGATTAGGGCTTGATCTGCGGATCACCCGATCCGACGGCTAGGAGTGGGGCCGAGATATCATATGTAGCGTGACATCTAATTAAGCTCGATTAAATTGAAAACTTAGGTCTAGCCTATATAAAAGGTGATGTATTAGCTCAAAATTCAATTTCCTGTAACTCCTTATTGGTAAATCCAATTGCAACACATATTTAGGGGTAGCTTAATGATGTCAAACCATGACTATGGTATAAAATTGGGGTCCAAATTCAAAAGTTTGATATGTTCATTTACTAAATACATTATCACATGTATTATATCATCATAACATACTAGGGTTTGAATTAATTGAATTTTTGTGATTCCCTTCTATACAAAAAAAGTGAGCGAGGCATTTGAGGTCATTTTGGTCAATAATTTGAGAAAGAAAAACTTTAAGAGAGAAGAAAATAAAATGAAAACTAACTCTGTCACACTAAACAACCTGGAAATGATATCGACGTTTATCTTGAACCTCTGATTGATGACTTAAAGAAACTCTGGGGTGAAGGTGTGATGACCTATGATGCTTCATGAAGAGAGACATTTCATTTGCACACTATGCTATTTTGCACTGTTAATGAGTTTCCAGCATATGGGAATTTGTGTGGATATAGTGTCAAAGGATCTAAAGTGTGTCCTATATGTGAAGAGAACACTGATTCAATACGACTAAAACATGGCGACAAGACTGTATATCTTGATCATCGAAGGTTTCTTCCAAAATTCCATCGGTATCGTTGGTTGTGCAAAGCATTTAATGGACGGAATGAGGAACAGAGCGCACCTAAACCTATACCAGGGGATGTTGTTTATGAAAGAGTAAAAGACTTTGCCAATGAATTTGGTAATAGATCACAATGTAGCATGGCTACATGGAGTGACAAATCTTTATTCAAGAAGAAGTCAATATTTTGGGATCTTCCTTATTGGAGTTCTTTGGTAGTTAGACATTGTATCGATGTCATGCAAGTTGAGAAAAATGTTTGTGATAGTGTCATTGGTACTCTATTGTATATACCAGGTAAGTCTAAAGATGGGACAAAATCCAGAATAGACCTACGTGAAAAGAGAATAAGGACAAAATTAACAGAAGTAGTTAGTAGCGATCAGAAAACATACTTACCTCCTACTTGTTACACATTGTCTAGAAAGGAGAAGAAACTTTTTGTGAATGCTTGGTAAATGTTAAGGTGTCATAGGGTTACTCATACAACATCCATCGATTGGTATCAATGAAAGATCTGAAGTTGATAGGTCTTACATCTCATGATTGTCACACTCTAATGTAGCAAATATTTCCTGTGGCAATTCGATCTATATTTCCGAAGAATGTAAGGTTTGCAATCACCAGCCTTTGTTTCTTTTTCAACAGTCTGTGCAGCAAAGTTATTGACCTTGATGCTCTCGATAAATTGCAAAGAGAAGTGGTTGTTACCCTATGGCAGCTTGAGATGTATTTTCCTCCTTCGTTCTTTGATATCATGTTACATCTTGTTGTCCACTTGACTAGGGAAGTGAAAATGTCGAGACCAATTTTCTTGCATTGGATATATCCCTTTGAATGATACATGAGCATATTTAAAGGTGATGTACAAAACCGTTATCGGCCTGAAGGGAGAATTATTGAGGGTTATGTGGCAAGAGAGGTTATATTTTTTTGTAATGACTTTCTGAGTTGTAATGACACTCCTGTTAATGACAAGAATATTGAGGAACATTTTGGCAAAGGAATTTTGGGATCATAGATGAAAGTAATCAGCCATGAGCATTTGGAACAAGGTCACTTGTATATTTGAACAACATTGACGAAGTGAGTGTTTATATCGAGGAACATACCAATTTTATCAAGAGACAATATCCTCAAACCAGTTCAATGTGGCTTGCTAGAGAGCATATCAATACATTTATTAAGTGGTTTGAAGATAAAGTCTTACATCAACTATCTCAAACACCAAATAATCTTATTGAAACTATCAAATGCCTTGCCTTTAAACCAAAATTGAATGGTATGTCTTATGAAGGGTTTGACATAAATGGATTCTCATATTACATGAAGCGTCAAGATGATAAGAGTGTCGTCCGAAACAGTGGGGTCACCCTTCAAGCGTCTTCATTGTTTTTTTCAAGTGCAAAGTATAAGAGTCCACGCAAAGCTAAAATGTTATATTACGGTGTCATTGAAGACATATGGGAGTTTGACTATGTAGATTTCAGAATTCCACTCTTTAAATATAATTGGGTTGATAACACTAAAGGAGTTATAGTGGATGAATTGGGTTTCACATTAGTGAACTTTGAAAAGATTGGCGAGAAGGGTGAACCATTCATATTGGCATCACATGTGAAACAAGTATTTTATATCGATGATCCTACAAATGATAAATGGTCGGTTGTTCTTCATGGTAAAAGATAGTTCATTGAAGATCCTATTGATGAAGAAGAGTACTATGATAAGTATGATGACTCGAGTCCATTCTTAGTTGGGTTGCCAACACCACCAAATATTGAAGCTAATGATGACTTTATGTGTGCGGAGATCACAATGAAGGATTGTTAATTGATAAAAGATCGCGATATTAGAGGCATGCATGTTTATATTTTTTATATATTTTATTTTTCTGAATGTGAACTGTACAATGTGAATGTGAACTTTACAATGTGAATGTGAATTTTTAGATGACTGAGTATGAGCATGATGATTACCATGAGGGTGAAGATATCAATGCACCGCCTCACAATGTAAGTTTTAAAAATATATCATATATTTCTATCTATATGTCCATTTATCATTATATTATGTAAGTGTATTTATTTTGTCAAATTTTAGGTTGATGATGTACCCCCTGAAGAAGTTGGGGCACTTGATGAGCAGCAAATTTTTTTTGAAAAAGTGAGGGGCATCACTATGATGAACAAGTTACTACAACAAAGGGGCAATGGACCCAAATTGGTTGTGGATTTTGATCATGTAGGAAATCCAGCTGGAGTGAACCACAACTCATTTTTTTCATATCTTGGGGTTCTTACTCATATCCATTGTAGTCCTAATGTATAATCTTGGCATAAAGTTCCTAAGGGGAAGAAATACTTAGTATGGAAGGAACTATGTGTGAGTTATTATTATTTACAATTCTATTTTGCAGATTACCAATTTTTTGGATACTAGTTAATATCAATTCTATTTTGCAGAGTATATTTGAACTGGATGAAAAGCTACATCGTAAATGCGTGATGCAATGTTGTGGGAGGTACCTAAGGAACTATAGGACAAATCTTACCCGAGATGACATACGAGATGCTGGGAAGAGGAAGAAGAAAGCCACTGAGCAATGGAACTACTTGGACCCCAATGACTAGGAGGAGTTTGTTACCAAAAGAAAAACTGATGAATTCAAGGTATTAAGTGCCACTCCCAATTTAATTAATATATATTCTTATGTATTCACCTATTCAAGATTAACATTTAGTGTTACTAACCAAATCAATGTGCTTACTAACAAGGCTATTATCAGCGATGCTCAAAGAGCAAGATGTGCACTAAATGTGCATGACCACACGATGGGTCTAAAAGGCTATGCAGGCGTTCACCAAAGACTATAGGCTGAGTCTATTGCTCAGTCTGCTGCTACTCAAGAGACTGCATAGTCCTCTACTATTGGTCCCACACCTCTGCCTCACCATGCTATGTGGATAGCTCGGTGGCAAAATAAGAAAGGAGATATAACACAACCCACAACTGCTGAGATGGCTGTAAAAATGGTAAAATTCAACTCTTAGAGCAATCAATATTTATTATTGTTATGTTTACTTACCAATTTCTATTGATGGCGATTAGAGGGAGATTTACGAGAAGAGGAAGGATGGCAAGTTCATCCCTGAGGGCACAAGGGATGAATTGATAGTTGCTCTTAGTAACCCAGAGCATCCTGGATGTGTTAGGGGTGCAGGCGTTGGTGTGGACATAAAAGCGTTCTTTAGGCCATCACAACACAAACCTGTCCTAAAAGCAGGATTATCAAATGTTGAGGTAACCTATTCTTTTTTTAAAATGTTATTGCGAAAGGGGATTCAATAATCAAAAGCTAGAGTTTCTTTTGTTGATGTATATGTATATGAGTTAATTAATAAGAAAATCCAAGAAGCAATGGTGAAGTGGCAGGTGTCTCAGGCTGCCACTCAGACAGTACCTGTGGCATGCCGCTCTTCTCCTACTATAGAGGTTGGAAGTAATCCTATAGAACCACCTAGCACGTCCACTGTAAGTATTTTTATGACATAGTATCTAGTCTTTTCAAGATGATATGTTTATGTATATATGTATATAACATTATTTACGTAAATTTGCAGGGGTTGAAGCCATGCTATCTAAAAAGTCAAGAATTTATCATTGTAGAGGCTGAGGCTTACCGACCCCTTGCAGGGGAAATGTTTCATGGGACTCCAATACCAGATGGTGCGGTTCGTGTGAGCCCGATACAAATACTCCCCAATTGGAGGGTTCTTCCATTGCCATATGCCCACCCAGATTCTGAAACGCTTGGTGAAGCAGAAGGTAGAGTGATATTGTGGCCCAAAACGGATGTCGTCTATACTAATATTGTATGGTAAATTTACATTATGTTAATTTGTTAGTGTGTATATATGAGTCAACTGATCTGAAATTATATATACATATCAAAATGAAGACACCCGCTACATCTCGGCCACCACTATTACCTCCTAAAGTACCTAGTTGGCTTCTAAGGGACCTATACACCTCGTTAGGTCCTAATTGTAGGGTATGATAGTATGGATAGGCAAACATGACCCAGATTGCCCTATAAATGTTTCTATTCCAGAGGATGCTGCAGGTCATTCATACGATAACAATCTATTTATATAAGATATTTTAGAGTTGTTTCGTTATGATTAGCTGAATACATATATGATAGAGCTATAGATATGGTGATATCTTGTTTATACCTCCATATACCTCATTTTATATACGGTGATCTGGTTTCTTATATATTAATGCATAGGCAATACATGTTTTGCAGCCACTTATACATGATTTCTAAAGATTTTTTATTTTCCCATGTTGGATTTCTAGTTCCATCTTTGATTAGTCTTGTAGATAAATACCCTTCATCAGTTACCACATACTACTCTGCTACTTTTAAATATTTTGGTCAAAAAAGAAGACGGTGATAATAGCTCATTCAATGTTGAGTAAGTTTACTTTGCTTATAATTTGGACTTAAGAAAATTACATTTTTATTGTGGATTTTGAGTTATTAATTTTTAACTTTCTTACCTCTAGTGGTAGTCATTGGGAGTTACTGGTTATTGTCCCCAAAACGTTCACTATTTATTATCTAGATCCTACGAGGAAGGAATTGGACACATTATATGGACACACAATGAAAAGACCATTATTCCTGTGAGAAATATTTCATATTTTTATATCTGTTAACATATGTTATTACATTACTATTTAATTATGCAATTTAATGTGTTACATTAACATGTAGTACTTTACATGACTTCAAAAAAGATGGAGGAAAGATCTCTAAGAAAAAGAAACAACCACTAATTTGGGAGAATGTGAAAGTAATTTCCCGACTCCAATGTATACATTATCTATGAGAACTGTGCATATTTGTATTTTTGAATATTTTGTATGTTTCAATTTATAGTGTGCTACACATGATAATAGCTGGGCATGTGCATACTATGTGATGCGATTTATGAACCTAATTATCAAACATGCCGCAATGGAAATCAATACCATACATCAGGTATTATATATAGTCTCATTAGATAATATGATATATATCAATATTTTATTATATATTATTAATTATATATATGTCATTCTCTTTGCAGGTGTTTAAAACCAGTGACTTCACTATAGGTGAAAAGTTATTAGATGTACATACTCCCTATATGATGGAAGACTTAAATGATGTAAGAGAACAATGGGCACAAGCCTTACAAATAGTGGGAATTTTTAAATATGATTGGGATATTGATGGCGATAATAACGATGATGAATAAAGAATGATATTTCTAAACTTTGTTCTCATAATTATTTTTGTGTGAATGTGAATGAATTTTTATGAATTGTCATATGTGTGAATGTGAAGATGATCAATACATGAATGTTTCTACATGTATCTGAATGTGAAAAGAGATGAAATGAATGGAACTGTAGGTTGTTAAATGTGTGTGAAAATGGAGGAATTTTGAAATGGAACTATTGGTTTCTACATATGTGATGAAAAATAATATGAATTAAATGTGCTTATACATGTGTGTGATCATAAATTGTTGTCATCTTGTTAATTTTGCGGGTTTATGGCCTATTATTGGCTGATATCAATGATTACTGTAAACCTACAGTTCAGAACTGAACTGTAGGTTCAACATCCTGTTGACCAGCCATACAACAAGCCTATAAATTGATAAGAAAAAAAATCAAAACATAGGCATCGATTATTAGTATAAAACTGACAAAAAAACACATAGATGCAAGTTATTAGTATAAAACCAACGTCTTTATCCCTTACTGGCGTCGTTTGTCGGTAAAAACCGACGTCTTTATCCTTTACTACATGGCCGTGGGGGGAACAGGGATATAGTGTCAGTTGTCTGTGAAAATCGAAGGTTATTGTGTGGCGGGAAGAGTTATGGCGTCGGTTGTTAGTAAAAAATCGACGTCTATGTGGCTAAGTAGTGTTAGTTATATATAAAAACCGATGCCAATGGTGCCTTTGCTGGTGTGTTTTATTGGTGGCGGGAAGGGTTATGATGTCAGTTTTTGTGAAATGTCAGCGTCTTTGACCTAGATATATTGTCAGTTTTATTAAATAACCGACGCCCATAGTGCCCTTGCTGGCACATTTTTGGTGGCGGGAAGGGTTATGGTGTCGGTGTTAAAACCGACGCTGAAGGTTTCGACTTTTAGCGGTGCCCACTTGGGTGTCACTTTAAAACCGACGCCAAAGGCCTTATATAACCGACACTAAAGGTCGGTTCTGTACTAGTGACTAGATCTAAATTAAAACTGATCGCTTAAGGTAAAAGTACATAAACATGCCCAAAAGGGCTACATAGCCAAGAAGGAGCTCAACTAGCAATGGACATGCATAGTTGGCACCGAACAAAGATGGAAGTACATCATTTGTACTGAAACAAAGGAGGAAGAAGAAAGAGGAAGAAGAAGAAATTTAGCCTATAGAGGAGAGGTGTCTCTCACTCCCTAGCCTCTGTATAGGCCGGATCTCATCTTTTGAATCTTCCTCCTTGACCTTCTGGACTCCTTGGCTTCCTTTCTCTCAAAGATCCATCCCAGAACAATATCTGGGTGTGTGGATGGTTATGAAAGATAGTAGAGGATGGAAGCTGTCTAAAGAGATGGGCGTAGAAAGAGCACTTAGGCCTTCTCAGACATCCAAACTCTCCTACAGGGATCTAGGAACATCACTGGGTCAGAACCAACAGCTGGAACCTCCCAAGATGTGGAACCCCTCCACAGGTGGAGAGGGGTGGGTATTTATAGGTAAAGTGGTAGAGGCACTCATCCAGGCCACAATTTTCTCAGTCACGGTCCCAGAGGTCATGGTGCACTCCGTGGTCGACGTGTGACTTCATGCGCGATCAATCTTACAACCATGGTGTCGAGTGACTTGGTCGAGGGGTGCTCATGCGGTCACAGTCTGACCGGTCATAGCTGTGGTCGCGGTTTGGGTTGCGGTCGAGGTGAGTGCCTAGATCATGGTCTTGGTGGAGGACAATACTACAGTCACGGTCAATGTGAGTGCGGATACTGCGGTTGCGGTCATCCCCGTATTCGCGATGAGTGGAGGCTATCTGCTGCAAAAACTGTGTGTTTTGGGAGAAATCTTGGAGAATAGATGTATTTTTTGGTTCGGTGCCTACAAACCCCAAAATTGACTTGTTCGAGCAACTTTATCTATGAAAAGATATAAATTACTAAAAGATAAGAAACATGACATATTTTGGGCATATTAAAGCTATAGTGACACAAAACCATAGACAAATGCTTAGCATAAATGTGTAAATTTGGGTGTTATCAACTACCCCAGGCTTAAACCATTGCTTGTCCTCAAGCAAGACCTTGCTCAAAGAACAAAAAGATAGCATCCAAATTAAGTTTGGTGATAAATGCTAAGGCTAAGAAAAATTGTTTAAAACATCAGTTCTCCTGATCCATGTCAGTTTAGAACAGACCCCCACCAATCGAGCACAATCCTACCAAAGTAAGATCAAGGAGCAACCAGGAAAGATTAAGCTAGTCCACTGTAACTTGTCGATACTCCTAAGGGTTTGAATCATAATTATGCAATCATAAAAGCATTGTCACATAGATAATCATGCGAGTGATGATTAATGAGCAAAGATCATGTATCCATGTAGACCAATCAAGAACAACGCACCCCTCACTTATTCTGGTCCTAAGAAGCAAAGAAAAAAGACTTTAATGACTTCTGAGGATCCCGATCTGTGTCAGGTTGGTCCATGTAATGAGAAACAGTCCTTGTAGTTTGAGCCAGTTGCCCAGAGTAGTGAGACAAACTCCTCATACTGTGCTCGAACCAACCCTGCCACTGGGATGATCTCATAGGTCACCTATGGGTTCCTAGTGACTCTCTAATGAGCTTTTGGGGTGGCACTACCAGGCATGACATATCCGCATTCATGAGCACAGTCATACATCAGTTGGAAACCATCCTCAACTCTCCTAAAAAAGAAAACAAGCGCTCATTTATTCATACTCAGGCTTTTATTCTCTGCATTCTAATTTATAGGCGTGGGTGAGAACTCTATTGATATTTTTGGGATTTTTTGGGCAGCCAAGCCTCTTTTGCAAATTTTTAATCCTTCAATATTTTGACTCAATCTAAGCTCAGAGGGCACGTAGTCCATTGAGTAAAACACTTCAAATTGATTATGGCTCAAAACTCATCATGATCCATTTGACACATGTGTGAAAAGGTAGTAATTATGATTCAAGGATCCTTAGAATAGAGGCAAGCTTGTGAAATCACTGCTAGGATTTTTTGATCATGGTTTAGCTCTTTCCAACGATCTTATACCTTGGATTTGTCATTCACGACATAGATCAAGGGAATAAAATTTTAATCTATGAAAAAGTCACATAACCTTTGATCCATTACCAAACTTAAGGAAAGGGTCAAAGAGCAAGTCAAGCAAAAGATCAAGTAGTTTAAGAAGAAATTTGTTTGGCATAAAGATAAGCATTTAGCTATAATATTTGCACTGCATAGCCTTAGTTGCAAACCTATGACTTAATAAGCTGAAAAATTTAAAATTTTTACGCTAAAAGAAAAGGGAAAATGCATGCGTGCTAAGAAATAAATGGAATAGGGGAAGCGGAAGATAAAGGGTGTACACCCTAACCACCCCAAGCTTAAATTTTTTTGCTCATCCTCAAGCAATTCTTTTAACTTTGGAAGGTGCGGGACGCATCTGCTATTGGTAGTCGTTGTTTAAATATTGATCCAGATTGCCTAAACTACCTGATGTGTTCTCATAGTTCTAGTTTAGATCTTGCTAAAAATGAACTGATTGTTTGAAGTCTAGAGTCAGTTGATAGTAGGGCCTGAGGGGTTGCTAGAATGGTTGCTGAGAATTCAGTTGAGGCTGTGGAGGAAAGGCTATGTCCAACCTCTCTCTGAGCTACTACTCCAAAGTATTGAACCATCTTCCTAAGTCAGCTCTGAAATCCGTCATGAACTCGTAGAAGCTCTATGAATTAGGATTTGGTGCATATTGCTCCTATTGAGGGTGTTACAAGTAATCTATAGTAGGCATATCTGCGTAGGATCCTCCCTGATAAGGCATGTCGTGGAAGGTTGTCCTCGTATGCCGCCCACCCTCTTGAGCCTCTAGCACTGGTGGTGTAGAAGTAGAATCTCCTGTAGCTCTTCCTGTGTGATGAACGTTGCCCAGGGCGTCCAAAAGAGAGACGCTCATAAATGACGTTCTACATGAGAATTCTGCATTTGCTGGCAATAATATTTTGTTCTTATTGTGACCAAAGATATATAGATTGCTTGTGTTGCACTATTTGATCACTCCTGAGTGGATCAAGTGGTCTAATTCTAACTTGGACCACTCAGTTGTTTCTTGCATAAGTGCCAACTGTTCATCTCCAATTCCTAGATGGCATTCCATAAGAGTGATAATTCCCGCCATCGGCATGAATTGGACTTGTTTCCTAAAAGAGTTGTGGATGTGGAGGATAATGAAATTCCCCACATTCACTTTCTTTCCTACTACCGCACACCACAAAATGTAGAGGTCAGCTGCATTGAGTGCTCCTTGACTATCTTGTTTTTCCAAGATGCAGTTTGCTATTACCTGATGTAGATAATGAATTGTCGGGTTGTGGATGTGTGAGGCTTTTGTACCTTTAGTCACGTACTTTTCTTCCCCTATAAGCATTTTCCATGCATGGACAACATTAAAATTGTGGTCCCATGTCTCCAGTCGGCCTCTAGACATCTCAGTGCAGTCTTCAGTAGAGCGTGACATCCAACTATTGAGTTGTTCCATAGTAACTTTGTGAGCCTGGTTAAGGAGACAAAAATGCAAGGCAGTGTGTTGGTGGTCCTTAGATGTCTCTAGTGTAGCATAAAACTCACAAGTGAGTCTATGGTAGGTGTTTCACTATGCATACATGAGGATATCAAGGCCAATCACTGCAAGATATCTGTCGACTTGCTCTTGGATCCCGAGTCTAAGGAGTGTTCTTAGATCAGCATATCTTGGGCCCACTAGTCTACGCTTGTCTCTGATTAGAGTATCAAAATTTTTCTTTTGCTTCATACTCTTGAATAAGGGAGAGGGGAGTGAGTTTTGGTTGGAACCACTATAGGTGATGTGGCGCATGTTCCCTTGAAAAAAGTCACGTGACAAAGTCGACCGTCGTAAGGATGTAAAATGTTCTGCTGACCATCGACATTGGTTTCATGTGGATGAATCTCTGTGCAAAACTGACGGGCTTTCTTGATACCCAGTCAAACTCTAGAGCTCAGCGTCATGGCGTTCTATCCACATCCTCTCACTGGAGGCTTCTTGCATTGACTCACTTCTATAGGTATCCATAGGAGTGCTGGCCATGTAACAGTAGTCTAAACCAGTCTCTGGCGACCCAAACCCTAGAGTATAAAGCATAACCTCATCTTCATATATCAAATTTGTGGTTTGAGAGGTATGGTGTGGGTATGGGCTCCCAAAATATGATGGTGATGCAGAGCTTCCTTCCCCTTTCTTTCTCATTATAGACTTTTTAAGTTTTTTAAAGCTATTTTTCATTACGTCCATGGAGTCACTTCTTCTGATGAAGATCCTGTTGGCCTTACTGTGATGAAGGTTGGTGTTGTTTCCCCAAGATACTCCAAGCTCATCGGCAGTCTGGACCGCGACATTGGTGAAAACCGTGATTGCGGTAGCAAAGACTGCGACCTAGGTGACTGGCCTTGGCACCGCGACCTATGCGACCACGATCATGAAAAAGGCTTTTGATACGGAGACCTAAGTAGGTTGGATACCGCGAACCCAGTGTACAAGGTGGGTGCAAACTGAGGAACCGCGATCTTCAAGACCGCAATCATGAAGACCGCGTCGAGCCTAGATCACTGGACCACTGCTTAAAGATCGTGGTCACGGTCTAGCGGTAGTTGCTACTGCTGCAACTGCTGGTGTCGACGCACCTTCTCCTTTCCCTGTTAGCCAACGATGGGGACAAGGGAAAGAGGGAAAAAGATGGGTGGTGGACAGCATGGAGGTGGAGGAAGCTTTAGGGGTTTTGGTTGGGAGAGGACGCTTGGTCCAACGCTATTTATAGGCCGGACGCACAACCCCGTCCTTGCCCCAAAGTTGTGCGAGGTCGCAGATAGGGCGGCTGAAAAATTAGAAAAAGGCACCGGAGACCCGATGAAAAGGGTCAAACTCGGTCAAAAGAGAAATAGTCAGTCAAAAAGGCAGAGACAAGCTGGCATGCTAGTCGGTCAGGCTGAGAAAGCATACCTCGATCCCACTGGTCTGCGGTCGCAATCTCTAGTATTCGTAGTCACGGTATAGCTAGCCCGCGGTCACGGTCTTATACAAGCAGGGCACCATCACAGTCTCTGTCTTCAGACCGCGGTCACGGTTCAGCTCTGCCATGCAATGAACAAGGGTGGAAAGGCATAGGCGACCAACCCCAAATAAAATTACATGGAAAAGCAACAAGGTAAGTCGATCAACTTCTTACGAGATGGGGGCCAATAACAACTTTTAGGGCGTGGAGATGGAAGTGCATAAGAATTGTAAAAGAAAAACTAGATGATGTGAAAAAAAGTAAAATACCTAGCCGTTAAGGGAAAGATAAAAGATGAAATTGACTTTATTATTCTAAAATTTTAAAACTTGAAATTTGAAAGGGAATTGTGTAAGTAGTACGGTGTGGCTGCCCTACAACCCCTACACTTGGATCCCAAATCCATAGTTTTGGGGTCCGAGTTACCTATGTTTTGTTGCTTGGGCTCATGAAGGGGCAAATTATGTGGAGAGGTGGCCCCTTCAGAGTCTGGGAAAGAGGAATGAAATCTTGCGACCTGGTGAAGTCATCTCTGTGATGTCGTTTACTTGAACAGTACTGGGGTGAATTCCATGGAAAATTATCTTCAAGGTGCCTCCCATGATATAAATCTATACAGGGAGGTCCTAGGATCCTAACACTGGATGAGATGGAGGGGCGAGGTTGGATGTCCTCTAGAGGACTCACATCTTCCTTCCCCACCTATGAACTCAAGGTTGGGTGCTAAGATAAATTCTTCATTACGGTCAGGGTTATCCAATCATCTTCTGAGCAAGAAGTACCCCCGAAAGGATCTGTTTGTGGATCTACCACCAGAAGCTTGTCGCCTTCTGTGGGGACCAGGGTATCTTCATGCTCAACAACCATGTTGTAGTGGGTTGTCCATCCTACTCCGTCAATGTCCACCAAGCCTTTTAAGGGAATGGTGGTATATGCCAGCTCGTGCTCCTCCGACTCACCGTCCTCAGTATATTCATCGCTCCAAATTGAGTAGTTATCATCATCATTGTCATTGAACAAATTGTTCCAAACCATGGTTGGCATACTACTCATTGCTAAGTGACAAGTCTCAATATGAGAGATATCACTCTGGTTCAGATCAACGTCTGACTCAAGTTCCTCAGGCCAGTCTTCTGGCTGTGAGGTTGTTTGGCTATTAAAATGAAAGCAATTATCTTCATCATCGTCATCATAAAACCATTCATGTGTGTGGCTTGTATGTTTCATTGGTTGATCAGTTGAGACATCTGTATAGATTGAAGGGCTTTCCGAGGAGGGTTGGTCTTCACAGAAAAATCCTGATGAATCCAGTTGATGGTCTGAATTGGATGGTGAGGCATACTCTACTTTAGACCCAATGGAATGGTCTTGATGACAAAAGTCTTCATTGTAAGGCAGTTGCACTTGCAATTGCGTGGTAACCAAATTAATGAGCTCTTGAAACTTCTCGCCCTATTCAACATCTTTATTATAAAGCTGTTGGTCTTGGGTAGAAATATTTTCAAGATTCATCCATTCCCTCTTGCACTCCTGGAGAATCGATGTATTTGACGGGTTGGGTGAATCCTTGCTCAGTAGTTTGAAGTATGCTTCTACTGCAATCTGCAATCTCTGTGGCTACATGGAGTTGATGACCCTACCTTTCCGGTAGCTGTTGGAGTGGATCTACCTCTTCTTGAGGATGAGGAGCTAAGGAGGTGAGTGCATTAACACTTTCTCCAACTAATTCCACTACATTAATCAGTTCTTGATCCCATGATAGCATGGAAATCGAGGGCTGACTTGTAGCCTCCATTGTGGGAGCATCTACATATGACGATGATGGGGGTGAATATAGCTCAACTAGTTGTAAGGCACGTTTTTCAATTATTTTCCAACAGTCGAAACAACGGAAAAATTCAGGAGGATAGGTAGATAAGATGATTTGCCTTGCAAAAGCAAGGTCCATGGCTAAAAAAGTATAAGAAAATGGAAAGTTGTTCAGTATTTACAAACAAGTATGTTCAAAACAAAAGAAAAACTATGCATATATACATGCTTAAAAGTGACCGAACAAAATCGTTTAGGCGTGTAAACATGGAAAACCACATCCCCGATAATGGCACAAAAAAGTTGATCAACCTAAATTGCGCATTCGAAAGGGAGGCAGACTCAAAAGGAATCAAACTTTTAAATTTTTAACCCGAAACCTTCAAGGACCCCCTACAACTTTATTACGGGGTCGAGGTAGATATACAAGGTCGAACACAGGGACATGGTGACTTTTAGGATGCTCAAGATCTCGCTCCTAAGCCAGATAAGCCAAAATGATAGCTGATAAAAGTATGAAGCTAGAACTAGTCTAGCAGGTTATCACGAAGTAAAACAAAACGAGGAAAAGAAAACAAAACAGAGTCCGTAGGATTCTACTAAATTAAAGAGAAAGAAGTTCTTGACTATGTGACCACAAGTTGGGCAGTCTATGCACCCATTCTTAGGCATAGACAACCCTCGAACACCTCAGCAAGCAAACTATGTCCAAACATAATACGTACTGTGGTATCTATTTCTTGGGGTCATCCCACTCGCTATCGCGAAGCATGAATAAAACCCATCAACGTCATGAACCCTCTCTTGAGGATGACAGATCAACACCCTAGAATATCCTAAATACCCTCTCAGGTCTAGAATATTCTAGGGTGCTAGAAGAAGGTATCACCTTGGACCATCCTCCTTTTAGATTCAGATTCAAACTACCTTCTCTTATCTATTTCTACAATGAATCTCTTGATATAGGCAAAAATAGAGGCTCAAGCAAGAAAGAGATCAACCAAACCAGCAGTCATAACAAAACAGAGAAGATAGAACAACATACATACTAGATCTGAATTAAAACTGCCCGCTTAAGGTAAAAATACATAAACATGACCAAAATGGGCTACATAGCCAAGAAGGTGCTCAACTAGCCTTGGACAAGCATAGCTGGCACTGAAAAAAGATAGAAGAACATCATTTATATAGAAACAAAGGAGAATAGAAGAAGAAAGGGGAAGAAAAAGGGATTTAGCCTCTATAGGAGAGGTGGCTCTCGCTCCCTAGCCTGTGTATAGGCTGGATCTTGTCTTTTGGATCTTCCTCCTTGAAACAGAAGCTTGGTGTGTGGATGGAGATGAAAGATAGTAGAGGATGGAAGCACGCTGAAGAGATGAGTGTAGAACGAGCACTCCATCCTTCTCGGGCCTCCAGACTCTCCTATGGGTCTCTGGGAATCTCACTGGGTCGCAACCAATAGTTGGAACCTCCCAAGATGCAGAACCCCTCCACAGGTTGAGAGGGGTGGGTATTTATAGGTAAAGCGGTCAAGGCACTGATCCATATCATGATTTTCTCAATCACGGTCCCAGAGGTCATGGTGCACTCTGATAACACCAAATTTTGTGATGTTTTTGGCCCTTATTTCGTTATCAAAACTGCCCTTTCTAACTGTTTTCCTCTCTCTTTTGTCATGTTTTTGAATAAACATGCCACGCTATGCTATTAACTCAATTTTATCATCTTTTGCAGAGTTTTCCTTGTTTTTGAACTCATTTAGCAACAAAAAGGCCTGTCCCATCCCACAAACGTGTTCCACCTACATCGACCTTCTTACCAACCGGCCGACTGATACGCTCGCTGCCCGACACGGATGCACGATAACATACTGTGTGACACAAGGATGCCGCGCAAGAAGGAACGAACGAGCGACACGCCATTTACCCGATAGGGAGCCGGGCTCGCCACGACAACTGAAGCGTGTCACGCGATACAGGCCACCCACCGGAAGGTACCACTCGTCACAATAACTGACATCCCAACATCCTTGTGTCACCCGATACACATATCGAGCGTCCCTGAAGCCACAATAATGGAGCTGAAGGAAGAACACGTGGCATCCGGAGCACCATAACTTCCCCCAACCGCTGCCTATAAATAGCAGCTACAGGACTCCGATGGGAAGGGTGGGGAACCCTGAAAAGCCAACTTAGGAAAGCTTTAGGAGCTAGCGTGTCGTGCCTCAGAGGTGTGCTGGGCGATTCTAGGTGAGCACTTCCCCATCCCGAGAGGGAGGGAATGGTTCACTTAGGGTCGTCCTGGGCACCACTACAGGCCGATATCGGCCAGCAAGGATGCCCGATAGGAGTGCCCAATTCTTGAAGCAACACTCTATCCCGACATGATACCAAACCCCGATACGCGTCACCAGTCGCGGTGTGTCGCCTGAGTGGGTGCCACCCGACACGACCGTATCGGGCATGGGCGCCCCACATGATATGTCCGCCCGTCAAAAGAGTGTCACCCGAGAGGGTGTGCCGCCTGACATAGGAGTATCGGGCAAGGCACCAGCCCAGTATCGGGCTGGAGAGTCTGTTGCTGTCTGTCGACCTTCTAAATCAAGAAGGCGACATTTATCTTTCCTTATTTCAGTCATTTACTTCCTTTACTTATACAATGTAATCAAACCCTTATATATTAATGGAATTAGAAGAGTTTTAATTATCTACTTCTTTATGTTTGGTACCTTTTGTTGGATGATTTCTATGTTTAACATCTGAACTCTAGCTTGTACGCTTGGATCACATTTCGATTAGCTACCGAATCGTGTTTTCCCATTGCAACAACCTCGAGAGAGGTGTTGTGGCTCTAGTGTTTGGTCAGATACTGGAGTACGAGAGTTCCCAAGATCAGAGTTGCTTTAGTAACCTTTCCACTCTAACTTAAGTCCAGCAACCTCGAGAGGGGTGTTGATGCTTGGTTAGAGGTACCCGCTTCAAGAGGAGGGGTACAGGATGTTTCTGCTGCTTCTTGTTTTATCGAAGCTTTCTCCTTCGTTCCTTACTATAGCATTTAGTGCTATCTCTCTGTTTCTGTTGCACGAAAACTCCTAAAAACTTATAAATGCTTAAAACCTTAATTTTCCTCGTAGCTCCAGTTGGAGATAGATTTCTTTTATTTTATCGATCTTATCCTGCTATTCCCTTGGGGAATTTTATCATCTCCTTACCTTTACCGGAGTGTAACGTGTCGATTCTACATTCTCAACACTACCACCCTTATCCCTGTGTTCGACCCCGTATATCTAATTTGACCCCGTAAACAAAGTTGCGGGGGCCTAGAAGGTTTCAGGTTATAAATTTAGAAGTCCGACTACATCAAATCCGCTCCACCTTTAGGACGCGCGATTTAGGCCGGTCAACTTTTTGGCACCGTTTCCGGGGATAAGGCAAAACGGTACTGTTGACGAACTCGAATCCACTAACTACACTCCAATGCCTCAAGCTTAGAAATGAGCTTGACAACACTCTCTTTTTCCTTTTTCATATTTTAACTTGAACTGAGTAATTTGTATTGTTAATAACAGATTTTTCTAACTTAACTTTACAAGCTATTCGGGTGCTCAGAAGGAAGACCTTTCGCTAACCTGAGCATCGACATAATCAAACATGCCGCCTCGTGTTGAACAACCTCTTTCAGAAGGTGAACGCCAAGGGAGAGCTAGACCTCACTCGCCTCCACCTGAAGATAACGACCGCTATGGCGGCAATGGTCAGCCTGAAGATCCAGAAATGGAGCAGTTAGAGGACGACCATCGCCGTGATAGACGTCGTCATCACCAGAGGCACCAGAGGAACCAAAATAATCAAGAACAACACTCGGGAGGCAGCCCGAGCTTTTATTTTTTCCTAGAATAGGACGTTATTTACTTTCTTGCAAAACAAACATTATGAACATTTGGACTGTAATAAGGCTCGAGTCAGTGCATGCGCCACATGCGATGACTCTTCTATTTTATGGGCCACCACTCTGTTTTATGGACCTTGATGAGTAATACTATATGAGGTTGGGATCTTTACCTTAGGCCAATGATGTTTTACCCATCAACCATCCTTCGCTTTTTTTTGAAGTCTTTATTCTAGTTTTTATCCTGAATCTTCGTATTAGGCGGCAACTCAACCGGCGCGCAGAATGCGCTCATATCGGGCAACGATATATCGGGGATTGCATAAACAATGACGGACGACACGCCCAGGCGGAGAGCACCCGTATCGTGAAAGATGAGTAATTACCCTTGATTAGACGAATGAGACCGCTCGTCTCGGGAATGGCTTGTCTCAACGGTCAATGTGCGTCCCAGATTTACTTGTTTTACCCCCGGTTGAGATTGCTATATATAGTACGAAGGTTTTAACGTGTCGGGCTACTGCTTTTACTCTTCCAACTTCCCGTATCATGCTGTAATTTCTCCCTTTTCTCGTGTTTTGGCCAGTTAGCTTTTGCTCTCATGTCGCGCAAGAGCTTCAGATAGTAAAGGTATAGCCCGACAGCCTGCTTGCCTGACATGAGCTTCATATCGCACGCAGTGTATCAGGTTGACGAATTTAGTCAATTTTTCTTGTGTCGCCCGACACGTATGCAACGCGACACGACTTTCACTCGCGTTTGTCCGATATGCCATATCGGGCGATAACCTTATCACTCGTCCTTGTGCCGCCTCACTTATTCTTGTTGACGGGCGACATGTGTTCTATCGGAAAGACCCTATCGGACATTTGTTTCACGCGGCTGTATCGCCCAACATACTTGTGTCGGGCGACAGACATGGAGTGCGGTTTTTCTCTGTATCATCCAGTTTTGTATCGCTAAGATGTTCGTTTGATGTACGAAACCTGAACTTTGTAACAAACCAAATTTTATCGTGCAATCAGTGTTGCCTACCTAACATTTAAATAATCAATGAACTTGTTTTATGATAACAGACATGGCCCGTACAAAGCAAACCGCCGTACGAGTTGACAAACACGGCAGAAGAATCAACACTGAGGCCGCAGCTGAAGCAACAACGGTCGAGCAGAAATGCCAGAACCCCGAGGCAGCTGGGCCATCAACTGCTGAGAAGAGATCAATGACGGAAGAAGTAACGACTCCATTTTCTTTCCCGAAGGATGCAACCAGAACAAGTGAAAGCTCTCAAGAAGGAAACACAAGGCTCGTACAGATTATGATGATGATAACCGGCCTATGGTAGACAGAGAGCTCTTGAAAACACTTATGGATACTATATCCAAAGAAGATACCCCCCATGAAGAAGGTGGCTTCATGACTGATGAACCCAAAATACACACATTCAATCCAGAAGCCACTGGAGAAAGACTTCCACTGATTTTCTCTTTTGGAGATGGTCCTAAACCACCACAGAAGACAGAATATGATAAGGAAATGGACCTCTCTTGGGGCTACCAAATCAACAAAAAGTATTGGAAGAGATAAGTGGACTTCTATGACTAGTTCAATAGATGATGAAAGTTTAAAGAAACTGAGGTTGATGATCAATCCTTTTGTTCATGTTCACAATAGAAGTATCTTAAAAATTCTACCTGGTTTAAGGGAATGCCCAATAGTTTTGGAACTTCTTCGTCAGCAAAAGCGCATGACTAATCTCAGTGAATCTTGCTATTCTGAACCCACTTTTGCTTTTGGTACAACTGGTTGCAGCATCTTCATCCTAGAATGGATATCAAATAAAGAGACGCCTGACCAACTCTACCACATCGACTACCACAACAAACGAGGAGAATATGTATGGGAGCTTCTATCTGGCGTAGGCGCACTCACTAGCTAACCCTCACTGAGTTAATATTACCCTACCTTATCTACTTCACAACATTGGGATAGAGTGTGGAGTAAGTTGGGGGGGGTACCATGTACCAGTGAGGGAGGCATACTTTTTTTTTGAAAATTTTGAAAAATGCAATGTTCTTTTGTTCTTCTTTTATATCATGTGTACATATACATGTTCATACAAAAATTTTGAAAATTTTTGCTTATTTTTGTCTCTATACATATGTACAAAGACACTATATAGTAAAAACCTGATACGACTTCTTGCTAGTTTATTTTCTATGTGCCCAAAGGGATGCAGGTTTTGTTATGTCTTTCTGATAATTCAGCCTCAAACGACAAAAGACTACAACTTTCCATGCCAAAAATTGCAACAAATAATCTTGCACCAGCTAAGAGACGTGTATGCAGAAGGAAAAAGCAGCCCAAATAGTGAAAAAAATTCCTCTTGTTTTCCCTTACCCAACAAAATCCCAAAAAGAGAGAATAGACTTATGAGAGTGAATAAAAGCATGAGAGTTGTGCCCAATAAAAAGAAAGAGAAAAGGAAAAAGATATATATACACACTTGTTTTCCAAAAGTATCCATCTTTAGGCATGGTAGATCTAGGGAAGTGGTACATAGGATGTGAAATCACTGCTCTAAAGCCAACTGGCTTGGACTGCAGGGACCACTCATCTGCTAATGGACCCGTACCTGGATGGACTGATGGGAAACAAGAAAAACCCAAAAAGCCTTAGCCTACCCAAACACACAACTTTCTGCCCCCAAAAGCTATTTAGTGTGAAAGCTAACTTCGAATCATGCACCCAAGTCTCGCTGAAGCTGTAGAGAAATGTTTTGCTTAAATAAGGCAGGAGAAACAAAGTCTGTTGTTCGTGATCGGGCCGCATTCTCTTTGAGACATCTCAATGCTCTCTCAAACCCATGGTCTGAAAACTATACCGGTTAAGAAGAAGCATCACAAAACAAAGTTTAAAGATTGATTGAGGACAATCAAAATGCTAAGTTTGGGGGAGTTGATAACACCAAATTTTGTGATGTTTCTGGCCCTTATTTCGTTATCAAAACTGCCCTTTCTAACTATTTTCCTCTCTCTCTTGTCATGTTTTTAAATAAACAGGCCACGCTACGCTATTAACTCAATTTTATCATCTTTTGTAGAGTTTTCCTCATTTTTGAACTCATTTAGCAGTAAAAAGGCCCGTCCCGGCCCACAAACGTGTTCCACCTACATCGACCTTCTTACCAACCGGCCGGTCGATACGCTCGCTGCCCGACACGGATGTGCGATACCATACCGCGTGACACAAGGATGCCGCACAAGAAGGAACGAACGAGCAACACGCCATTTACCTGACAGGGAGCCGGGCTCGCCACGACAACTGAAGCGTGTCACACGATATAGACCACCCACCGGTAGGCACCACTCGTCACGATAACTGACAGCCCGACATCCTTGTGCCGCCCGATACACATATCGGGCGTCCCTGAAGCCGCAATAATGGAGCTGAAGGAAGAACACGTGGCGTCCGGAGCACCATAACTTCCCCCAACCGCTGCCTATAAATAGCATCTATAAGACTCTGATGGGAAGGGTGGGGAACCCTGAAAAGCCAACTTAGGAAAGCTTTAGGAGCTAGCGTGTCGTGCCTCAGAGGTGTGCCAGGCGATTCTAAGTGAGCACTTCCCCATCTTGAGAGGGAGGGAATGATTCACTTAGGGCCGTCCCGGGCACCACTGCAGGCCGATATCGGCCAACAAGGATGCTCGAGAGGAGTGCCCCATTCTGGAAGCAACACTCTAGCCCGACATGATACCGAACCCCGATACACGTCACCAGTCGTAGTGTGTCGCCCGAGAGGGTGTGCCGCCCGACACGGGCGTATCGGGCAAGGCACCCAACCGGTATTAGGCTGGAGAGTCTGCTGCTGTCTGTCGACCTTCTAAATCAAGAAGGTGACATTTATATTTCCTTATTTCAGTCATTTACTTCCTTTACTTATGCAATGTAATCAAACACTTATATGTTGATGGAATTAGAAGAGTTTTAATTATTTGCTGCTTTATGTTTGGTACCTTTTGTTGGATGATTGCTATGTTTAACATCTGAACTCTAGCTTGTACGCTTGGATCGCGTTTTGATTAGCTACCGAATCGTGTTTTCCCATTGCAACAGCCTCGAGAGAGGTGTTGTGGCTCTAGTGTTTGGTCCGATATTGGAGTACGAGAGGGCCCTAGATCGAAGTTTCTTTAGTAACCTTTCCACTCTAACTTAAGTCCAGCAACCTCGAGAGGGGTGTTGATGCTTGGTTAGAGGTACCCGCTTTGAGAGGAGGGGTACATGATGTTTCTGCGCTGCTTGTTTTACCGAAGCCTTTTCCTTCATTCCTTACTATAGCATTTAGTGTTATCTCTCTATTTTCGTTGCATGAAAACCCCTAAAAACTGATAAATGCTTAAAACCTTAATTTTCCTCGTAGCTCCAGTTGGAGATAGATTTCTTTTGTTTTATCGATCTTATCCTGTTGTTCCCTTGGGGAATTTTACCATCTCCTTACCCTTACCGGAGTGTAATGTGTCGATTCTTCATTCTCAACACTACCACCCTTGTCCCTGTGTTCGACCATGTATATCTACTTTGACCCCGTAAACAAAGTTGCGGGGGCCTAGAAGGGTTCAGGGTGTAAATTTAAAAGTCCGACTACTTCAAATCCGCTCCACCTTTAGGACGCGCGATTTAGGCCGGTCACACTCCACAATCAATGTGTGACTTTGGGCGTGGTCAATATTACAACCGCGGTGTCGGGTGACTTGGTCGAGGGGTGCTCGTGCAGTCATGGTCTGACTGGTTGTAGCCGCAGCCGTGGTTTGGGTTGCGGTCGAGGTGAGTGCCTAGACTACAGTCTTAGTGAAGGCCGATACCACAATCACAATCAAGGTGAGTGCGGATACCGCAGTCACAGTTGTCCCCACAGTCGCGATGAGTTGAGGCCTATCAGCTGCAAAAATTGTGTGTTTTGGGAGAAGTCTTAGCGAATAGATGTCTTTTCCGGTTCGGTGCCTGCAAATCTCAAAATTGGCTTGTTCGAGCAACTTTATCTATGAAAATATATAAATTACTAAAAGATAAGAAACATGGGATATTTTGGGCATATTAAGGATATAGTGACAGAAAACCATAGACAAATACTTAACATAAATGTGTAAATTTGGGTGTTATCAGCTAACCATCATCTTCCTTTATTTTTTCTTTCAGTTTAATGTTTCCATTTCCTTCCTTTGTATAATCTTTTATTCTTCTTTCACTTTAGTTTCCTGCATTAGTTTAATAAACCCCCCTTAAAATTAGATTTTACTTTCTATTAATCTTTCAAAAATACCAAAAAGAAATAATTTCAAAAACAACAAGGATTAAAAGGAAACAAATCCTAAAAACTTATTCCTGTGGGATTGACCCTTCTGTACTATCCTTAGTTGGAAAGTAAAATAGGATTAAGCTCTGTTGTCACCAAGTTCTACCCCATGGAGAAGACTCTCAGGAATAGGCATAAGATCACTGGGTTCATGCAAAAGCCTGGAGAGAATCTTTATGAAACCTGGGAAAGATCCTAAGAGTATCAGAGGGGCTACCCTCATTGGAACTATAATAAAGATTTCTGGTCACTACTTTTTATGATAGACTTACTTTAGTCCAAAGGACCTCATTGAATGCTGCTGTAGGAGGCGACTTCCTTGGAAAAAACCCAAAAAAGACCATGAGAATGATTGAAAACATGGTTGCCTTGTAATCTGGACTTGAGAATGATAGAGGTACAACAAATAAGTATCACCTAAAGATTCTATTACTGAATCTAAAGCGCTATAGACTATAACTACTCAAATCTAGAAGATTGCCTTGGATGTGAAGCATCTGAAGGACACTGGAGGCAAGGGAAAAGGGATAGCCAAAATTGTCATGAAGTGAAGAACCAATGAAGAAGGAGGCCATGGTATTGATAACTATATCTATACTCATCTTGAGGAATATAGAAAGGAAGAACATACTAAAAATGTTTCTTATGGTAACTTCAAGAGACCAGATCACCCTAGTTTCAATTATGCAAACAAATATGCCACTGAGAATGCCCATTAGTTAAACAACTCTTTTAAAGGACCACATGGATTTGGGAAAGGTGGCGGACCAACTATGTTCACTCATTATACAAACTACCAACAAAATAGGAACAATCATCAAGGTCAAGGACAAGGACAAAACTGGAATAGAAATTAAAATAGGCCGAGCCAAGATCAGAATTAGGATAAAGGCAATAACTGACCAGACATGGTGTCTGAACTTTTCGAGTTTGCAAAAAGACAAGACATGTGAGACCCCAAACCTTGCTTAAAGTGTTGATCACACTTAATTATCATAATTGAATTCTTATACCCTAATATAACCTTGTGATATTCTTTGAAATCATAATACAAGCTTAAGTATCAAATTTGGTCCAATTTGGACACTATTTGAGCAAGTTATACAATTTTCTGCACATTTTGGACTTTGCTACAATTTAACCAATTGAGAGGTTTTCTTTGCAATTTATCACTTGATTTATGTTCCTCAGATATTATCTCATCATTCTTGATCTTGTTGAGCCATGGGGCACCTATTTAAACCTTGGTTTGAAGGTATTTTACTCCAGGGTATTTTAGGGTTTACCCTTTATAGGTGAGCTACCTTTAGTAGCTATCAACTAATGAATTATTTGATTGGCTTCAAAATTCGACAAAGGAAAGCTAAGAAGGTCTTAATGGACAGTGGGGGAGCTTATTGTGTGTGTTCTTGTATATTCTTAATAGTTTAAGGCCATGGACACTTGGAAAAATACTAGAACTTCAAATTTTTCTTTTTCTTTATCTTAAAGTTTCATATACTTATCCCTAAGCATCCAAATGAGACATTTTCTCTCCACCACTTCCCTCCTTCTATGAACCTCATTCTCCCTCTGTGATGGTGCAAATTTATGATCCAAGGAAGAAGAAAGAGGGGACTTTCTTGGAAAAAGAATCTAGGGTTGCGATTGACTTCCTTTTAGGGTTTGAAAAGCTTCCTTCTTGTGATCTTGACCTAAAAGAGTAAGAATCTCCTTCTTTCCTCTATTTATTTATTTTTTATCCTTCGTCCTACCTTTCTCTAGGTTGAAACCTTACTGTTCCATGGTAGAAATTGCTCTAAATCTCTAAAACCCTACCTTTCTTGCTCCTTATGCTTAGGGTTTGCTCATTTGATGAAGAAAGGTGCTAGATGGACGAGTTCAGAGCTTATTCTTGGATTTCCTACCCTACCTGCTCATGTTTCTTCTATTTGGGAGTTTATCTTCTAATTAGAGGCAATTTTTATAACTTGCTCAACTTTTATTGCTTACCATAAGCTTGCTAGGTCATGTTCTTGCTTTTAAATGACGATCCATGCTCTAAAAAGCTATGCTTGAATTGGATTTCGATCTTTATAATATTCCCTATTCTGATTTCAGCTCTAGATGAACCTATGATAATGTGTACATTATTCCTAAGGTATAATATGATTTGGATCAGGTTGGTTTGACAACCTATGGTGCTAAGCACCTATCAACCAATGGTCAATATTCGGGTTTAAAGTTGATTTCTTCTAAAAACACATGATTCAATGGTGGTATCATTACAACAACCGATGGTGTTGTCTTCATGAAAAATGATGGTGGTGACCAAGGGTGTCAACTAAAATTCACCCCTTAGTTCAGGTTTTGGCCTAATTAGAAGCTTAGTGATTAACAACTAAGTACCCTAACGATGCTATCAATCAATGGTTATTAGTTTGATATTCGATGGTGATTAATGAATATAGTGTTGATCTAACAACCTATGGTGACTTACTGGTCACTAGTGATGGTAGATCATGTCTCCACAACCTATGGTCAGTTAAGTATGTAGATGTAGCATCAATTAATCCTTAAACCAATGGTTTCTTGGGTCATTTGATGTAATGGTCAGACCTATACTCCAATTGATGGTTTTAATATATGAAATTGACCTAATGGTTAAGATCTAATGTTTCTTCATCCAATAAATTCAAATGATGCCTAAATGTAATATGTTGGTCCTAATAAAGTGATTTAAATGGTTTCCTTTATGATATCAACTTAGGAAGCTCATTTACTGACGGTTTGTTTTAAATAAACAACCGCTTGTGGATTTTACCCTACTTTCAATGGAACTTTTTGTGTTGTTAATCAAGGGATGTCTAGGGTTAGATGGTGACTCTCTCTAGAGAACAACTCAATGAATTCATAGGTGGTTTGTTCAAGATGTTTGCTTATGTAAATGACTAACGACTTTACCTTTTCAACATTTAATGGTTAGAAGTTGATGCCTCAATATTTGCATTATTTTAGGTGAAGTGTGTAGTGTAATGTTATGATTCTAATAATGAGATTTTGATGGTTCAATGCCTAAAACTTATAGTCTTACCCTTTCCCTCATATGATTATGATTTATAATCACCATAATGAATTAATGGGTAACCCTAATTAGGTAGATCTTATTATACCTAGATTTAATATAACTAAATGATGGTAATTGGGTATGAATAGTCCTTGAATGATTAATAATCATGGAGTACTCTCTTATAGTTTTTGAAACCCTAGTATGCTATAACTATATGGTTACACCTTGATTTATGTGTGGGTTCATACTTGAGATTTGAGAATAATATGGAATGTGATGGTGATGCTTCACCTTATGCATCCATGATCCAATGGGGATGCCGTGAGTTAGGGTTTGGGTATAAATGCTGATTAGTAACATTAATATAATTTATCTTGTTGAACCTAACTCTAATGCAAATAGATAAAGATGAGTATTCATGTATAACCTTATTATATGATGGCATGATGGTGGAATAACCTCCTTAATATGATCATAACCTTAATGTGTTAATTGGTGGTTACCATAGCCACATGGTTGATACATTCTTATGCTAAACATGTGCATTATGAATATGATGAGGGTTAATCATATCTAGATTCCTTGCATGTTAATGTAATTAAGGAATTTCCTTAATGTTAATATAACCCTGTTATGATTGTTAATGTCTCCTAGCTCATTAATGCAATGTTGTACTGATCCGGTGTAGTATATGTAAGTGATGTTGTTGAGCCTTGTTATAAGGCATGCAAAGATAATGATGATCTTACAGGGAATAATATGATGGTCTCAATGACCTTCGGGCATGGTTGAGCCCTAAATGAGGTGTAATCCTCTTGTGTTGATAAGGGTTGATACCCTGTTATATTTGGAAAAGGATTTATATCTTGTGATAGTATGATGACTAGTGTAGTCTCATGAATGGCAAGTGAATAGTACCATGTGATGATGAGATGAGAAATTATGTTTCACATGTTTTATATCTTTTGAAGTTGTAATACTTATATGCTTGCTAGAAGTGAATTAGGGTTTGTATGTCCACTTGTTTGATGTTGCCTCAATTCACCCAATTGGAGATAACTAATCAAGTAAAACTCTAATCATGCAGTTCCATGTTCCATAGAACCATCTTCAGTGTCAGAACCTGCTGGATGGTGAAACGAGTATTCCTAAGGGAAACTCAGAGTGCATACTATTGTGTATGCATGGTGCTTATCATCCTGACACCAAGTGTTTGGGGAGGATGACTGCGGTCATACCTAGCTTGCTTTTTGAAAATGACTTTGGTCGAGTCTCATTGATTTTAACATGATGTGATTAGAGAAAAACTACGGTTGTACCTCAGTGATTGCGTTTATATACCCTAGATGCTATCACCGTGACCTGTACCAAGATGGGCTAGTTATAGGATTATATGTCGATGTTTTGTAGTTTGACTATATGTCACTACGGTTCAGACTCATACTGACTGAGTATGGAGAAGATCTTGGAGTCTGACTCTTCCTAGATCCTATATGGAACTGAATGTGACCAAGCAGTGGTCAGTTGTACTTTGAGTGGTATGACTCAAACTATCCACGGTGTAATAAAAGATGTAATACAACTGTATAGCATATTTGTTTAGGGTTATACACGACGTTTCACATTGGATGATAACCCTTGTTTGTTATCTTTACATAAAGATGATGCTTAGTGCAACTAAGAGATAGTATATATATTAAGGTTGTAGATATGCTTAAGATTGAAGATGCATAGATATAGTAGCTATGACTATGTTAATAACTATACTGATACTACTGATTATAATCATGATGTGAGGTATCTCATGTTGTTAGTTATGTTTAGCATGATAGCCATGATTTTGTAACTAGAGATGCATATACTGCTAATCATGCTTATCCAGATAGTTGTGCTTATGTTGTTATATCTTCTTATGATGTTGATATGTGCAACCTATTAGACATGTTGATGTTATTATCTATGCATATGATACTAGACTTATTCATGATGTTAGAGATGCTCATGCTGCTAGACTCTTTATACTATTAATAGGGATATGAGAATAGTCTGGCTAATGAAGATAGTTATTATTTACTCCATAATGTATTTTCTTAATCATCAATGTTGTTGAGCTTATTTGTTATATATGATTAAACTTCTTAAGCTATCTCATTACCTAAAAATGTTAGAATCAGTAAACGTTGCTGGAGGTTATATCTCTTGCTGGGACATGGATCTCACCCTTGTGGTTCGACACATCTTTTTAGGTAATCGGAAGTGATGAAAACAAACTTGTGGCAGTAAAGAGAAGCTAGAGTAATGAATCTATGAGAAAGTTGATTAAATGTCTAGTGTGTCCTAGAGTCATCCCTGTACTCTCAGGTTTGGGTGAGAAAAATTTATATATGGTGTTTCAAATGAATCAGACTTTTGTTAGCATATGAATGCTTGTTTGTGTGGCATATATGAATATTGTTCTCCTATGTATTTATGTTGTGGCTAAGGTAATAGAACAATTTGTATCAAATTCTTGGCATAATATAGATATAAGAAAGATGTTGGGCTCCTATGCAAATGTTTCTGAGTGTGTGTTGACATTGAAATTGGTTCTTTTTTTGAAAGGAAAAAGTCAATATCATTAAAGGCAAGCCATACGAAATCTACAAGATAGCAATATCACACTAGAGATCCAAACATAACTCCGTTTAGGAACCGACATTGCACTCAAGCTCAGATTGGGAGGCGGTAGGTAAATTACAAGCACGATCCCTCTTGGTTGTAGCTGTGCAAAGTAGCTGTCGATGAGAGAATCCTTCAATCTACATGAGCCCATGAGAAAGCTATAAAAGGAGTAAGCAATACCAGTGATAAAGAACACCATCACGTACACACCAAAGACCCATCAACACAGACAAAAGCTCGACCACCAGCGGACAAATAGAGATCAACAAAAACTAAGCTGCAAACAACCAAAGAAAGGCTAAAGTTAAGGAAATCAAGACTAGGAGGGAGGTAGGGGAAACAACCTATAGATAGACAAAAACACATAGGAAAAGAGACAAACAGATAAGGGGCACAAACAAGGAAACAGAAGGACAAGCGGCCAAACCCCAATAGGTGCAAACATAAGGAAAAGGAGGTCCCAAGCAGGTGAAAAGGTGGGGGGTAGAGGCACAGGGAACCCCACCACCACTCCCAGCCACTACGGCACCACCCACCCAACTCAAGCAGCAGCTTGAGGAGGTGAGAGAGGGTAGAAGGACAGCTGCACCAACCCAGGATGACCCTTCATTTGACTCATAACCCTGTAACACACACCCAGGGACCCCAAGACTGACAGATGACCATGGAAGAAGCCCCAACAAAACAAAGAAAAATAGGAAAACACAAACACACGAAAAAATGAAAGAAGAGAGAAAAAGGTACTCGACCCCCAGGGAGCCGCCGTCCGGAGGGCGGACCACCCACGAACGGCCGACCACGTACAACACCACCAGGAAGAAGGCAAGCACACCCAAAACCCCTAAGCGCTGCCACCACAAGCCCCAAAAGCCAAACAACAACTCCGCTCAGAAGGACAGGTGTGGGAGGAAATGAGGTGGAGCCACCAGCCGACGAGGCACACTGTGAAGGTCAAGGAAGGAGAAAGCCTAGGGGGAGATGGAAAGAAATGTTGTGCACCGAGGCAGCCTCCCCACCCCCCCGAGCAGGGTCGGCGGCAGGCGAGCCCTAGGTCGCCTTTGCAATCACGAGAGCTCTATGTATCAGCTCTGTCTATAGACCTAGAGTGACGTTTGAAATTGGTTTTAATTTACCCATATTTTTGGGTATGTGGTTAATTGGTGAGATTGGGTTTTATGTTTTAAGTAATCTCATTTTGTAATGGGTTTTCAAAGACACTATGAATAAGTGATGCAACACTATTTTAGGGCTTCATCTTGTGTCTTTTTGCATATCAATCACATCTAAACATGTTAGAATGTAAGTTAATTCCCTCAATATACTAAAACTATCAAATGCACTTATGGAGGTTCTTTGCATGTTTTTCAGGTAGTTGGACCATGACTTAGTTAGATGAGAGGGAAGGAAGATGTTCTGGGATTCCTCTGCCTATGGAGGGGCCCACAGAAGACCCCAAAGCTCCCTCAACCCACCCGTAGTGGCCAAGAGTTAAGCTCAAGCAAAGAATTCCATGTATCGTGAAGTTTCAATCTCAAAGTGCTACTAAAGACCCCAACACAACTAAGGGGCCAAGGAACGGTCGTGCTCGTCAATGCAAAAGTCATAGGAAAAATCTCCATCTTGATAAGCTATAGTAACACCACCAAAATGGTTGTGCTACCCAACTTGGTCGTTCCATGAAACCCCCAAAATGGTCATGCCAACTAGCACGGTCATGTTGCTATAGACCAGAATGGGCATATTAAAGAGAACGACCTCTGCTCCACCTCACCTACCATGGCCATGCTACCCAACATGACCGTTCTACCTAGCCTCCACCACAGTCGTGCTACCCAGCACAACTGTGTTACCAACTTACATTTCATCACTTCCATTCTCACATTTTTTCATTTCCCATCACAACTGTCCTCTTCCACCACGACCGTTCTAACCATCACCCACCACGACCGTTCTACCATGCTGCCACCTAAAACCTATCTTTTTCTGCACATAATTTCCAACAATACTCCCACTTACCCTAGTGCTTCCACCACCACCTATACATAAATGGGTTGAGGCCACAACACTAGGTTAGCTTCCCTATCCACCCTTTAGCTACTCTAGAGCATTCATTACTATTTTTCTCGCATTCAATCTATTCACCTACCTCCCACCTTCCATTTCCACTCCATTTTCCACCATAGAACCCTAGTTTTCTAAGTTTTCTACCATAATCCCCTACATTTCCATGTTGTTCATCCATATTTTAGGAGGGAGGAAGCTATAAAATAGCTAGGAGGTGAAGGATAAGAAGCTACCATGAGCTTCATGTCCATCTATCACTTTCTTCTTTCCTTTTTGCTCTTTTGCATGATCATGTCTAGATAAGCGCCTCTTGGTGGGCTGTTTGGGGTTAAAATGTTGCTTTGATACCATGTAGGGGGGAAATAATTTGTAATGAACATACATCCATTCTATTATGATTTCCTTTTGCTTCTATCTCATTTCCCATTATCTTGCTTGTGTTTTGTGCTTTTAAACAAGGATTTATTGTTATACAATGCTTGAAGACACCTAGCTTCTAGGGAAAATGGAATGTATGTGGCTATCTTAGGAATTAATCCTAGGTCCAATTAGTGGATCCCTAGCTAGCACCCTTTGTTCCCACATACAACTCCCTTATCCTATAAGTAGTTGTGATATCTAATTAGCTAGTTTAAGAGTGATTAGTGCAATTGCCTAAAATTTTCTAAGGCTAGATGGTGTGTAACATGAGGTGAAACACCCTCATCTCTACCCCCATTCCTACCCTTGTCTCTCAATTGCCCTAATACCACTTACCCTAGAAACCTAGACTTGCCAAGCCCTATTAGAATTGCACATATCCCTAGTTCCCCAACTAGTAGCATAAGGTAGATTCAAATAGCACTTTCCTTGTTGTTTGGTTTGGCAATCTAGACTGAAGATATAAGACTTGCATGCTATGTTAACCCCCAACTAATATCATATTTGCATTTTCAAATGGCCCACCTCTACATATCATTTCTTAAAACCCTCCTTGTCCTCTTAGCTTGTTAATGCTAGTGTAGTTAATTGCCTTTGTTGCTTTTTAGTTAATTTCTTAGTTCCTGATAGCTAGGTCTTGCTTCAGTAGTTAGTTCTCTTTGGAGCTTGCTAGTTTTAATCTTGTTAGCTAGTGATAACCTAGGTTCTTCCTTTCTCTAGTGCTTAGATTGTCTCTTAGTTGTTAGTTTGAATTTCTATGTCTAGTGTAGTTTAGTTGTAGTTCCTCATTGCTCTTTCTTAGTTAATCATTTTGCCTAGCTTCTTAGTCTTAACATGCTTAGGGTAATTTAGGGTTTTTGGTAATATAGTTTCCTTCTTGTTGTTAATTGCTTGCAGTCTTAGTGTAACCAAGCAAAACCCACTTTTAAACCCTAAAACCCTACACTCTTATTTAGGAACATAGCTTAGATTAACTTATCTCTATTTCCGCCTCCCTAAAATCGTACACTCCACTTTAGGAACATAGCTCAGATAGCTCTATTACCCCCCCTCTCTCCTTGAGGATCAACCATTTTCCTACTGCTTTCCTATACAACAACACGATCTCGTGCACCTATGGGTGAATTGTGAATAGTTTAAGCTAGTGTGTTAGACTAGGCCCTTATAAGTTCAAAAGATTAATGTGTGTTTGCCTAAGTTGTGTGTAATCAAATCTAATTGGCTAGTTGTAACCCAAGACAGTCCAAAATGCACCAAGCTTTCAGGTGTTGTTGCTAAGGAGTAGAGGCATTCGGCCTAGCTAGTTAGTGTAGCTTAGCTTTTCCTAGTGCCCTCACCATTTCTATTCTTCATTGTTTGTTTAATTTTGCATACTTGCCTTCAAACTTGGATCTTGTTGTTTGTTTATGTGTTGTGTAGGTGACAACTATGCATGCTTAGTAGTTTCTCTACTTCTACCTCTTTGGTTCCGTTCGACCCTGAGATAGGTAGAACAAGACGTCAACACCACCAAAATCAACACCAAGAAGCTAAAATGGAGGGCCTGGATCCTAGAAACCCTCCTGGGAGTGTTCCACAACAACCCAACTCGACTTCCATGAGTACTTCACCCGGGGGAAGTACAACTCCCCAATCGTCACCCTTGTTAACCAACTGTTGGGTCAATAGTTCTCCATTCCATTATCCCTTCCCAGACTGCTTCTTACTTACTATGAGATGGAGAATGAGAACTCCTACCACCACATAGATGATTTTCTTGAAACTTGCTCCACACTTCACACACCCGCCGCCACTGATGACTCAATCTAAAGAACCCTCTTTCCATTTTCCCTGAGAGAAAAATCTAAGGAGTGGTACATGTCCAAGCCTGAGTTAGTGACATGGAATGCAGTGAAGATTGAGTTCCTTAAGAAGTTCGATTGATTGCCAAGTTGACTTAGATACCAAGATGTATTACCTCCTTCACACAAAAAGAGAATGAACCCTCCCATGAAGCTTGGGAAAGGTTCCAAAAGCTCATGTGTGCCTGCCCTCATCATGAGGTACTCCTGTGGTAGCATGTTTAGATGTTCTATATCGGGATGGTTGAGCTGAGTCAGACTACTATGGATTCCTAGTATGGTTACATCATGGCAAATCCACCAGAGGAATCTTGATCCCTATTTAAGCATCTTGCTGAGAAATATCTCCATCAAGATTTAAGTAAAGGGGATCACAGTGACTAGATTTACATTCCTCCTCCCCCTCCTACATCTCCAATCAGAATATAAGCCAACCCCCAAATGATGAAGATGATGGCTGATATGATGAGCATGATGAAAAACCAAGCTAGAGGTTCTGCTAGCCAATCTACAATGGCAACTGATGTCATTGATGAAGAAGTAAATTCTTTGCATGCTTTTAGAAACCAGAACAATCAAGGTCCTATATCCAACTCTTATACTCTAGAATGTGAGAACCATCCTAACTTCTCATGGAAACATCAAAAGTGAAGATGGGAAAGGATAGCCAAGACAACATGAAGGCCCTAAGTACAGATCAAAGTTTGAAGAAGTGGTGCTTGGGAGGCTAAGGAGCCTTAATGAAGTGAAGAAAGATGTGTCCTCCCATGAGAAAATGGTTAGCCACCTTGAGAAAAGGCTTGATTAGATTTCTCTTTCACTTGCTTGTACTGAAGAAGGAAGACTCCTATCTCAAACTATGCCCAACCCAAACAATGATGGTGGTTTTATGGGCACTTCCCAAAGTACCTATGATCCACCACAGTACTAAGGACCACACAATCCTTATGCTTCTCCACCTCCACAACCCCCATTTAACTACCAATACACTACACCTCCACCTCACTCATACCAACAACCCCCTCCACAATATCACCCTCATGCACCACAACCATCCCAACCACAACCTCAGCCACAATTCATTCTCCAGAACCCAAATCCCCCACACCCAAGACAACGACAACCTCAATAGCCACTACTACCAGTACAAGCTTCTTCTTCTACCACCCATGAGCATGTGAAGACGGTTATAGTATTGAGAAGTGGTAGGACTTTGGAGCAGCCACGGGACACTTCTATTGATAGAGCAGCCAGTGATGATAGAATTGATACCATGATTAGAGATGGTGATACTAAGATTCAAGTTGAGGATACTATGACAGGCACCCGAGTTGATACTATGATGTAAAGAGATGATATTATGATTCCTATGATACTGATTGATGATTTTGTTAATTTGAGCTAATTGAGAGCACAACTCCCTCTTCCTAGATGCACTTGAGGAACCATCCACTGAAAGAAAAAAGAAGAAGCACACTAAAGACATCATGGAAACGTTTAAGCAAGTGAAGATCAAGATTCCTTTGCTTGATGCAATCAAGAAAATGCCATCTTATGCCATGTTCTTGAAATATCTGTGCACATTCAAGAGGAGAACAACTTGAATAACACCAAGGAAGTTTAAGCTCACTGAGCAAGTGAGATCAATTCTACAACACATTGTAAGAGGGAAAAGGAAAGATCCCAGTGCTCCTATGATCTCTTACTACATTGTAGCACACCACATAGACCAAGCTCTTCTTGACTTGGGTTCTAGTGTGAATCTAATGTTGTATGATGTGTTTGCTGAACTAAAAATGGGACAACTGGGCCTAACTCACTGCACTCTACAATTGGTTGACGAATCTATGCAAACACCTAGAGGATGTGTTGATGATGTATTGGTGAGACTTAATGACGAGACCTCTGCATTCTTCCCTACTGACTTCATTTTGTAGGATATGGAAAAAGACTCAAGAAAGGTGCATATTATCTTGGGGAGACCCTTCTTGGCTACAACCAATTCTGTGATTCATGTGAGGACCGGTACCATGTATGTGACCTTCATGCACATGAAGATCTGGTTGAACATTTTCAAGTATTCTGTTAAGGCCGAGGTGATAGGTGCTATAAAGTAGGATTTCTATCTTATTGAGTGTTTTGATGAGATTGTAGAGGAATGCCTACGTTCATGGGTTCAAACTATCACACAATTCAGAGGTCTTGAGCCTATTGTGGAATTTCTCGATGATGATGATGATGAGGATGAGGAAGATGAGCTAGCCATAGTGGCTGCAAGTGAGGACCTGCCATCCATTTCTGAACTATTGAAGCACTCCCTTGAAGAACCTCCAATTCTTGAGCTCAAGTCTCTTCTCGAAGTGCCAAAGTATGCTTTTCTTGGCTCAAATGATACCCTCCCAGTGATCATTGCCTCTATCCTTTCTCTGAAGCAAGAAGAGGCCTTGATGGTAGTTTTGAAGAAAAACATTCAAGACATTGGATGGTCCATTATGGACTTGATGGGTATTGATCCCTCCATTTGTGTCCATAAGATTTATCTTGAGGATGATGCCAGGCCCACATAGAAAATGGAAAGAAGGTTGAATCCAAGGTTGAAAGAAGTCATATCACAAGAAGTGGTGAAATGTCTAGATGTTGGGATTATCTACCCTATTTCTGATAGTCCTTCACTGAGCCCCATCCAGGTTGTGCCCAAGAAGGGTGGGATCATAGTAGTTGATAATGAGGATGGAGAGTTTATGCCAGTGAAATGTAGTCAAAGTGGAGTATGTGTGTGGATTATAGAAAGCTGAATGAGAAGACCAAGAAGGATCACTTTCCTCTTCTGTTTATTGATTAGATCTTAGAATGACTTGTAGGGTAGAGTTTCTACTATTTTCTTAATCACTACTCACGTTACTTCCAGGTAGCAATTCATCCCACAGATCAACAGAAGACAAAATTCACTTCTCCAAGTGGTACTTTTGCCTATAGAAGGATGCGATTTGGGTTGTGCAATGCTCCTTCTACATTTCAAAGATGTGTGACATCCATCTTAGTTGACATGCTTGATTTGTCTCTAGAGGTCTTCATGGATGATTTTTTAGTGTTTGGCAAGACATTAAATGACTATTTTCTACATCTAGCAGCTGTTCTTGAAATTTGTGTCAATGTTCGTTTGGTGCTATCTTGGGAAAAGAGTCACTTCATGGTTTCAGAAGGTATTTTTCTGGGTCTTCGAGTTTATAAGGCCATAATTGAGGTTG